>CM060954.1:47371789-47586789 GCA_030765055.1 Mantis religiosa
ATAATTTAGAAGTTCAAAGAGGGAATAAGATGGAAGCAATGAAGTAATACTACAAACGAAATAATAAATGTGAAGTAAGAAATACGAGTTCGGATTCAGAAAATTTGAGGTTTCCCACAGTTGGGGTGAAATTTGGGCAATATGGTGAATCCTTTAGTGGGGTGAACTGTTATCCCATAGAAGCACCAACTGGCGCTATGCAATTTACTTCAAGTGAAGCACGAGGTGCAGACAGCATTTGATGTTCACCTCTTAACTCAAATTATTCAAAATTCCGATAAAGTGTATTTAAAATCCAGCGAGTAAGTCATATATTCCTGAGAACACACATCGAAGTAGCTAGAAACACAGATAACTAAAGGGTTATTCGAGTTTATTTCAAGAAGAACCCCAGAAAAATAAACCAATTCTTTCTCCTGCACCCCAAGGTTCCATGTTAGGGCCTTTATTATTTGTAATATATATAAATTACCTCTCACTTTATATAAAGGACATTGCAAGTACAGTTCTTTTCACCGATGACACTAGTGTCCTGGTGACCAATACAAATTTAAACGAGTGTATAATTAAAATGAATTATGTTTTGAACTGTATGTCATGCTGGTTTAAAACGAACAAATTATCTGCAAATCTAGACAAAACAAAAATGGTCAAATTTATAACCTGTCGTACGTCACATGCTCAAATAGAAATCGGGATTAATATGTTATTAGAAGAAATTGACAGTATAAAATTTCTGGGCCTTCAAGTGGACAGATGTTTAGATTGGAAAGCTCACATAAACTATATCTTATTTAAACTCCGCTCTGCCTGTTATGCTATCCGAGAGCTGGTTAATGTGAGTTCTATTAACGGACTTAAATTAGTATATTATGCATACTTTAACTCTATTATGGAATACGGAATATTATTTTGGGGCAACTCAGTAGAAAGTAAAAAACAAAATATTTCTTACGCAAAAAAGGTTATAAGAATCATTACTAACACCCACAACAGATGCTCCTGTAAATATATTTTTCGAAGATTGAAGATATTAACGCTTCCTTGCATGTATATACTCTCGATCCTAAAATTCTTTGTATGCAATCGTGCCTTATTTGCAACAAATAATGTAATTCACAGAATAAACACTAGACAAATGTATAATATCCATTATCCCAGTGCTAAACTTTCTTGCTTCCAGAAAGGTGTGTATTATGAAGCTATCAAAATATTTGGCGCACTTCCTAATGTTCTTAAAGAAAAAATTGATAATTTCGGTGCTTTTAAAAATGCTTTTAGAGAGTACCTTTGCTCAAAATATTTTTATTCTGTACAAGATTATCTGAATGACAAATTATCCTGATAATGCTTCTGTAGCTCTGTAAGTAGTATCTACCTGTTCCAATGACAAATCATTACCAATAAATCTTTGATGCATGTTGAAAGTTTATTTTTAATGTATATGTATTTAAGGAATAACAAGAATGGTATCGATTACAAAAAGGTTGAGACGTACTGGCATAAGCCAAGTGAAAGCTGAGTTACAAAGTGTTTGATTTTGTGTCATATATAATTATCCCTGCTTTGTTTTCCATAATGTTGTTCATATTGCCTGTATACTGTAATATGTGTCTTATGTTAACTTTTGTACATATATATGCTATTAAACTTTATACCTCTGGACATGTTCAATGTTCACAGCCTTTTCTGGCTACAAGTGAACCTACTGAACGCAAATCAATCAAACCTAATCTAATCTAGAGCTCCATAACCTTAGCAGACGATCCACATCTACTCGTCGAGGCAGACCCTAAGAAAATAGCGCTTCCTTAACCACAACATCGATGAGTGCGGCGAAAGACTTTTTGGGAATGCGGAATCAGCATAGCAATGCCATTTTGGCAGGACCCATATTTAAGTGCTGCTTAAGCCAGCGGTGGGGGCTATAGAGTGTAGAGAGAGCAGTCAGTGTAGTCAGACACAGTTCAGTTTAGAGAGTAGATATAGATTCCGCGTGTCTCCACAACCATATACGATTACGCATCCCCAAGGTATATGGGTGTAATACTATAGTATTGAATCAGCACTGCCACCCCTAAGTCTCCTCAGGACTTAGGGAGTGATTTGTACTGCTATTCAAGAATTAGTTTATAGTAAATGGGTTTAATATGGACTTGTGTTATTTCTCTTCATTTGTTCTTCCATCTACCTTCCTCATCCGTCTGAGTTATGCCCCTAGTTACAGGATAGTTTGTTAACCCTAGATTACCACTCTCACAATCTACCCTTACGTAACACTATGATGGATTTGAAAACCTGTTGAATCAAAACTGTATTTCACGTTCTTTTGTAGTGGACTTCTTATAACGGAAGCAAAACACATAAACAGTTCTAATTCACAACATACTGATAGCCAATTATGTAAAATTCGCAGATGGTGTCATCACCTCCAAGACTGTAACGCAGACTTTTTGAGCTCCCTGTTGTTCAATGATACCAATGTCGTACACACAATTGGACAAGAGGAGGATGATGATGATGTGAAGGGACAAGCCAACAGGAAATGCTTGCAAAGGACAATCATCGTAGAAAGAAATGTCAAGATGACTTTTCGCAACAGAGATGGAGAGGCAGTGGGAGATAGAATATACCTAGAGATGGAAATGCTTGTGGCAGTCCATGGATTTAACTACTTGGGACTGACTTTGCAAACCATGGCCATTTTGTTCAAACTACACATCAACTCAAGAGCGTCAGCTACCACAAAAGCCATTTTTGACATAAAGTCAATCATAAAGTGTTACTATAAACAGCAATGGCCTTATATGAGCACCTGAGGAATAGATATCACATGGGAATGTCTAAGCTTAAGAGATCTAGCGACTCTGGAAGCCGTCAGATCACGCTTTCTGGAAGTTGTCATGGGTGTTCCAAAACATAAAATCTGGACTAGTCTATGAGCTTTTTATGGATGACTTGCGTCCGAGGATGTCAGCTACATCCGGAGGACGGTGAAATCTATAGTGTATTTGTCACCACCATTGATAATCCAAGATGTTCATCATATAATTATGATCTTGGAATAATCAAGAATGTGTAAATGACAATTTTGATGGGTCGTATTTATATACTCTGTTGTTGTACAAACTATTCATAAAAGCACCTATCCTTCTAGTTCATATTAATCGACATAAACATTTGTAGAAACGAAATATAGCCTAAGGTATATTCAAATCTTTTCAGAACTGACCACTATGTAATGGCTTTGAAACTCCGGATTCTACTTGAAGCTGAGAGCAAGTGTCTACGGAATTTTTCCTATGCTTAGAGCTGGAGGACAAAGAAAATTTCTAATTTTCATTTTACAGTGTTAAAACGTGGTAAATTATTATGTTTTACATTTAACTATTAAGTAATATGAGCTACAAAGCTTCATACCTGACGTGATAATGCGTCTTCTTTATCAACCTCTTGTTGTTGATTGCTCCTTCTTGATGAATCAGACTATCTTGTAATACATTTGAGGCGATTACCACTAATAGGCTTCTGTAGCGATCTCTACCCCTTCCAATAAAACGTCTCTTCTTGAGAGTTTAAGGTATTCGCAGCAAGTATATTAAACTTTTTATATATTTATTCTTTATGTTTTATTACAGAGCGAAAGAGCAAAGCTGAAGATTGCTAAATTGGCACAATGAGAAAAACTGATCTTTCTACCCACCTGAATTTTTCTATCCACTCTTGTAAAAACGTTCATAAAAACACCCATTAGCCTCTCTGCTTATTGTTAATTGAGATAAACGTTTGTAGAAATGATCTTATTACATATAATCTTATAAGTACGATGGGAATTGGAGGATACAATAGGTTAAGCGATAGCTATATGTTGTACCTTTATTTCCATTTTATATAACTTACAATAAAAGTGGAACTTGAGTTTGATTTATGTAAATTGGCTTTATATTAATTATAGTTGTAATAAAACTAACTGCTCCTATAATTCTAGATATACCTGCTAAGTGAAGGGAAAAAAATTGTTAAATCTACAGCAGGTCCTGCATGAGCAATTCTTGCTGATAAAGGACCTACCTTCTCTTGCCTAAGTACAAATGTCTAGCCGTTCATTCTCCCCTTCAGGCTCCCTGGTTGCCTGGCTCCCAGGCTTTTGGCTCACCTCGGAGTGCCCTCCCTCCACTTGATCCCTGTCCTTTGCTTCTCTCCTCCCTTTTCTGTTTCCTTCTGCTCCTCTTTTATTTCTCCTAATCCACTTCTCTTTCATCTTCTTTAACACTTTCTCCATTCTCTTATTCTTCTTTTTCCCCTTTCCTGTCAGCATTTTCATGTCTACTATTTTTTGGGACATTCATTCTCTTTTCATGGTCAGGACATAAAAATATGAAGCGTTATATTCACATTATTAGCTCTGCTCTTGTAAGACTATTCTTACAGATGCTTATTCCTGTCAATCAGGATGAACTTTATCTTTCTGTTATGTTCCTTGTAAGTGGTAGGAGAATATTAGACCGCAGTAGCCTTTAAGCGATAGTCATCTCTTTAAAAAGCTGCTCTGTTCCTTGTACATGGCGAAGAGTTTAAACTATGAATGACGATCTCCTACTTGAGGAAGGTATAAATATTGGAAAAAATCAAGAGAAATAAAAATACATAAATTGCGCATTTTAACGAAATGAGCACTTTTTGTTCACTAAGATTTTGTTTATCTCTAATGGTTTACGTGTTATGCAAGACATCCAGACTGTAGACAACGTCTTAGGACATATATAGAGTCAACATGAAAAATTCAATGCCATGGCCGGGATTTGATCCACGGATCTCCTGCTTTCCGTCCAGTCGCTCTAACCGATTGAGCTACCATGGCCAACGTACCATCCTGATATTAAATTCTCCATTTGACTCGTATATTTCCCCGGTAGACCACTAGGGGCTCTCGCATTCGAGATACACCGTTTGTATATTTAATTTAATGTCAATTTGGTATTATACATTTACATTTAATTATACATTTGGTATTCTGATGAAAATTGTTGAAGCTGTTTTTGATAAAATCGAAATTTTCGGAACACATTCCAGGAAATATATAGTCTAGGGTAGAGAGATTTTTTTGGAAGATGTTAAACTTAAATATAAAATTTGGCTTTATCCAAACTTTAATTCTTTTGGTTAAGCTGTTCAAAGAATGACGGACCTTTTTCTAAAACTCCTATTATTTAGGTGTGTATTTCTACTGAAATGCAGTAATTTGGGTGAAACATATTAATTTTTCTACTTACTATAAGTACGTAGTAGAGAAAGTAGGAAAAGAATAACACATTCTATTGGAGGAAACTAACAGTAACTAAATTCTTTTCAATGACATGGAATATGTCGAAAATGGTTATGAGAAACAGAAAATTATTTGATAAAACGAGATCTGCAGTTTTTGTGTAGTAAAAGTTTCTCTATCTCTTGCAGTACAGCAGTTATGCGGTAGTCAACTAGAATGATGTCCCTAACTACAGGACTTCACAAGATATATAAAGAAAATAAAATACATTTTTTTGCAAAGAGAATATCTTAAACTAATAGTATCTTTATGAAAATCGGTAAAGAGCAATTTTTAAGAAAATTAAAGTTCCTGAAAAAAGTTCCCTGTAAAAGGTAGTCTAGGAAGAGGGATTTTCTTAAAAATCTTCGCGTCGCAACTTTGGAAGGTGCAACATTAAAAACCAATTTTAGTATTTAACCATCTTTTCGTTTTTATGTTGTTGCCAGACACACTGTACACGTGGATACAATAACACGTCGCGCATACTCTCGGACACACATTGATTTTCTTTAAGGGGGGGACGTAATAGAAAATTTTCAAAAAATATAATTTATTTTATTGTTTTGTAAAATAGTATATAGTGTTAGCTATCAAACACCAAAATATTATGCCTGTACGTGGTCTGTATGTACCTTTAAAAAATTAAATGTCCTAGTGTTGCATAGTAGCATAGTAGCAACACATAGTCTTCCATCAGCTGTCTTCGAATCTATAAAGCCCACCTACCAATTCTTAGCACACCCAGACTTGCCAAAAATGTCTCTATGGAGAGACAAAAAACCCAAATGAAAGCCTCAACAGTTTGATATGAAAAAGGTGTCCCAAAACATCATTTGTGTCTTCCATAGTAGTGAAAATTGCTACATTTGATGCTGCAATAGTTTTTAATGATGGAAATGTTGGCAGAAAGAAAGTTATGCATCAGTTAGGGTATCAACCTGGTGTGTTTATGGAAACAATTTTGCAGAGTATCGACAACATTCGCATCGCTGGTGCAGAAAGAGCTATGAAATTAATGCAGAAAGAAGCAAGACAGAAGAGGAATTTAAAAAGAAAGGCTGAAGAAGACCAGAATGAGGATACAGACTATGAATATGGGAATTTCTGACTTAAAATTAAAAGGCAAACTGAATAACACTTATTGTATTTTTAATTGCCTTTCCCCGTCACTTGCATTTTCTACAACTTCAACCCATTTTTCTGTCAACTACTTCATCTACAGTGATGCAATTAAGCACAAAGCTTTCTAATGCCACAATGAACATTTTGTTAGTTCTAGAATTTAAGATTAAGCTCCAGATGGAATGTGATGATACAAAATATTTGAAATTATTTTAATTTTTAAAGGATGCATATGATTAACATTTTTTTAAAATTCTATACAGCTTTAATAAGAAATCTAAATCAAACAAATTCATTTTTAGTGTGTTTTAAAATAACATACCAAATTTCAGAAGGATAGCATAAGTTAATTTTGAAAAAAATGGGCTTAAGTTTGTAAATATCTCTGCATATAGAACAAATATGAAGCATTAGTTATAAACAATGGAAAATTATGAAAACAATTGTGCATATTAACTGTATTATCTTAAATGAGTATACTAAGTTTCACTTCTCTAACTTGAAAACTTTGGATGTTATGGCTATTTATGTAAGACCCTGAATGTTTGCACACGTTCCCCCTTAAACAGAGTGCTTTGTTTTAGGTTCAGGGGCCCCAAAACATATTTCCGGTGAAATACCTATGTCATACATTTGTAGTATTGAAGGTAAAAATATACCGTCAGCGACTACGTTTGACTTCTGTCGCAGCGTCTGCAACCACCCGCCTCCTCCTGTTCCCCAGGCCCCTGTACAGCCTAGATGAATAATCTAGGGTTTATATTACGTGACAAATTAGGAACGAGGTGTTCTTTATACCTTTAAGCATATCTCTCTGGTCGTTTCTGTATACTTGCTGACGGACGTGGTCAGCTAATCTCCCTGCACCAGAACCATATGTTATACAGATTGTTTCTAACCGAGCCGCTGCAAAGACTTTCAGGATGGAGCGGAAGCACCATCCTCACACACGAGTAATTGATGTCCTTGGTACTGTCGTTGGAGCAAGTGAAATAACTCGGGAGGAAACGAGTATTCTGCCGATGTATGTGACGGAGGTGATTGAAAGTGAAGAACTGGGGCACACTTCGAAAAGAATTGAAGTCAAATAGATTTTGTACTCCCGAGTGAAGTTGGAAACTTACAGGCGTCATCTCATTTCGATTCCGTGTAGCCAGTGTCAGCAGCTTGGACAACCGGTGAAAAAATGTACGACTTGAGCAGTCTATGGAAAAAAATGAGTCAGTTATTTGTGGCATCTCACATCCTGAGAGGAAGTGCTTCATGGGACTCGCTATCATGCCTGCAGAGAAGATCAGCGGTTGTTTGCTTCGATGTGCGATCTCTTAGGGGTGCTGGTCATATCTAGATTTATGCGACTTCACCTCTGCACGAGGAGTTGCTCACTGTGGCGGTGTTTCTGCCGATGAAGTCACGGTATCTGCAGCAAAAATGTGAACTAGGATTCCCAAAGGCTACACCAGATTGTTGCACTTGGAGATGGGGCGATTAGGAACACGAAGACGTATGCCTAGATCCTTTGACGGATGTTGGAATGACCATCCGAAGCGCATTTCACATCGGTGAATCTTCCATCTCTTAGCACAGCCAGACATATCAAACGGACTCCAACAGACATTTAACTTTATGACATAGAACGCTTTCTAAATTACATGACGCAGAATTATAATTAAATCTTTTTCTTATTCAAAAATGCAATTTAGGCCTCTATCATCCACAAAAACACGCATTAGAGAGAGATAGGTTAAATAAACAAGGGACGCAGCATACTGAAATAAGAACAGGCAAGGTGGAAGAGAGTTTTCTTAGTAAAACTCAATCTAGTGTCAAATGAACCCTATAAAGTTAAGATTAGGAACACACTCAACACTAGAAAGGCTAAGAACAGATATTTTAGCTAACGAGAAAGAAATACAAAGGGTTAGTTATCCAAATTACTTAAATCTATATGCTTACTGCTTTTATCGTTCAATAGGGCTATCTGGAAGCACATTTAGTATCTATGGAAGTTTTCAATAACACTGGGCAACAATGAAAATGTTTCGGGCTTAAAAATAGTAAATTTACATGTATTTCCATCTGCTGAATTAAAGAAAATCACCATAAAATGGTAGATTAGTTCTTTTTTCAAAATAAAGTGACATTTCATTTTTTAGAGTGAAGATTTTAAATGTGGGAGAATTGCTTTTGGGAGTTGGCACATCTGTCAAAATGCCGTAGATGATAACTACAAGCATTTGGTGACAGTGCTCCTGAAAAAATACCGTAACCTTGGATGCAACATGTCCCTAAAAATCTATTTTCTCCACTTCCACCTAGACTTTTTTCTCTCCTAGTAGTGGAGTTGTTAGTGATGAACATTAGGAGAGATTCCATCAGGACATTTCTATTATGGAACAAAGATATCAGGGCCGTTGGAATGAAGTAATGAGTGCGGATTACTGTTAATCTTTGTATAGGGATTCTGCGGAACTCCATCACAAGGGGCAAGCTAAAAGGCGACGAAGTCAATAGGCCATCACATGATTCTCTTCAGACACTACTATCTGCGAAGTATTTTTCCAGCAATTTGGAACTCTAAGCATGTAATTACAAGTTAAAAAAATCAAATACACTTTCATTGTTGTTAGCATGTATGTAATTAAAATGTATCTTTTCTCTCAATCCGTTAATATGTAATACTTCCACCTTGTGTATATCATAGAAACTAGAGCTAATAAAAGTTTTTCGTCATCATATTTGTTTTTCTCAACCCAAAATTAGTAGGAATTGCTTCATGAAGTGCTCGAAACATTTGGCTAAAGAATTAAGTTAGTCATTAAAGACTCTCTTGAAGAAATTTGGTAGTTTAAGAAGAAGCTGTGTTTATTGTTCAAGTAAGCCACTTACAATACATCTAATTAAACCATTGAAAGATTTTCCTGGTAGTTTTATGTGTAGTTTTATGATTAAATGTGTTGAAGTGAAGCTTTTAATTCAGCATCTTCCAGCATAGCTGAAGGTGGTTTAGTTTTATTATGGGAGCAGAGAAAGTTTATATTTCATGGTCACTTTACGATAGATTTTGCCATACTAAGCAGTTCTAAATAATTTACAGGCTAAACAGACTATTTACTTTTACTAGGTGTAGCAAAGGAATAGTGTACTGCAACAGATGTACATAGATGGAAAGCAATATATAGTCACCGTCTTAAGTTCTTAAAATAGTCTCTCATATTTTATCCAAATGCAGTCTGTCATTGGTAAGAGGCGGCGGCTAATTACTGCTAAAAGATGGATACAATAACTTCATCTGGACGAGATAGCTCAAAAATCGTTCACAGCGGCAAGCTCTTTTACCTCACAAATTTTTAAAGTAAAACTTCATTTGCATTATAGCTGTTACAGGTGAAGTTTTATACTGCATTTAAAGTTAATTTTTAGTTATATCCATTTTCAATATATGTTAAGGAGTTAAAACACACAATATTTCACTTTGACCAGAATAAAAGGAACAAATTTGAAACACCCATGCCTATAATGAAAATGTTAACTAATTGTAATCCTATCTCCATTTCAGATATATTAATGGAATCGATGAATAGGAAAGGAAGTGCGTGTATTAATATTAGTATAAGATGCGTTCAAAAAGAAATGAGCCGGAAACATAATTACAGAAACTAGTACCTGTATGTTAAAAGTATTGGCTCTGGCTGTTGAGACACTTGTCCCACTATGATACAAGGCGCTGAAGGCTAGTTCCGGAGCTGCACTGTGAGCCAGTTCCGCACGAACGTCGTCGTCCTAGGTGAATCGTTTGCCCCTCAAAGCCTTTTTAAGGGGACCAAAAATGGCGTAATCACAGGGAGAGGGATCTGCACTGTACGTAGGGTGGTCGATAACCTCCCATTTGAATTTCTGCAGGAGTGCTGCGACTGTATTGGCCGTATGAGTCGTTGCATTGTCGTGGAGCAGAATGACCCCACGGGTGAGATTGCCTGGTCGTTTTGATTTGATCCCTTGGCGAAGGCTTGTCAAGGATTACGAGTGATGCTGGGCATTTACTGTTGTCCCGTGCTGCAGGAAGTGTAGCAGAAGGGGGCCATCTTGGTCAAAGAAGAACGTCAGCATAACCTTTCCTACACTTGTATGGGTGGCCTTGGCTTTTTTGGGTGGTGTTGACCCTGGGTGCTTCCACTGGAGACTGTCGTTTTGTTGTAGTTCAAAGTGATGAGACCATGACTTATCTCCAGGCACTATTCGTGCCAGGAACCCATTCCCTTTCTTAACATAGCACTGCAGATGACCAAGACAGTGGGCTATTCGACATACTTCCTGGTGTGTTATAAGACTGTGCTGCAGAAAGTGTATCTGAAGGGGGACATCTTGGTCAAAGAAGAATGCCAGCATAGCCTTTCCTGCACTTGTGTGGATGGCCTTGACTTTTTTTTTTTTGGTGGTGGTGGTGACCCTGGATGCTTCCACTGGAGACTGTCGTTTTGATTGTAGTTCAAAGTGATTGCACAATGACTCATCTCCAGCCACCATTCGTGGCAGGAACTCATTCCCTTTCCTAGCATAGCACTGCAGATTACCAAGACAGTGGGCTATTCGACATACTTCCTGTGGGGCACCCATTGGACACACACTTTTTGCAGGAGCAGTAGTTCCTTCATGATGGTGTGAACAATTCCGTCGCTCAATCCGACCGGCTATGGCTTTCACTGTCACTCGGCGGTCCTGGGTAATGAGTGCATCAACCAGCTGGACGATGCAGTGTGGTGCTCCAGACCGTGCATCATCAGCTAAGGACAGCCGACCTCCCCTGAAGCGCTTGTGCTACGCCTTGATCTTTGCAAGGTACATGCAGTGTTCGCCGTACACTTGTGACATTCGTTGATGAATGTCCGTTCCCCCTACTCCTTCCGCTGCCAGAAAACAAATAACACCTGACTGGCAGCATTGGACGATTGATGCATACTGCTGATAGCTTTGTATAGTCACGTGACGTGCACGCGAGCCCTCTAGCGACGGGCTGTGAACTTCCACGCTCTGGTCGGAACAACATTTCGTTACCTACACACGCCACGATATTGCCATCCTGTCACCGGTTTGCGCATACCAGACCCCGGCTCATTTCTTTTAGAACGCTCCTTATACTACTCCAAACAGAGTTAAGAATTTTTATATCCGATATTACTTAGATATTCCATGTTAACTAGCTGCATATGGAACACGCATTTTCTTTAGTTCAGAAACATTCCCTGCACATATGTATATGACAACGAAATAAATGAGAATTAAATGACAGTATCACAATAAAGGTGTGAGCTAACTAGAAAGCACAATAATAAAAAATACATTAGTTACATGCATTTTGATAACAATATTGTCAGTACTTACGATGCTGTGAGGTCGCAATTTGTTTCCAGTAGAGCTCCCAAATTTTCAATCATCTGAGGTGTTAAAATACCACCGAATTCCTCCAGCTGAGCTGCCATTTTCCTTAAATCAAAATAATTAGTATTCAGTATTTATTCTCATATATTCTTCTAATTTATTCTATGAATACTATTTTTATCCAGATTTATTGAACCCTATTTTACACAGTGGCATATTAGGGTTAGAGTTGATACATAAAAATATACAATTTTAACAAAAATATTTTAAATACTAGAAGGAAGAAATGATGTTTTGATCTGATGCATATTAATTTAAACTATTTCAGACGCTTAAACACTGAGTTTATAAACATCATGAAGTACTTAGTACTTAGCAAAGATGTGAGCGGAGCAGAAAATTCAGTTACTAGAGAGTCTAGCTTGAATATTCATTCTTTCTCTCCAGAAAATGGGACAAAAGAAAAGGAGATGAACCACAATTTGAAATTCTTCACCACACATGCACTCGGGATTGGATGTTAAGTGAAAGCGTAATAAGTATTCACCAAATTTACCATATCCACTTAAAAGATTGTGTCAAAACAAAATTTGGTACAAGATTTTCACATTTTCTCTGTCATATATCACCTTGTGATTACATTTGCCATCCATGAAGAAATAAGCCAAGAAACAATTTACAACTGTTTTCTGCCTCACCCTTCTCTCCGAAAAATCTTTCGAGCAATACTAATAGCTTTGAGAAAAGAAAAAGTTTCACAAGAGAAAATCAGTACAGTTATAATGACAATTATCTTACCTTTTCGGAGGCATTGCCAAGCACTGAGTTCGAGTAGTTAATAGGCGCCTTTTGAACTTTTGTAGCTCCTCTGGAGGTTCTTCCCATGGCTGACTGTAATTTGATAAATTTATTTTAGAACTTGAATTTTTGTGTGAAGAAAAGGCATAAATTTTCAACCTTAACATCTACCCAAATTCTACATATAAATAACGTTTTTAAAGGATGATTACACTGATGCTAATCCAAGGTTTGTCTGTTTCAGCAGTTCGGTGTCCCATATGATATAATAACACAACCTTGTCTTTATAGCTTGATCTTCTCTGCTACACAATCATTAGGTAAAGGAATTATTTTACCCCATTAAAATTGAATGTCAAGATTTCAGTGAAAGTAAGTATTTTGAGGCCTCAGGAACAAAAATACTCAGTATTTCTAGGGGAAAAACTGTTTTCGTGTATGAATACTATACTTGTAATTTCTCACCAGCTCTAATGGAATCAGGACGTTTCTGAGTACGCTAGCATTGAAATGATAATTTTTTTAAAGTTATGTAGGACGACGAATGAAATGTGTAAAATTATGCTCAAATGAGCCCAGGGTCTATAGAGCTCTAGAGTTAATCGACATTCATCTTTCAGAGTAAGGGAAAATTACAGTAAAAAGGTATCCAGATAGCTCTCACCCTGGCCAAGATTCGAGCTCGGCATTTTTTGAACGTGAGGCAGACACGACACTACTACAGAGGCACGCTAATAGGTTATTGTGCTATATTTTTTTCTTTTCATTGATTTGGCATAGTATTTCCAGAGCCATGCATTATTCTATCCTTACGGCCGCGCCGTGGCTCAGTGGTTAGACAGCTTGGCTCTCACCAAGGCGGCCCGGGCGACCGCAAAGTGAGATTTGTGGTGGACAACACTGCGCTGGGGCGGGTATTCTCCGGGATCTCCGGTTTCCCCCGCCATCTCATTCCACCGGTGCTCCATCTTCATCTCACGTATCATCAGTGTCATCGCCTGCGGTGCCGTATGTACGAGGGCCGTTCAATAAAGAATGATCAGAATTTTTTTTTGGCAAGGTCTTTACTCATCCTCATAATTTTGATGGTCCTTCTCAAAGTAGTCTTTCCTGAATGCGATGCACTGATCCCAGCGTTTCTGCCAGTCTTCATAGACATGCTGGAAACCATTTTTGAGAGATCCTTCAAAATCTGCTCCGCAGCCTTCACCACTGCTTCTGATAATGGATAATGCCTCCCACGAAGGCGTTTCTTCAAATTAGGGAATAGAAAAAAGTCACATGGGGTTAAATCCGGACTATAGGGAGGGTGAGGTATGCACTTCACGTTCATTTTTGCAAGATATTCAGCAACAACATTGGCAATATGCAGCCGCACATTATCGTGCTACAGCATCCAGCCTGCTTCATGGAAATGTGGCCTTTTGCACCTGATATGGACTTGCAGTGTTTTCAGAACATCCCTGTAGTATTGTCCAGTTACTGATGTGTGTGCAGGTACAACATGCTGATAAACCATTCCATGAATATCAGAGAATGAGATGACCATAACTTTCCCAGCAGAAGCAATCACTTTTGCTTTTTGGGGGTTGGTGATGAAGGACATTTCCACACTGCGCTTTAATGTTTGCTCTCAGGATCAAAATGATGTAGCCAAGTTTCATCAGTAGTGATTACGTTTGAAAGAAACTCCGGATCTTCCTCTAACATCAACTTTAACTGCAAGTTACCTTCATTGCAGCGGTAGGCGATACTGAACCTGTCTGCACTTGCCTGGTTCTTATAGGCGGAAACCAAGGTTACGAACAATGAAACTACTACGGCGTGTTTGTTTCACATTAAGCTAACAGAATATAATAAGATTAAATTTTAGTGTGAAAAATTATGACCGTAAAAAAATTATGATCATTCTTTATTGAAGAGCCCTCGTAGTAAAAGCGGGCGTTAAACACTACACATTTCATTTCATTTCTATCTTTACATGTACGTCATAAGACATATACGAAATGGGATACCGTTCAAATTCGATTAACTTCATGGAACATGATATGAGAGACTGTAGCACCTTCATTGCGTCTGCACGCTTTTTGTTTCGATTGGGATAAGTCACATATCGTAACTCGCAACTCTGTATTACCTTAACCTTTTCCGTTTGGAGATGATGAGCCTTAACTTAGAATCGCCTCTTAAGGCCAACATAATTGATGGGATATGAATTAAATGTTTGCAATATGTTCTCTCCATCATCAGCCCCATCATCTTTTTGGCTTAACTTTTAACTTTTAAGTAACTTTTGATTTAACTTTTAATTAACTTTTCTTGCTGATCTTTTTATGAGTTTTTTCGAAATTCAAGTCACTAAAGCTTTTCCTTTTGATTTTTAAAACATAGTATAGATATGTTGATAATATTTTTGCTATTGTTCCTGTAAAACAAATTAATGATGCTTTAAAATTACTAAATTTACAAGATAAAGCTATAACATTCACATTAGAAACTGAATTAATGGATTTCTTCCTTTTATATATTTGAAAATAATAATAAATAATAAAAAAAATTAGATTTTGGTATTTATAGGAAATCTACTCATATTGATAATTACATAAAAAATAAAAGTTTTAATCGTTTTTCACATAAATTTGCTGTTTTTAATAGTTTGATTTATAGATTAATAAATATACCCCTGAATAAAGAAGAATTTAATAAATAATATAAACATATTATTATTACTGCTTTAATTAATGGTTTTAATAAAGATTTTATACAAAATAAAATTGAAAAATTTAAATATCAAAAAAGTATTAATGATATTTCTACTCTTAAAAAATAAAAGATGAATATAAATTTAAAAAAAATTTACTTACCATACTTGGGTTAATAAACATTTTCAATTTTTTTTAAAGAAGTTGGTATAAGTTTAGTTCCTCAAAATAATTATAGTATTAAACATTTACTACAATTTTCTAAAAAAGCTAAAATTCCTAATAATAAAAAATCTGGTATTTATCAATTTAATTGCTTAGATTGTGATCAGTTTTATATTGAAAAGACGAAACGTAGTTTGGAAACCAGAAAGAGGGAACATTTTCGTAACATTAGACATAAACAAATTGATAAATCGGCCGTAGCAGATCATTTTTGGTCATTTAACATGAAATAAATCCCGAAGTTAAATTATTAAAACAATTAAATGGTCCCATAGAGTTAATAGTGTGGGAAAAAATATTTATTTAAAAAATAAACATCGCGTAATGAATTTTCACATACCGACAATTGATTCTGTTTTTAGGTTTGTTTCGTCTTCAGATGTTGGTAATGCGTAACATAACAAAAGAAAATAACAGCGTAACCGAGATTTCCTTAACAACGGAGTTGGGTATTAACTGATGATGGAAGCAAGGTGCTTTTGAAATCGATATTATAAAGAAGAAGGAAGTAATAACATCAACCTCTTAAGTGAAGATTCTTTTACAAATATTTTTATTTGTTTAATTTTTGGCTTAAATTTACGATTACAACGCACGCTTCTCTACTTCGGCTAATTTGTGAGCTTTGGATGTTGTATTGCCTATGCAATTTTCTCCGGATACAATAAAGAGCTTTCAGTAATTTAGAAGTGCACATGGCATCACTAAGAAACGGCATGAGTCTAGAGGAATATCTCCGTGATTTATTGCCCAAGAAATTGCGGTGTCACAATTATTCCATTAGTTAGAGTATTCATTTTTACGATATCAATTGTACCAAGATATTTAGACTCAATTAAAATTTTTGACGTAGAAAATGCCTGCGGTGAAGCTACAGGTTTCCACACGCAGCGAAAGACTAGCCCACGTGTCGCAATTGCAACCAAGATTCGTCAGCATGCTTGTGAACGCTATGTGTGCTTTTCTTTCTTTCCTTTTTAAAACGTTTCTTTACATGTTTCTATTTACATACAGTGTTTGTTTTGATTTTCCAAACTCCTTTAGTCTTCATTCCAGGTTTGTGGATTCGGTTAATCTGTGTACTTCGCCCTATTTGTCTGAGCATATACTTTACAACGCGATCCTATGTTTTGTATTGTGTGTTGCCTCTCTTTCTGGCTTTCTTTCTTTTCCTTTGCTTTCTTTACTTTTCCTTTCCTTTGCTAGTGTTTTAGGTCTGAGACATTTTGGTTTATTAGGAAGAAGCCTCAATGTTTCCAATACAATTTTGAATTTATGCAGCTTAATAGTTTATTGTTAGTCTGTTATTAACACATGCATTGATCCCCTTTCCATTTCTCTATTGTTGCTTCGGTTATAAGCTTTAGTTATAAGCTGCTGTTTACGGTGTTTGCAGTGTTGTGAGCTAAAACCGTTCAAGTTATTCATACATTTTATAATGTTGCTTAAAATTTGAAAAATGTTAAATATTTGTATAGTATAATATGAAAGTGATTATGAATATAAGTGAAAAACAGGAGACATACGGTTAAAGACGAAAAATTGATTATATATATGTATCTGTAATTATTGAGTGGTAACTATAGGGAGGAATAAACTTCCGGGAGATGCTACCACAGATTTTCTCTCTCAGCGAGGAGTTTCAGAGAACGTTGTGGAAAGTTGTATTTTTTCAATTTATTAGTTGTGTTTGTGAAGTAGCTAACAATGTTTAAAAAATACTAGTATTATTATTTTAATAATTTAGGAGAGATGAAAAGGTGTTCATATCTTTAAAATCCTTATCGCTTCATTCTTATTGTTTTTTCTGCTGTAATTATTGTTGTACTATTTCCTAAATTTATATTGTAAAAACTCACACTGTAAATGTAAAATTCATTAAAAGACCTTGTAGGTTTTATCTATAGGCGACTATAAATAAAACATAATAAAAACAACATCGATTCGAGGCCTAGACTAATGAATCTTTTGTGTTGGCCGACTTCAGTTAAGCTGAGGAAGTTATAGATCATTATTAAACTATAGCATATTACAAATTGGCCACAACGCAATGTAATGCAAACTCTAAAATCTTAAATTTATGCTTCAAATTAGCGCTTCAACCTGGCGCAAATTCTAAAATATAATATTTAATATACATAAAGCACTACAAGCTTTCGGGATTTAGGTATTACTTCTGCACTGCTTAAGATATTAAAGACAAAAGAACCTCCTGATTATTTATTGTTGTTTGGAAGCGTTAAATAATACTCGTATTTATTATGCTTCAGAGCTGACCTGATTTTTCTCCTTTACACTACTATTGGGCTTTATTAACGCACAGCCATATCAAGGGGAAACTTGCTCCCTCTTTCTCTCTTCCTATCTGAATTCAGTCACCAAAAAAAGCCCCATCAAAATTCTTACCTGTGGTTAAACCCTATTGAGGGCGTGCACGCAGCAAAATCTTTCGGGCTGACCATAGCCTGCCAGCAGCGACGGACGGACCCACTAGAGATATGCAAGTCTGTTTTTGACTAACCGACGTACTGGTAACTGGCATGCCGGTAACCTATGGGGTGAGGTCATTTAGTTCCAGTTTGTTGTCCACGGGCCGAAAAATTATTGGTACTTCACTCCGCCAAACTATTGTCAGCGCTTATAACTTTGCATCCTGCCAGCAAATAATCTTATATATTATCTCACTAGCATTTGGATGATGCACTTCTGTGTACTGAGTATTTTTCTATCCTCGGTGACCTGGAAGTGCTAACTGTCCCAAGTATGGGTACCTTCCCTCTGCAATGTTATGCACTCACTTCCATAGCTCGAGTATTTAGTCCACTTTTAGGTGTGTTTCCCTATCTATATTTCATATCTTTTGCCCTGCTATGGAAGGAGGTATAGATATACATAGAAATTTCGTAATCCATCTCATATATTTATTTTCCCGTGTATTGCAGGACACTTTTTCAATAACACTAGTCGACAAGGTGTTCCTCACAAGAAATCTGATTAGTGAATCTAGTGTATCTTTTCATACTGAATTCAGATATGTAGTCAGAATTTTTCCATCAGGCACAGTTTTTTTTTGTGACCGCTACTTTTTAAAATAGGATTTTAGCGTTTTCTTTGACCTGTTATAGGAAACTTTACCTCATATTTAGTGATTTTATCCAAAATTTATATAAGGGAATGATTTGTAATATGCTGAAGAACCATAAAACAAGGCTGTGCAGGTTCATTTAGGTTTGCATATGTACCGACCTGTTCATCTGGCTGTGTGTGTCAATATTGAGCTGACTGTGAGTTTGTTCAGTAGTGAAATATTTCCTTCCTTTCTTTTCGAAAGTGTATTGTGTATGCAGTGTTTTAGTGCTTTGTTTTTTCATCAGGCCAAGAAACTCTGTAAATAATGTAGACAGTTTCTGCTATATTTGTGATGAGCTGACCTTCAAGTCTCAGAGGCAAAATTTGACCCCACTTGTAAAGAAGTATTGTCAAATTAAATTTAAAGGGAGTCGACTAACGACACTAAACAACACTTACTTTTAAACATGTTTGAGACTTTGCCTCCCTCCTTGACCGGCCATCGACTGCTTCTCATTGGTGTAGTTGACAATATTTTGTCATAGGTCTCCTCTGTCAACTACACCAATGAGAACCAGTCGATGGCCGGTTGAGGGTGGAGGCAAAGTCTCTGAAACATGTTCCGGAAAAATTTAAAACTAAGTGTTGTTTAGTGTCATTAATCGACTCCCTTTAAATTTATTTATTATAACAACACTGTTTTCAACAATTCCAAGAAAGGAAGTGACGTCAACTTTACTTGGCTGTCAGGCTGGTGATTTTGATAAGAGCTGGGCACCAAATACATGCTGCGTTTCGTGTGTTGGATTGCTGGCTGGGTGGAAAAATGGTACACATCGTAAGCCATTTGCAATTCCTATGATTTGGAGGGAATCGAAGGATCATTTAAGTGATTGTTACTTCTGTTTGACAAATATAAAAGGAATCACATCTAAAACAAAACATACAATTCAGTATCCAAATTTGCAACGTGTAATAAGACCTGTCTTACACAATGAACAGTTCCCTGTACCAGTATATGTAGATACGACCTTAGGTGATAACTGATTCTGACCTAACTGAAACTGAAAATGCTTCAAATGAAAATAAAAGTGATCCTACATATGAAGCCAATACCTGATCATCAGAACATACTTTCCCTATCAGAAAGACTTTAATGACCTGATTCGGGATTTAAATCTGTCTAAACAGCAAGCTGAGGGTTTAACTTCCAGACTCAAAGGGTGGAATCTACTCTAAAAAGAAGTAAGAATATGTAGTTATCGTGGCCGCCATAGTGATTTCAAGGACTGCTTCTCTGAAGAAAGTGGTATAAAGCTATGGGATGCAACACGTCTTTAAGAATTCACTTCTTGGACTCTCACTTAGACTTCCCCGAAAAACTTGGAGCTGTCAGCGATGAGCAAGGTAAGCGTTTTCATCAGCAAATTTCTACTATGGAAAAGAGTTACTAAGGCAAGTGGAGTTCCAATATGCTGGCTGACTACTGTTGGACCAAGAAGAGAGACATTCCAGATACAAAATGTGCCCGAAAATCACCACCTACCACTTTCTAGGTAAGTCAGAATGAGTAGTTATAATTTTGAGTTAGATAGCTAGTTACAGATTTTTTTTAGAATATTATAACAATTCAAATCAATATCACAGAAAACTCCTGCCTGATAGGGAAAAAATAAAATTATATTTGAATTCAGCACAAAAAATACTTTTAGAAAATGTTATTTTAATTCTTGTGAAAGAGAAAAGGTTCATTTTTGTCAACTAGTGTAATTGTTATTTGGTTCGTCAGCAGGCTTGATTACGCTGCCCTTACCTATTATTTTTGTAGGTTACGGTTAGCTTCCTGCCTGAGATTTGTTCTGCTTTTTATAGAAACAGTCATTAAATTATGTGGTGCGCTTCATTACACGTCCGGTATTTATACGCATACTGTACTGGTTTGTCCTTTATATTTCTGACTTACTGTCTTGGGTTCGTACTTAAGCTTTGATTTACAGCTCTCTTTGTTAATTTATGACTGCAATCGAGTGTTCTGCCATTCTTGCAGCAAGACAAAACTGAAAGCTCTAAACATATTTCAAGTTTAACGCCTGTAAACGCCATTATTTTGTCTATTTAGAATGAAATAACCATGACGCGGAAATATATTTATGAAATTGTATTGCCCATGTTATTCTATGTCAGCATTTTGGCGACTTCATTCCCTGTGTAATTTTCACACGAATTTAGCGTACTGTGGAGGCACCGAAAACATTTTATCAATACATTTTTCAAAACATGTTTATAACCATATTATGTAAAGCAATTGCAGCAATTTAACAGAGGATTATAAAGTTCTTTCCCCTTACCATTAAGACTACTGTGAGCAGTGTCTCTTAGACATATATAAAGATTTAAGTAATGATAAACTTATGGAACAAGTATTAGCAAATAGAAGAAGAACCTATAAAATGACTAACTAAACACAGGCGCCTTTTAATGTTAACGGATTGGTTAAAACTTAGGGCTGTAGCACCAAATAGGCGCTTAACTTCAAACAATATGGACAAATACTAAGGGCAAATTTTTAAGGATATTTTCACAGAATCTCTAAGGCTATAATAAATAGTTAAAGAGAATGTTATAGATTATGCTATTTATTTAATTATAATCTAAGTTAAAACTAATTAATTATGCTTTTTGTTGAGTTATTCTTACGGTTTTGGGGTTGCTAAGAGCGCATCATATTTCTTCTGGTCTAGTTTGGAGCGATCGACTATAGAATGCTTGAAGTATCTATGCGGGCAAGGACTATAGGATGGTCCTATGGGAGATTTCCTAGGGTACATCCATACGACGGATCCTGAAACTTTCTTCTTTTTCTTCTTCTTTTGCTTTTTTGGTTTTCCACCCGTGGCAGCTTCAGGTTCCTTTTCTGCCTTCCCTCCTTTCTTCTTCTTTCCCTTTTTCTTCTTTTCTGCACACAGGAATAAAAGGCTTTTACTAGATCAAAACTAAAATTTCGTGCCAAGATTAATATTTAAATACCATAAAATTGTATGATATAGTTTAACATATTACAAAAGTAGTGATTAGGCATGCTTAAGAAATTACCGTGATGTGTTTGTATAGCGCGGAGGAACGTTGATGCCACCGAGGTCTGGTATAAAAATTCGAAATTGTGGGTTATCTTTGAGAATTTTTGTCTCCGTTCCTTCTTAATTCAGCCAACTGCACATACATTTTTGTTAATTTTATTTCAATATTACCATGCATACTATATACAGAGTGTCAATGAAATGGAAAAGTGCAACATCGTTCAGTGATTCGCTTTTTATCTTTGGATGAATGGAATGGTGAAATGGTACTCAAATGATCCCAGGGTCCATAGTCGACATTCGTCTTTCAGGATAAGGGAAAACCACGGAAGAAACCTTATCCAGGTAACTCACCCTGACCGAGATTCGAACTCGGGACCTCTTGAACGTGAGGCAGGCACGCTACCATCTATGCTATCGAGGAGGGAAAATCGTCCAATATTACTTGCGTTGGAAGAGTTAAAGACATTCAGAACATTTATCAAAATTACTAAATTTTTTGTGTAACCATTTTGCTAAATTGTTAATTGGGGAGTTAGTTGGTGAGTTGGTGAGTTTAGGTCTCATTTTATTACCGGGCTTATGAATTTTAGGAAGGGTATAAATTCTAGGTAAAACGGGATAACTAAACTTTACAAAATGTTTTTCTTTGTCTGATATAACTTTTACTTCATTAGGTATTTTATTAAAATTTGTAGTACAATATTTTAAAGGTTTTTTATTAATCTTTATAAAATCTTCACCTTGAAGTAAAAGGTTTATTCTATTAATATAATCTAATTTATCTAAAATTACAATTATATTACCTTTATCCGCTTTGGTGAAAATTAAATCTTTTTGATTTAATGATTTAATAATATGTTTATTATTATTTCTTTTTGGTTTGTATTTATCTAAATTTTGCAATGCTTTGCTACATTTTAATTTAATCAAAGATTTATTATTTTCATTTAAATCTTCACTAGCAATTTCTATATCTGCAATATAATCATCTATATTGTTTGAAAAATCTACACACGTTTTTAAACCTTCATTTAAAAATTTAAATCTTTTTCATTAAGGTTAGAATTTGATAAATTAACATTATCTGTATTATTTTTAATAACTGGGTTTATTTTGTTTCAAACGCAAATTATATAATTTTTTTGTTAATTTAACAGTTTTAATTTTCATATTTATATTAAGAATATGAAATAAATGGGATTTTAAATTAAGCCATATTGTATAACCTAAAATCTTTGTTAATTTAAGATGTAAATCATATAATTTAAGTTTAATATCACTTAAACTTTTAAAAAATAAATTTATTTCAACTTGAATTACTTTTTACTCCGTTGCTTTTTGATGAATACTATTAATATCATATTTAATAGTTTTTCTAACGAATATGGGAACTACTTTATGTTTTAAACAAATATTTAGAAAACGAATGTCTGCAAAAATAGATATTTTTTTTTTTCTTTTGAAGTTTTAAATATAGCTTAATTTCAGATTTGGTATCTATAAAATTTAAATTAAACGCACAAATGTTGTTATAATACATAGTAACCTAAAAGCGAAAACAACGAAAATGGTTGCTTCAAATTATAAACTACTGATTACACAGAAAATGAAGCTAGTTATAGTGGAGTAATAAATATTATACGAATAAAAATATTTGTTAATTAACTTCCACTTATCTTAAGAAGTTGATGTTAATACTTCTATCTTCTTTATACAAGATCGATTTCATATACATTTTCCCACATCTTCAGTCAACACACTTGAAGTATAAAGAAGACAGAGGTATTAACATCAACTTAAGATACGTGGAAGTTAATTAGCAAATATTTTTATTTGTATAATATTCAGGACATTTCTTATAAAGTAGTGTGAAATATTTGAAGATCTAATGCATTTCTAGGTTTAGAGTCAGTATTCCTATATTACTTACTGGCACCAGAGCCTTCAGATGCCTCATCTTCTTCTACTTCCACAGTCTCAGTTGTTTCTATTACTTCTGTCACAACTTCTTCACCCCCTTCTGACCCCTCTTTTTCTTCCTCAGCCATGGTGGTAGTTTAATAAGCGATGATGATGGGAGTCTTATTACAGTTAGATGCTCAAATGTTGTGGTTTTCTTCCATACTTACAGGTATTTCCTGCTGAATAAAATCATCAAATGCAGTGCTATTTATTGTAAAATATCGGTTATGTTATTACCTGGTATGTTCAAGACATACAGATGCTACAAAAATTAATTGCAAACAATTTGTAAAGCTACGTTTTCCAAGCTTATTGATTTAACTATATACAAAATCTCTGTTGAGTTTGACACTCCCTTCTGTTTACATGGCCAGAACATAAAAGAAGCAGAGCATAAGTGTTTTTTTAGATTAATGTGTACAAGTGTGAATATGCAACGCTATGTTAATGCATGCATTAGCTTTTTACAAAATAATTTCTTCAGATATTAAAGAAAATAGTTTATGTTATGCTACTTCCTCTTTCAGAAAAATACAAATATTCACAAACTCAGTACACAAATTTCTCCATGCTCCTGCTTGAGAATATTCCAAAACGCCTTCGTTATATGTCTTTTGGTCATGCAAAGGTATGTAGAATGAAGAAGAGTTCAAAGGTTATTCCCAAGATAAAATCATAAGATGATAATTTCATTTTTCATGAATATATCCCTAGTATCTTGGGTGCGACAGCCCCTAGTGGTCTACCGGGAAGATACGAGTCAAATGGAGTTTAGTGTCAGGACGGCACGTTGGCCATGGTAGCTCAATGGGTTAGAGCGACTGGACGGTTTAAATCCCGACCATGGCATTGAATTTTTCCTGTTGACTCTATCTATTAACATTCTTAGCCTATATATATATAGATAGTATGAAGAAATGATTAATTTCCATCAATTAACTAAAATAATAAGTATTAAGTGATGAAGCCTGGGACTTAAGTACTTACGACAGTAAGTCGCGACAAACGTGTATCTCGGATGCGAGAGCCCCTAGTGGTCTACCGGGGAAATATACGAGTCAAATGGAGAATTTAGTGTCAGGACGGCACATTGGCCATGGTAGCTCAATGGGTTAGAGCGACTGGACGGAAACCAGGAGATCCGTGGTTCAAATCGCGGCTATGACATTGAATTTTTCATGTTGACTCTATCTATCAAAAACCTTAGCCTATATACGGCTAGTGTGAAGAAATGATTAATTTCCATCAATTAACTAAGACATTTTTATATATTTGTTTGTGTTTGTTTTATGTTATACAATTGCATACAATCTATATAATATTATCTCGGAAAACTTCGGAATACACAACTGCCGTTCGCAGATTAAGTCTGAAGCAACTGGCAATACTTATGAATCAGCCACGCCACGCAACTGATATCCAGAGTACCTATTAAAGTTGGGTACTTGGCGTGGTATGCCATGGTTGGTATACTTTGTTCCGAAAAGATTTCCGACTTTTCCCGTAGATGTCATATACGGCAACGTCACTCCAATAAGTTCCGAGTTTCTATTGAAGGTGGCGCGTGTAGCTGCAGTGCATCCACCCAACTCCATTTTTAGCGAATCGATGTGAAATCTACGGGAACTGGTAACTTTCCGAATCACAGGTAAGAATGGATGTACCTATCCTGAATCATCAAGCTTTAATTCACAGCTTGGCTCCAGCTGCTTGAGTTAGCAATGTAATTTTGTGTGTACGCTGTCAAAGCAATATGTTGTTGTAATTTTACGTCCTCCAACGTTAAGTCATTATCGGACGATGAATGGAATGGGCGAAATAATGCTCAAATGAGCCCAGGGTCCATAGAGCTTAGAGTTACCCGACATTCGTCTTTCAGGATAAGGGAAAAACCCGGAAAAACTTTATCCAGTTAACTCACCCTGACTAAGATTCGAACTCGGGACCTCTTGAACGTGAGGCAGACACTCTACCACCACGCTACCGAGGGTGGCTTCAAAGTAATAAGGAGCAATTTGTTGACATTCTAACAAGAATTATATATGAAAGAATCTTTTTAAAATAGACAACAGATTTCAAAAGGCGGTTCCAATTTGTCTAAACAACATACCCAACATTTCCGAGTTTTCCTACGAATTCAACTAATACTACTGTTTGCAAATGCACAAAGAAAATGCTGCCAACATAATATTAAGAAACACCGCCAACGGGGTCAAAGTTATATCAAGTTTAGCGAGCAAAGGATACTTGTACTTATTATCCTCATGATTCGTGACATGATATAAATTATATACATAATGTATATTATAAATAATGACACGTACTTTTTGTGGCACCATCAGCAATTCGCTACCTCATTGTTTCCGTTTATGAGTTGGAAGGGAAAAATAAGAGCAAAATCAAACAAAAATCAAAACATCGCTTATCCAGTACATTTCCCTTCTCATAGTTTGTTAGTCCACATTGTGCATACTCTGTAGTGGTAAGCTGGCCATGTTTGTTGTTCTTAAACCTATTTTCGTACATAAGAAAAAGTCCTAAAAGGACGAGTCCACTCTCTTAGTGAGAACTTGTTATTCCAAACAACCTCAAGAATCAATAGGTTACTACTTCACATCTTCTCCAAAATACTCTAAATAAATAGGTATTGTTTTAGTTAATTGATGGAAATTAATCATTTCTCCATACTAGCCGTATATAGGCTAGGTCTTTGATAGAATCAACATGAAAAATTCAATGCCATGGTAGGGATTTGAACCACGGATCTCCTGGTTTCCATCCAGTCACTCTAACCCATTGCGCTACCATGGCCAACGTGCCGTCCTGACATTAAATTCTCCATTTGACTCATATTTGCCCAGTAGACCACTAGGGGATCTCGCATCCTAGATACGCCGTTTGTGGCGAATTACTATCGTAAGTACTTGAGTCCCAGGCTTCATCATTTAACTCTTATTATTTTAGATAATTGATGGAAATTAATCATTTTTTCACACTAGCCTTATATAGGCTAAGGTTTTTGATGGATATAGTCAACATGAAAAATTCAATACCATGGCCGGGATTTGCCACAAAAGTGTATCTCGGATGCGAGAGCCCCTAGTGGTCTAGTGGGAAAATATATGAGTCAGATGGAGAATTTGTCAGGACGACACGTTGGCCATGATAGCTCAATGGGTTAGAGCGACTGGACGGAAACCAGGAGATCCGTGGTTCAAATCCCGGCCGTGACATTGAATTCATAATTTAATTTAAATGTATTATTTCAGTTAATTGATGGAAATTAATCATTTCTTCACACTAGCCGTATATAGGCTAAGGTTTTTGATAGAGTCAACATGAAAACTTCAATGTCACGGTCGGGATTTGAATCACGGATCTACGGTTTTCCGTCCAGTCGATCTGAAGAAGAAATTATTAATTCTCTGTGAAGATGATATATTTATAAGGGCGCTCAACTGCAGAGGTCATCAATGCCCTTTAAAAAATTAGTCGTGTCAATAGCTAGATATAAATTGCTCTAAAACTATACACAAGTGTAAATAAACTTACAAAAGTACATGTACATAAAAAAGAAAATAAAAGGAAAAGAAAAGGAAAAAAAATATAAATGCAAACTACAAAAAATGCTCTCCGCTAAATTCTAAAATATAGCCTTGAAAAGAACCTAAAAACCTTCTCCAATACTTTGTTATCATCCGCTAGCATTTCTGCAAAGCTGGCCGGCAGCTGCAGAGACGTCCTAAGGTGCGCTAGGTAAAAACAAATTCTCTGTGAAGAACTGATTAGTTTCCATTCCAGAGGATTTCACTTTTTGTACTTGGGTATCAGTGAAGAAAAGCGTCGTGGTTTATATATTTAATCACAATTTTGTTATCAGCCGACACACCGATATCTGTGGCCACATGGATCCTAATTACGATAAACCAAATTAATAGAATGGAACCTTGAAAACTTGTATCTACAGGTATAACAATGAAATTAATTTATGAAAGCTAATTAACATCCCAACATGATTTACAAATGCAAAAAGTGTTGGTCAAAAATAATTTAGGAAGATTACCACCTTCGAAAGTACTGAAATGTTATCCAAAAATTAATTTGAAAATAGTATAATGACTTTCAGTGGCGTATATATGTTGGAATTCTCCGTCAGACCTGTAGTTTGTAGATTTTTGTTCTGCCGTAAACTTCAAACTTTCTGGAGAGCTTTTATATAAGAACGGCATCCTATTATATATATTTCATACGAACATATAAATAAAATGTGTTTCTCTAAAAGATAAAATAGTTTAATGTAATACATGAGAAAATTTGAAAAAAAAACTAGATCACTTCGACATTGTAAATCGTGCAATCTATAGACGCTGAATAACTGTAATGTACTTTTACATTAACTCACAACTAAAAATAATATCCAAATTGTATAATTTACGTACCTGTGGATGATGTAGACCAGAATTTATGGAGCCAAAGACTTTTACATTGCTGGGGCTGGAGAAATGCTCTTGTAGAGCATTAAGTCTGATTTAAACTTGTGATTTAAACTACTTTTCTGTCTCTATAAACAAGCTTTCATTTTGTTCTGTTGTTTGTTCAGTTACCAATAGCATTAACAATGTTGGCCTAGTTCATCAGCTTGTTTCGTTTGCATGGCACTCTTTATCTTCTAACCTCATTTTGGCATCTTTAACTTTTATAATATTCTAAGTTAATATTATTATTTATTCACGTTATTAGCTAAGCTACATTTGCTCGCTGTTGCAAAATTATTGCAACTACACTTCAGGTCATTATTTTCCATTTATGAAATGATATTCTTAGGGGACCGAAAACAATAAATGCTTCAGATGAAATCAGTAACATGCATAATGGGATGAAATTTCGAGAAGGTGATTCTCATATATAAAGCACAAAGATCGTTTACTGAAGAAAAAGTGCTTTAAATTGTAACTTAAGAAACAAACAAAGCGTATAATTTGCCATCAGAATAGCTTGCAACTAAAGCAATAAAATGCAAGTTTTTAAGAATCAATACACATATTTATTATATTTAAAGTTAAGTGTTATAAAATAAAAGTATCATGGCCTAAATAATAAACTTATAAAAATAAACCCAAAGGCATTCATAAGAAAGAAAACATGAATATGTAAATAAATAAAAAACAAATTTAAAGACGGAAAAGAATTAGGCACTATTGTATTACAGAGGTTAAAAGTATACCAATTATATCAAGTCTTCAAGAAATATTAAGGAAGAGATGTCGAAGAAGAAAGAGCAGAAGAAAATATGATTGTATAACAATGGACATGTACAGAGATCTTAATATAACTCTAGAAATAAACAGAAATAATGAGATATTTTAAATTTTTCTTGATTAGAAATAACAGAAATAAGCGTTTACACAACGAAATTGAAATATCCTTGTAATTGTGTATTAAAGTTGTCATTGGTTCGGTTTAACGAAAAATTATTGAGAACGTTCAAATAACTTTATCACGTTTACTCACAGTACTATAACAGAAGACCCGAAGTCGGTCTCGGTTGCTGATTTGATTAGCTGCTGGGCTACTGATCTCAAGTTTGCTAATTCAAACCCTGTCCAAAACGATTTTTGTTGTTGTTTTAATTTACGTCCTCCAACGGTAAGTCATATCGGACGATGAATGGAATGGGTGAAACGATGCTCAAATGATCGCAGGATCCATAGAGCTTAGAGTTACCCGACATTCGTCCTCCAGGATAAGGGAAAACCCCGGAAAAACCTTATCCAGGTAACTCAATCTGACCGAGATTCGAACTCGGGACCTCTTGAACTTGAGGCAGATACGCTACCATCTTCGCTACCGAGGCGGGCAAAGGCGACTGTCCTATATCAGTAGAACTACTCCTGCGGGACGAAATTCTGGCATATCGGTGGCACTGAGGTGACTGTCAATCGACAGCATTGTTATACAAAATATTATTGTTATGATTATTATATTTATTATGTAGCTTACCGCTACAGCCTGCATCCCATTTACTGGCAATCTATCCGGCAGAATCAGGAGAATTCTTGCCAAATACAACATCAGGACCCTCCACAAGCCACCTCCGAGGATTAAATATCTGTTGAGACCAGTGAAAGACAAACAGGACTTCAAAGTTCCGGGAGTGTACCGCATTCCCTGTGAATGTGGGACACCGTATATAGGACAAACCGGAAGGACCATCGCTACTAGAATAATCGAACATGGACGGAGCATTCGTTTACTGCAACCTGAGAAGTCTGGGCTGGCAGAACATTGTTTTGATAACGACCATAGAGCCAATTTTCGGGAGACGATCATCTTGGCAAAATGCAACAGTTACTGGGAGTGGAGAATTAAGGAGGCTTTGTCGATTTCCTCTGAAAGGAGCACGCTTAATCGTGATGCTGGATTTCAGTTCAGCTCCTTTTGGAAACCGGCTTTAAAACGGAAATCCGTCGAATTAAGAAGCAAAGATCAATACAGCTTGATAATCAAGTTAAGTAGTTAGGTTTCTTTGACGCAATTTTCTATACCTACGCCATCTCCTGACCTGGCATTTAATTTACTGAAAACAGTTTTTTGCTTAGTAATGCGAATTTTGATAGTGTTTTGTCTTGGCTTATAGTTGTGTTATATCCAGTATTTAATTTGTGGTTATAACATTTTATAAATATCCTGATGATGGGAGAGATGCACACTCCCGAAACGTTGATATCTAATCATCTTTTCACCTGGCTGGCTGCCGGAGAAAAAAGTGAACGTATTCGTCGCCAGGAAAGCTTCAGGTCTTTTTTTTTTTTTTTTTTTTTTTTTTTTTTTTTTTTTTTTTTTTTTTTTTTTTACAAAATATTGTTTTAATAAAATTCCAAGGTGAGATTTGCCTTTATGGTTCTGATTTCTTCCTTTGCTTTGTTCTTTACCTCCACCTCCTCCTCCTCCTGCTCCTCCTCCTTCTCCTCCTCCTCTCCTTCTCGTTTTTCGATAGTGATATCAACGAAGACCTCTATATTCACTATACGCGTTTCTATGTACCTGAATACCAAAGGGATATACGGTAAATTATTTGTGTATAAAAAAAAAAGGAAAGGAGAATGAAGGTATTAGGTAGGCGTATGACTTGTCAATTTACGTCATTTTTTCATGGGATATCTATATACCAGAGACAACTTAAAAGTGTTGAAAGTGTAAATGTGTTGCCATTTAGCAGAGCCTGTCAGCAACTGGAGGGGGGAAGGGTGAGCTTCCTTCAGCCAGCAATTCCCCTGAGGTACTTCCACAGAGGAAATGCGTGTCTTGTATTTTAAAGATTGAAACGACACACCAAACACGTAAAATGTTTTTGGAGCGGATATTTCACAGAACCCGAGCACTTCCCTGCTGCTATTTGTAACCAAAGAGGAAGTAGTGGGGAATGTAACAAATATTTCATTCACATTTCTGAACAAGGTTAAGCATAACAGCGATAGGTGGAAATACAGGTTTGCTTATTTTTCCTTAATTTGACGTTTGTAACTGCAGGGAATCAACAATTACATGTAGCTGAGATGTAAAGATTAGATCACGTAGTATTAGTGTGCTCCTTAAGAGTGAATGGATTTACGTTATCCATAACTATTTACTTATAAATCGCAAGGATGGTGTGGGACATTGAGACGTGTGAATGCCTCAAAAATCGAATTCTGTTTTATATCTTATAAAAATCTGCAAGATTTTACGAATCCAATGATATGTTGCATTATAGGCATTGTTAATATTTAAGCCGTTTAAATTGTGATTTAAATATTGCGCCACCATGTCCACGCCTCCTTTTAAATACATACATAACCATTGAAATTAAAATTGTTATAACTTAGTGATTTGTGGTAGCAGAGCTATGCGGTAAATTTTATGTTTTTTGTTGGTATATCTGCTGCAGATGTGGCTGCATGTGTATTTGCAGAGGGCTCTCACAATATGGCGAATTGCTTACATTTGAAGTACATGTGGATTATAGTTGCAGTTTTGTTTACAGTTCAGATTATCGACTTGAGTGTTATTTATTCAAGGTGATTTGAAGCTTTGCTATAAATATGGGTAGAGTAAAGCGTTTTGGTTGGAGAAAGGCAGTGTTTTGTCGTTAAAAAAACAGCGACATTGAAAGTGTATCTAACCTTTCTAGTTGCAGTAAATTTTCAATTTCTAGAAAAAAATTGTCTCACATTCAACCAGATGATGACAACAGCTTTTGCGTAGATAACAGTGGAGCTCAAAAGAGTTTTGTAACTGTAGAGCTATCATTGTTATCCAAACTGGTGTAGAAAAGTACAGGATTATGGTGCAGGAATGTTGTAACTTTTGGTGAGTTAGCTGAAAAACCTGTTGTTTTAGTTTCTTGCATTTTCCCACAAGTTGCAATTTTACATGTTGCCACTTAGGTTAGAGGTCTGAAACTTCCGTAGTGTCACAAAACTTTATGTTTAATAAAATAACCGTAAAGGTATTTTCAGGTAAAACATTTTACATTTTTAAAAATTTAAAATCTGTGCATTTTAAGGGAAAAATAATGGTATCAAATTCAACATTTTTTGTCTATATACTTCACTATATAAAAATTCTAACACGGTCATTTTATGCATCACTGACTGCTTTATTTCTCCTAAAAATTGGATTCTTTGTGAAAACAATTATGGCGGTTATGTGTAACTAAATAATAACATGTATTTAGAAAATTTCGTTTGTTGACGTCATCTTAGAAAGCATCTGAGAGAAGTTATGAATTTATATTACATGTTTTGGTTTATCAACATATTAAGAAATAGTTGCTTGTTAGATGGTATGAATTTCATTGCCCTGTGACAAAGCAAACCCATGAATTTTGATTTTTCAAAAGTGTGTAGTTAAACGCAAGCATTGTGCTTTCCACACGTCCCTCTGTTCTTAAAGAACTTCATTTATTTTAGGTTAATTGAAGAAAGAGGTTATGGAAGCAGATGCTACCTCAGTTACTTTTTTATTTTTTTATTTATGTCAGCCAATGTTAAGTCATATCGGACGATGAATGGAATGGTTGAAATGATGCTCAAATGAGCCCAGGGTCTATAGAGCTTAGACTTACCTGATATTCGCCTGTTAAGAGAAACCCCCGGAAGTAACCTTATCCAGGTCACCCTGACCGAGATTCCAACTCGGGACCTCTTGAACGTGAGGCAGACATGCTACCATCTACGCCATCGAGGCGGACACCTCAGTTACTGCATTAATGGATTGACCCTGTCATTAGTCCATTGAGGCATCACAATCAACATTGGTTCGGATTCACCAAGGTACTTAACATTAATTTATATTATTTTCGGTGCAAATCCACGACATTGACTAAGTAATAACACAGTCTGCAATACAATGACTAAGTAATAACACAGTCTGCAATACAATTATATTAAAATTATTACAATGCCAAGTTTCTGATAGAAAATGAAATCTGTTTATACTTGAGAGAAACCTTCTAATGTTTTGCTTGTTGACTGCTCCATACTTTATTTGATTATCTCTAATAGATTATTAATTACCATTATTTAAAGATTTTGTGTTAGTGCGAAAATTAGTCTGACTATGGTATGTTTTCCAGCTATGATTTTGAAGAATTTAAATCCCATTAACACCTAAAGAATGCAAAAATCATCTTAGAAAATATGCATTTGGCGAAGAAGCTCCATCAAGGAAGCAATTCTAAAGATATGGCTGCTTTGTTGATGAATTCCATGAAGAACTCACAAGTACTGCTGTTGTTACAGGTGAAAATACTGTCGCCAGGCCATTGTTGATCGAGGCGGCAAGGCATTCAAAGGGATGCGGAGTGTCGTGTGTAGATAAAAGCTCGCCGAAACGGCGGGGGGGGGGGGGGAAGAAGACGGATTTCTCGGGAGTTCGCCTTTGTTCTAGCCGGGTCTCGATTGTTTGAGAAATTTCTGGAAAGTTAGTAAACTATAAACACGCATCCCACTTCTGACACCAATTGTAACTTTGTGGCTCCGTGCAATCAAAAATCCAGGTTACAAACACAAAAAATTGCACTTTATTTCCGTGTAAATACGCTTTGTGCACATACACAATGCAACATACAAGGTCAACAAACACAGCTGTTTACCCGCACGCGTTCAATTTCCGACTGACAAGCCCACCTCGGTAGTGTAGATGGTAGCATGTCTGCCTCACGTTAAGGAGGTTCAGAGTTCGAATCTCGGTCAGGGTAAATTACCTGGATTTTTGATATCACGAACCCACAAAGTCACAATATTGCCCCTGTTCGAGTAATGTTTGAAGAAGTTTGACGGACATCGAATGAATTTATTTGGGTAACATTGGGATTGGTAAAAGTAAAATCCAAAACAGTTTACATTAACCAGTTAAGAACGAGAAAGCTTTGTTGTCGATGAATTCTATCAAAGCTGAATCTCAATCCAAATAACGCTTTGATTAGTGTAAGGAGGACATGGAAAAATGTCAGGGTGTATTTAAAATATTGTTTATTATTATTATTATTATTATTATTATTATTATTATTATTATTATTATTATTATTATTATTATTATTATTATTATTATTATTATTATTATTATTATTATTATTATTATTATTATTATTATTATTATTATTATTATTATTATTATTATTATTATTATTATTATTATTATTATTATTATTATTATTATTATTATTATTATTATTATTATTATTATTATTATTATTATTATTATTATTATTATTATTATTATTACTATTACTATTACTATTACTATTACTATTACTATTACTATTACTATTACTATTACTATTACTATTACTATTATTATTACTATTATTATTATTATTATTATTATTATTATTATTATTATTATTATTATTATTATTATTATTATTATTATTATTATTATTATTATTATTATTATTATTATTATTATTATTATTATGATTATTATTATTATGATTATTATTATTATGATTATTATTATTATGATTATTATTATTATGATTATTATTATTATGATTATTATTATTATGATTATTATTATTATGATTATTATTATTATGATTATTATTATGATTATTATTATTATGATTATTATTATTATGATTATTATTATTATGATTATTATTATTATGATTATTATTATTATGATTATTATTATTATGATTATTATTATTATGATTATTATTATTATGATTATTATTATTATGATTATTATTATTATGATTATTATTATTATGATTATTATTATGATTATTATTATTATGATTATTATTATTATTATGATTATTATTATTATTATTATTATTATTATTATTATTATTATTATTATTATTATTATTATGATTATTATTATTATGATTATTATTATTATGATTATTATTATTATGATTATTATTATTATGATTATTATTATTATGATTATTATTATTATGATTATTATTATTATGATTATTATTATTATGATTATTATTATTATGATTATTATTATTATGATTATTATTATTATGATTATTATTATTATGATTATTATTAATTATTATTATTATTATTATTATTATTATTATTATTATTATTATTATTATTATTATTATTATTATTATTATTATTATTATTATTATTATTATTATTATTATTATTATTATTATTATTATTATTATTATTATTATTATAATTATTATTATTATTATTATTATTATTATTATTATTATTATTATTATTATTATTATTATTATTATTATTATTATTAATATACTTTTGGTTAGACACTTCCAATCTCGAACTCCTTTCCTCCAAGCTGACGACGATTTCTGCCCTCCAAGCAGCCAACACGGTTTACAGTGGTCATTTTTAAATGAATGACCACCATTCTCTCGAAATTCTTTGTCTTGCCAAAGTTAACTTTTCCTAATATTTAGCGGAGAAGGTCCTGCTTTCCTGCTTTGGGGAATTGGCCCGCTGGCTGACAAGGATTGTGTCTAACAGGAAACCTTTTAGTTTCATTATCATCATCTAATCTGCACGATTATTTGAATAGTCTGTGATAGGCCTAATTATATTTATGACGTTTGCTATTTCGTTTTCACCTTCACAATTATTATTGGTGTTTACTTCACTAGCGACACTGTAAACTTCTGTATCTGTCGAGCTAGTACTACTACTAGGACGGAAAAAATCATTTATTTTCATTAATTAGTTTGTTTCTTTTTCTAATTCACGCTTCTTCTTTCTTTTTTTGTGCACCACTTAGATGTTCCTATTTAACTTTAAGGGCACTGGGAGGTCAATAGGTTTAAAAAAATCTATTTTTTGTTAAATATGAGCCGGCGTATATGTTCTAGACGTTCTCGGGCTTCGAGCCAGGTAAGCAGATGTTGAGACATCGACGTTTCGGGAGCGTACATCTCTCCCATCTTCAGGATGTTGAATGACTTAGGGCTGGTATATATATGGGTCACCCCAGCCCTAAGGCATTCAACATCCTGAAGATGGGAGAGATGTACGCTTCCGAAACGTCGATGTCTCAACATCTGCTTACCTGGCTCGAAGACCGAGAACGTCTAGAACATCCATTTTTTGTTTTTAATGTTAAAAAATTATATAATTTTTCAGCTTTAAAATGATATATATAACATAGGTTGTCAGCTGGTATTGAAGTCCTTTAATACGTCAATTTAAACATGGCAGAGTAATGATACGCCCACTTCCTGAGAATGGTGCTCAATCTTTGATCGTGATTTCCCAAAAACTTGATTTTTCATACTTTAGGTACATGTTTCTCAAAAACTATAAAAGATATTGACACAAAATTTGTAGTGGTTATTTGTCAATGTTTCTTGAACACATTCGGCTAAAATTTGTATTCATTTGATTTATAAAATGGATGAAAACAAATATTCAGTCCTTGAAAATATTATCTTTTTTTTTACTCAAAACTAATTAATTTTTCATGTGCAGAGTATAACCTATATATGATTTTCATTTAGCCGATGTTATAAAACTGTATCTTAGGTTATTTAGGATAAAACTTGGTGCATGTAGCTTTAAATTCCTACAAGTAAAGTGCACCTGAAATATAGGGTGCAATATTTTTTTCAGGACACACGGTGTGATTTATGCCCCTTTTGCATGGACCTATGTGAACTTAATTTAAATATTATACAGTAGTTAAATGCACACATTCTTATACAGTAATCATACCAATTTTCAATTTCTGATAATGTTTAGTTTTCTATATATTCAAATTTTAATATTGGTAAAAATTATTCTTGTCTGGGTAAAAATGGCCTCCCAGTGCCCTTAAAAGGTTTAATTTTACTGAAAAAGTACACAGTTAAATAGAAAAAGTTTAACTTTTAACCAGTTAAGTTTTGAAAATATCACAGCACCTTTTACGATGCACCTAGTTTCCCCGAAGAAAGCTCGTCTGAAACTGAGTTGGCTGTTGACTGACCTGCCAGTTATTCACATCTTAAACAATAATTGGCATCGTTGTCGAATGAGAAGTGTGACAAACGTTAAATGTTTATTAATTGACAAAGTGTGCCTATTACAATATTAGGAACTCTACACACCAATAAAGAATATTTTTCTGCCTAATGTGATATTTTGGTACTCATTTTCATTGTTCGTTTGTGACGACAGAGAAACATGAAAGTGTTTTAGACAATTCGTGCATTGTTAACACACACAACTGTGCTAAACTCAACTAAATTTGACCGATTCTAGGAAACCGATTGGAATGATCTGACCATTAACTTTCTGTGCAGACTGACATTAAACCTTACTATTTATGATATGCTTATTTCAGAATTTATATCTGAAAAATTTTCAAATTGTTATATTCATTAATAAGAATCATATTTGTGCTACTGTTGGCTTGGCGCGACGAATTATTTTTGCGGTCACTCCACCAAGTGACCACGTCCAGTGCTATCGCAACCTCTTGAATGCGAAATAGAAACTCTACCCCCAATACCAAAGATACCGGGTTGAACGCTTATACAAATAATACTAAGTGCTACAGATGTTAAAACTTTGCGGTAGTTTTTGTATCATTCAACCGTTTCTGACACAAGCTATACACAAGGGCTTTCCCATCAACCTAGGGAGAAACAAGTCGGTGTGCGACATAAGAGAAAGATACCGCCGATAACCTGGGGGACAAGGCACACGTGGTCTAGCTGCTTCATTCTCTCTGTTCAAGATGCCGCATGAATGGAACTTCCTCCTCTACCGTAAAGCGCAGTGGCTTCACAGATCACCAACATATGCAGGAAGTGGATGCAATCTGCACATTAGAGGTTATTTGTGGACACGTTACTCAGAGATAGAGACAGAGAGTCACGTAGTTACAGTATAAAATTAAATTAAAGCTTTCCAAAATATGAAATATACTTTATCTTAAACATAATTATCATTGAGTTGATTAGAGCATATTACAGCATTATTTAAAAGAGCATTTTAGCCTGAATTTAATAATTAATAATAGTAATAATGATGATGATGATGATGATGATGATGATGAAAGGGTAGTTGTCTCATGTGTTTATGAGGACTCCTAGTGATTTACCGGGAGAAACACGAGTCATTTGGAGAATTTAATGTCATGTTGGCACGTTGGCCATAGTAGCTCAATGGTTTAGAGCGGCTGGACGAAGACCAGAAGATCCGTGGTTCAAATCCCGGCTATAGCATTGAATTTTTCAGTCTGGCTCTACCGTTTCATAGTGCGTCCTACACACGGCTAGCGTAAAAGAACAATTAATTTCAATTAATTAATTAATTAATTAATAATAATAATAATAATAATAATAATAATAATAATAATAATAATAATAATAATAATAATAATAATAATAATAATAATAATAATAATAATAATAATAATAATAATAATAATAATAATAATAATAATAATAATAATAATAATAATAATAATAATGAAAGAGTGGAAGGATGAGATGAAAGGAGACAGAGGGAGGCCGACCCAAGGAGCCACAAGAGTGTAGAGGGCAGGGTCCCTACATTTTTACTTAGATGCAAACCTCCCCGGCAGGCCAGGACAAAGGACATTCCCTCGTACTGTGGTCCGAGGATTGTCCCAGCAGGGGTCGGAGCCCGGCAACCAACTCACGAGGAGGAAATGGTTCACTTAGACCATATCATCCTTCTATGCCCCGCCAAGACCCCGGCGACACTTCTACTCTGAAAGAGACCACCAGATGAGAGATGATATTAAATAATAATGTAGATGAAATGGAGTGACCGGAAGTTCTAGAGATATAAGTAACCTACTCAGCATTCTTCTAGCGACCCGGGAAAACCCCCGAAAAATAGAGTGAGGTAGATCGGCCACGGGAATCGAACCCGGCCTCCCAAATGCGTGCCACAGACGAAACCGCCTGAGCCATGCCGCTCAGTTTATATTACTATTATAAAAAGATAAACTTCGTGTGCGTATATCTGTTTGTGGATTCAAATCCCAAAAACCTGTCAACCGATTATAATAATCGTTATCCACTGAAAAGTCCAATTTTTTTCACGAAAATATCTAATTATAAAACACATCCTACTTACAATTTATAGATGAGAAAATATTTTCAACGTCTTATGCTTGATTATAATAATATTGGACTTATATATCTATGTAAACATGCTCGCTAAAGGTGAGTTAACTATATATATCGCCAAGCTACAATTCTACTTCATTCCATAATAACCCTTATCTTATTCAAAGTGCGGTATTTGAAACCCAGCTCCTTTAGGCGACCGCGCAAAGTGCTGTGCCGATAAGAAAAATCACAAATTTCTTGGAAATGTGCAACGAATTCGTCTAAGGTGGGCGCTCTCCCTTTTGCATATAATCTATAAGTTTCTCGACGAATTAAATTGCATGTGAAATTATCTACTTTAGAGAAACGTTTCCTTTTGTTTTTACACTTGATCGGCGTCTTTGGTATTCTTTTCGTCACAATATTTCTTACTGTATTTCTGTGAATACCCAGAATTTATCATCAGGTTCATTGCATGACCCCTTACCAAGATTATTTGTCAGCACATATTTATATGTGTTCAAAACAAGCGCTTGAATTTGCTTAGAAACAGTTCCCGTTATAATTTTGTTTTTTGAGGCTTTTCCAGTTATATAACTCGGCTCAGTTATTCACACTATTGTCATCACTTTGATTATTTTCACTTGACTGAAAGTTATCTACTACTTCATTTGCATTTACCACTGCATTTCTCTCCCACGGTCTCCACATTGTGATACACAATGAATTGCTGCACGTAGTAAAACAGATCAACTGGAAGTTCGAACTTTGGCAACTGGGACTCCACGTGGAGTAAACATGTGACTGTCATTTCAACAAAATCAGGGTTGATATTGGTCCTCAACGACAGTGTTCCATTTCTGAAGTGTGGAGATAGATTTATGACGGTCATTATTGGCCGGGAGGGTAGTTCTATTTGAGGGGCCAACTGCACTCGCGTTCACTAGACAGACTTTACCCTGAAAGAGACCACTAGATGAGAGATGAAGTGAAGCGATAAGAGAGATGAAGGGGAGGGACAAGAAATTTGGTAGATGTATTTCCTGGTTTTCCCTGGCGACCCAGGAAAATCCCCGAAAACCATGGGCCAGGTAGGTCGGCCACGGGAATCGAACCAAGATCTCTCGCATGCGGGCTACAGACGAAACCGCCTGAGAAATCCCGCTCGGTAATACGTCATCTTAATATCACCATTAAATGCTTAGGGTTGAATCTAACTACGGTGTACAAAATTAGTACAATTATTCTTCTTTTCCTAGGTTTTAAAATCAATTGTAACAACTGGCTTCTCTTCTATTAGCAATGATAATTCAGCAAACTCACAACAACAACAACAACAACAACAACAACAACAACCTGAATTGCATCAGCTATTTTCCAACTTCTTACATTTGCCAGATGCTTTTTGAAGGCAATATTAACTTAGAGCAAATGTCATACAGCATTATTTAATATTGTTTGATGAAACAGAATTTTTGTTGACTACCATGTAAAGTCAGTTTAACGTTCTGTTAAAATTTAGTTTTGGTTGGTAAAGCTGGCCCTTAGAATGTTATGGAATAACTACTTGTTTCTATTCCCAAGATGTTTGTTACGAGCTTTGAAGTAGGAAAGCGATATCGAATAAATCTGGAGTTTCATTTAATTTGGGGGAAAGTAGGCTATGAGAGGAGAGTTGCTATAGCTGTTCTAATGGAGCTATACGTTTTAGTGAAACGATACTGGTGTAGGGAGTAGAGTTTTAACAGACGGTTCAAGTTAAGTCTGTTTTAGTCATCCCATGCACATGTGTATGTTTACTGCGACGTCCTTAAGCCGGGATCTCCCTGCTGACTCCCACACAAAGGAAGTGCAATAAATCAGCACTTTGTCGTTATACTCTTTCGTGAGAAGAAGCCCCTCGGCAGCTGGATGCCTTAAGTCCAAAGAACCCTTAACTTAATGGGTGACATCCTCTCTTAAATAACTCCTCAAACATGATTGGGAAAAGAAGCTGAATATTTGTACACAAGACACAAAACACTTTATCTATTTCTGAGTAAACATACATCATTTACTAAAGATCGTGTAATAAGGTGATCAGCAATTCTTTTGTTTCTTTATTTTTACCCTTAAACCTTTAAAGGCTTAGAGAAGCACTATGATTTGACAAATGCTCCATCATATCACACTCTGAATAGGCATTCAGTGCGGTATAGTACGTAAAAGTAAACACATGAAGAAATATATACTACACGACAAAGCGAGAAGACGTATCGGAAAAAAATTCGCAACACAGAGATGTTTACCTCAGCTTATCGCACATACACGGCGAGTCCAGTATATGTATACTCTGTTCAGATATAGTCATGTCTTCTGGACAGCAATGTGTCATACATCGGCAGGCGCGAGAAATCATATCTTATAGACACACGCAACTTCCAGTCGCTCTATTTGTGTTTCGTAACTTACGTCAACTTACTAATATTTCACTCTTCTAATCGACCAGATAAGATCCGATAAGAGACGATCACAGCGCTGGTCACCTGAAGGTCGATACGCCTCAACGCTCTGTCGAGTAAAAATCGGAACATTTTTAAACAACTTCACAGCATTAGTAGAGGAAAATGTTGTGATACCTTTGAGTCAGATTAATCAGGCCACAGAGATTTTACCCTTTAATACGTCCTTTTATTAATCTTATATACAGGGCGTGCCAAAAAATGTATGCATACCGTGAACTGACAAACAAAATGTACGTTCCGCTCTACGAGGTTTAAGTGCTGCACATGGAAAGCTTAAAGTTCAATTTGAAGCATAAATGCATTTTCTGATGGCATTGTGATCCTGCTAAAACTGGTGGCCTTCAAGATCATTACATTGTTGAGTACGAGTCATCACTGCTTCCGTACATTGTACCTATGTGTTGCGGCAAACCCGCATACCAGTGTTAAATTGATTGGGTTCTAATTGGAGCTATGAGTTCTCTTATCCTAAGGTGAATGGTTGTAAGAAATGGATTTTGGTGGTTTTTGGCTACTCAGTCGTATTAATAACACTTCATTTGTTGTAGAATTATTTGGTTTAATTCCCACTAAGTTTGCTTATCGATTTGGATCGGTGACCATCTCTTAGTAAAATTCCTAACATAAATTCAATTTTACTTGAAACCCTAGATTACTTGTTTAAAGTTACTTCCGCGCGGTTTCTATTTCTTCTTTATACGGCGGCTACTTTGCTCTAATAAACTTCTAATGCTGCTTCCACTTACGCTGGTTCCGCTATTCTTAACTTCCCTACATTTCAGACTTATAAATCTTCGCTTCTGTTCTTAATGCGCATGAACACGTTCTTCCTGTCGTAGTATCACCTTTTAAGTAAATTTTTCTTACTTCACGTTTCAGTTCGAACCTTATTCTGACCCCCTCTCTAACTTTATCACATGACTAAACTAGCTCACCCTTCTCAAATGTTACATTATTATTGGTTTCTCATTTATTTCGAATTTTCGCAGTAGTTTGCAAAATTCATATGACTTACTGACGTTCCGCCCACCCTGAGTTGGGGAACGCCTACCCTGAGTTGTTTGTAATAATATACATCGTTATCAAATCAGCGAAGTAAACCCCTTTAGTGTTCACACTCAACTGCATTTTGAAAGCCCTTTGTCCCAACACATTCCTGGCTGACAGTATACTATAGTTCTCAGACATTGAACTTCTCCTAGCACAAAGAAGGTAACGGTCCTTCCTTCCAATCTCTCCGACGTGTACAGATTTTTACAAGAATATTTGTCTTCCTTGCCTGGATGCTAGTATGTATGTTATATTAAATTATATTCTTCCTTTCTTATTCTTTAAGTCAACCAATATTTTAATCATTACTCCATCCATTTTAATTTCATATTATTACAAGATTTTTATATTAGATTAGCAAAGCATTTTTATTAATTTATCTTCTTTTTTAATTATCTGATTTCGATTAATTTGCACCCTCCTAATCGCTGCCTGATACTGCGGTTACAGTGTCCAATGGGATTTCTGTGCACACTGTTTGAATCTCATTCCAAAGTGTGTCTAGGTTACGTGGTTTTACGTTTGTACTCATCTTTTTCTGTGCCCCACAAGAAGGAATTCAACGGCGTAAGGTCTGGAGAGCGTGGAGGATAATAAAGCTCAAACATACGTCCGCCATCTTGGAGTAACTTCCTTGCACTAACTTGGTTGATCGACAATTCTGCTGCCACGTATTGAAGAAAGATAATATTACTCTCTCCCAGAATTTGAACCTTGTAGCACAGGAAATACAGTTTTCTTTGATGTTTCGAAGTGTGTATACATTTTTCTGAGGCATCTTTATATAATATAATTTGAAAATTAAGTGTTTATAAACTTCATATTTGCTTATACGAGGGCTGTTCACTAAAGAATGATCATAATTTTTCTACGGTCATAATTTTTCGCACTAAAATTCAATCTTATTATATTCTGTTAGCTTAATGTGAAACAAACACGCCGTAGTAGTTTCATAGTTGGTACTCCTGGTTCCCGCCTGTGAGAAACAGGCAAGTTCACACATGTTCAGTATCGTCTACCGCTGCAACGGAGGTAACATGCAGTTAAAGTTGATGTTAGAGGAAGAACCGGAGTTTCTTTCAAACGTAAACACTGCTGACGAAACTTGGCTACATCATTTTGATCCTGAGAGCAAACAGCAAAGCTCAGTGTGGAAATCTCCTTCATCACCAACCAACCAGAAAGCAAAAGTGGTTGCTTCTGCTGGAAAAGTCATGGTCATCTCATTCTTTGATGTTCATGGAATGGTTTATCAGCATGTTATACCTGCACACACATCAGTAACTGGACAATACTACAGTGATGTCCTGAAAACATTGCAAGTACATATCAGGCGCAAAAGACCATATTTCCATGAAATTTGTTATATCGGCGGTGCTAATATGATCGTGGCAATTGAGCTTGTCATTAGCAAAGAAATAATCATTTCTTCCACACTAGCCGTGTGTATGCTAAGTTTAAATGAGTAGAGCCAGACTGAGAAATTCAATGCCATAGCCGGGTTTTGAGCCACGGATATCCCGCTCTCCGCCCGGTTGCTCTAAACCACAGAGCTACTATGGCCAACATGTCGACATCACACTACAAGTCAGCTGGAGAACTTAATGTCATGTTGGCATTTTTGTTGTAATTTACATCCTCCAACGTTAAATCATATCGGACGATAAATAAAATGGGTCAAATGATGCTCAAATGAGTCCGGGGTCCATGGAGCTTAGAGTTACCTGACTTTCGTATATCAGGATAAGGAAAAAACCCGGAAAAATCTTATCCAGGTAACTCAAATTAAGCGAGATACGAACTCGGGACCTCTTGAACGCGAGGCAGACACACTGCCATCCACGCAACCGAAGAGGGATCATGTTGGCATGTTGGCCATAGTATTCACTCTCTATTCACTGTCAGGCAAACATGAAATTATTTAAGAGATAAACAAAAGTTACTGCACAGCAGCTGTGGAACTCTTTAAAATACACAAATAATGTCAATTAAAATAATGTATTGCAAAGTTAACCAATTCCGAAGTATTATAAGTTGTAGATTAGAATTCCCAGATACTTAAAGGTATGTAATTTTTAACTTCTAAGTTCCTATTTCCTTTTTCATTCAGGAAGAACTAATACATCAATGCATCATACTAATGCATCAATCAGTGGTTCGCTTTGTAAACATCTGGTTACTGCTTATATCACCCTAGGTAGGTATAAGAACAAAATATGTAAAATGTGCAAGGCTTTCTCAGATTTTATCCAAAAAAAACAAGACAAGTACAATTTGTAGAAACTTGGGTGGAAAAAGTCATGTGAATATAATATATTACCTGTGTCTTTATTCTTTACTAACATTATAAAAACACATCCCTGATTAATTATTTATTAAAAGCAAATAATTCAACGTAGATTTTTGGCCCCCCCCCCCAGGAAATTGACTTCTAAATACTTCCATGCTAAAACTGTCCCACTTTTGTTGCCAAATTTGTTCTCTCCATATCTTTGTTTGTTTGCAGTAAAGTATACTATGCCAATCTGTATCCTTTTCTCCACATATTGGGTATTTCCCTGTATCCTTTTCATATCTAATACCTTTCAAATTTCTAACTCCTGTCCTTGCCCAGGCAAATCCTTCTCGCCCTGACTTATTACACACATCTATGTACTTCTCCCTCCACCACACTGTCTTTATTTCCCTGTATATCCTCAATGATCTTTTCTCCCTTACACTGGTAAATATAACTTGGCTATCTAATTCTACCTCTTTCCAAAAGCCCCTATAATCATACTCCTCGTTTCTCCAAATATGTCCCATACCCATCTGTTCCATCAGTTCCCTTACTTTTTGCGCCCAAGACTCTCCCCATTTGCTTCTCATCTGCAAAAGAAAACATTCCTTGATAATATTACTTTCCTCCAAATTGGCAAATCTGTATAGATATTTCAATACCCTTGAGACAATTTTAATCCTTGTTGAGTGTCTTCCCAACTCTAATTGTGCTGTCCCATTGGGTGAAGCTACCGGTAAGCCCAACATATATTTACAGAAAGATCTCTTAATAACATCCACCTCTTCCCATTCTTCATCCACTCCTCATATCTCTGCCCCATGCAACATCTTAATTTCTACTATGGCAGTATAGATCCTTTCCAGCCATTTGACATTAATTTTCTTAATCATGCTCTTACAATTCTCATGGCCATTTTACCTTTTGCTAAAGCCAATTTTTTCTGTTCAGTACATTTACCATCACAGCTCAATCTTATCCTCAAATAATCAAATCTCTTTACGATCTCTATTTCTCTTCCATTTATCTTCCATTTCTCATCTTTACGCAATCTATAACCTTTCTTAAAAACCACGATCTTTGTTTTCTTACCAGATAAGTAAAAGTCATTCAGAATTAAGAAGATTTTAGAGGCTATTCCCGTAAAATCAAGTTATTCATTACATTTGTCATAAAAGTATATGAAATATATCTAGTAATTTTATTAGAATTATTGATCATTTTTAGAAAATAAAATATGTTGAAATATTTTGCGTGTAATGGATAATTTGTGGAGAGATTTTCGCCTCCCATCTCGGATACCAAGTTGGGTATATGTACATCGGTATAACTGAGTTTTCTTTTTTGAGTTTGGTATTCAGTCACACTCATACACACCCCTCTCTCTCCACCCTCATTCTCTTTAGACCGCTGATGACCTTGCAGTTGAGTGCCCTTCACATCTGTCTCTTTTACACAACCACGCGCACTTGTGATCGTTTTGTAAAACTGCCCAGAACATTAATTCGTGTAAAATCACAGCATAGTAAGTAAAAATGAAGTAATATGTACGGTTTAGAGAAGAGTTCTAATATAAGAATAGACAGCATAAGTTATTCTACGTCGGAAAACAAAGGTAAAGCACTCAGGGATATTTCCATTACAGCCATCTAGATAGCATAACGCAGATCAGGAAATAGAAAACATGTTGTGTGGGAAAGGCACAACCAATAATTCCTAAACCTCGTAAATAAACAACTTACCTACCGTGTATATTTGTAATAGGCATATTGCGCTCAAGGATCTACGAAAGGAATCTTGAACTTGATTTTAATTTATTGAATTCTTGGAGGCAACGTCTTTGCAGCTTTCTGGGGAATGCTTCTTAGAGATAGGTAAAAATATAGCAACAAGTCTGACGAACACTTTGGGAGAAGCTTGTACTGCATTTGTCATGTCTCGTGATAATCTTCAGAACGTGACAAACACCGGAAACACTGTGTGACTCAAGAATGACTTGAGTAATGCGTTGAACTTCTTTTTCTACCAGTGTGGAAAACAAGTGCGATGCATACATTGTATATTACAGTATATTAAATTGTAATCCGCTTGAAGAATTTTCATTTTCTGCGAATTATAAAGTTAACAAGGTAATAAATATTGAAATTCTTCCGTTAAAATAATGTCTGTCCAGGATTTACTTAAAAAGGATCCTAATTTTGTTGTAGTAAGGCAAAAGTCACTGAAAAGAGGTCAAATTATTTATTTTCACTAGAAAATTGAAACACATCTTAAGAAGAAAGTCGCTAAGGCTTACTGAACTGTGGCCTGCATTCGGAAGGCCCTGGTTCGATTCCCGTGGCCGACCAATCTTACGCATGCGTTATAATCGGCGGTTTTCCCAAGCGGCCAGGCGAATGTTGGGTCGGTTAATTATATCCCCCGAATTTCCTGTCCCTCCGTTTTATCTCCATTATCATTTCACATCATCTCTCATCTGGTGCTCTTTTGCAGGATAGAAGTGTCGGTGGGAGTCTCGGCGCTGTCTTGGCTCCTTGGGTCGGCCGCCCTCTGTCTCCTCTCTCCTCATCCTTCCTCCGCGGGATGCCCCACTAATCCTTGTTTCACATAAGCTTGTCCCGTATCTCTTAACGGTCACGTGACCTTATCACATCTCATTGGCTGATGTGGTGCAGACTGTTGTGCGGTAAAAATTAGTTCGTTATTTAACATGGTGATATATCTTTATATGTTGGAAGGGAATTGTCAAATTTATATTTCTGTAACTGTTTGAATTAAATATATTACGCAACAGAGTTGATTTATCTGGAATGCATGTTAATTCTTAAACGAAGTAAAGAGGAGGTTCCTTTGCTCTCAAGCACATGGCACGATAGCACGTGATTTAGCGGTAGTGATGACATATTTGTTTATATGACTTTTATCACTGACCTTGTTTTGTACTGGATTAGTCATATATCGCCATTCGAAGGTGTGTTGTGCCGAGTGGGAGAGCTAAATTATTTTATTGATCGTTTATTGCGCGTGTACTTATTATATGTATAATGGCAGAGTCTACCACCAGTTTGTCGCTGAAGCATCGCAAGGGAAAACCTTTACAAAGCGGCGAAAAAAGAATTGTGGTGCATGTGTTTAATGCACTCACAGAGAAGAACCCATCGTTGTCAGTGAGAGAAGTCGAACAGCTGTGCTCTGAACTTACAGCTGTGAGTGTCACATTCGTAGGAACATCATAAAGTGAAATTGAGACAACAGGAAAACTTACCACTCCAGGGGCGATATTGGTGTGTGTCGAAGACGTTATTTAAGGACAATCAGACTGTACCGGGATATAAATCGCAAAATATACTACCTTGACGAGACTTGGGTGAATGAAGGACACACGACAAGTATGGCGTGACACGACTTTTAAGACTGAAAGACAAGCATTTTTGTAAGGTTTGTGTGCTGGTTTAAAAACTCCCAGTGGAAAAGGCCAAAGGCATTTCATTATAAACTTGTTTCAGTTTCATTGCTCATTCATTCAGTTTCAACTTGCTCTGTTTCTATTATAAACTTCATTATTTTTGCATGCCTTCATGTTCTTATTTGTATGATTTGATCTATCATCCTGATAATTATTATGACGTTATTGCAGATTTAAATGTGACGAGAAGACACCGCCTATGGCCTATGGCGCGAAAGCATTAGCCAATTAGGGTGAGGGGGAAGGTAGTTGAACGCGGAGTGATACATGTCAGTGGGGTAAGGTTAAATGAAACAGAGATTAGGAACTTAAGTACGATAAACAGAGATACCTAAGAGAGTAGTATATAGTAACTGTCTATCCATATCTTTCAGTGTTAATCATGTTTCCACGCAAAACCGTCTAGTAACACTAAAAATTCCCTAGTAACACCAAAATGTCCTAAGAACTCCAAATATCATGCCTCAGCAACAGTCAACTGTTGCCTATGTTGGTGTTAATGATACTGGTGATATTGATAAGGATAGATAACAATTTTATGGATATAATTACTAGACTAATGTTATATAGTGTTTTCCTAGATTGGCCCTAGTCATTCATCAGACGATACACAAACTTATTATTATTTTTATTATTATTATTATTATTATTATTATTATTATTATTATTATTATTATTATTATTATTATTATTATTATTATTATTATTATTATTATTATTATTATTATTATTATTATTATTATTATTATTATTATTATTATTATTATTATTATTATTATTATTATTATTATTATTATTATTATTATTATTATTATTATTATTATTATTATTATTATTATTATTATTATTATTATTATTATTATTATTATTATTATTATTATTATTATTATTATTATTATTATTAAAAAAATCAACTTTATAAACTTAAGAGTTTCAGCTTTCCACTGTCCCAGTCACACTTCCAGTTATTTCTTCATGGACGTTTTCCTATACTTCTCAGTTCTGATTGAACTCTAATACTTTTTCACTGTTAGCTGTTTGTTTCTATTTAGGCACTACCTAAAAATCAATACTTTTCTTCAATGGTTTGTACCTAAACTTTTACCCATAAAGCTAAATTTGTCTCTTAATATCTCAGAAACACTGAGGAAATATGCTTTAAAAAGGGTAACAAATCCATGTCTAAATATGAAAATAAATTGTCTTTATAGAGGTATTTAGTGATTGTATTATATAGAGCAATACATGAAATTACAATTACTGTAAGAAATGGGGAATAATAATCAATATAGGTAAAAAATAGTAGTGTTTAAGAAGCGTCATAAGTTAAGGCTTTTTTCCGGAGATTTCTCTTATCCTGATAGACGAATGTCGACTATCTCTATGTACGCTGGACTCACTTGAGCATAATTTAACCCATTTCATTCATCGTCCGATATGACTTGCGTTGGAGGACGTAAATTTAAAAAAAAAGTTCCTAACATCTTGGTGCATAAAGCCTCGCTAATCAAATGTTAACGTTGATGACGTTGTGACCTATAACAGAGTGCAAAGTTAGTGGGATTGTGTATTTTAAAACACAAAGTGCGTGTAAAAAGTAAAATGGCAGAGCAAAAAAGACTGCGAGTCTGATAAGAAGAAAGTGCCAGATGGACAGCACAGTCAATTGAGCAAAGGGCGGAAAGCAATAACATTGTACGGGCCATTACCATGTTCCCTGAACGGAAACGAGGAATCTGTTTCCCGGGTGCTCGCCATGTGTGTGGTCTGGGGTAGAAATGACCCTTACAAATCCACGTGGCTCTCTTCCCCTTCCTTATGAATTATTTCAACACCCTGATGTCTTTAGCAGTTTCCGAATTTGTTGCTATGTCACCCTAAATTATATGCAAACACTTCAGTATTATTTGTCTTCATATATATGTAAATGTTTTAATTGAATTGTTGCTCAAGTACTCCTGCATTAATGTTGCAAATGCAACATTATGAACTAAAGGAGAAATTAAATTATTGATGACTGAAACAAGCAGTTCATGGTGCAAATCAGCTCGCAGTGCTTGAGTGGGGTTTGAAACTGTATTCTCAATGGTACAAGTGATTCCAAAATTTGAGTAATACGATATCCCATAATAATCTATGTACGATATATTCTAGTATTCCTACATCTTATATTCAAGGAGAATATCATACTTTATAGTTACAGTGTTGCGAGTTTCAATCCAATTCTCGAAGTCATATGTCCTAATTGCGCGTGTTGTGTAGATAAAGTAGCTTGTATGTTGCAGGGTTTTTAGGGGTAAGAGAATGTTAATCATAAATAGCTAGGTTATTATGGGGAATTTTAAGTGGAAACTCGTCTTTAGAAACCCGCCGCAGCAGTAATTTTATGTTATTTCGTACACGTAACCACAATATGAATCATTTTTCAGTATCAAATAATTTTTCTGATAATTGATTCAATTTGTCTTACAGAAATAATATTCCATTAGGCAAGAACACACCACAATAAACGAACAATGCCAAATAATGAACATTTAAGTATTTACACCAGACCCAGTGATTTTTTTTTTCATAATTAGGCCTTATCTTCTCCGTGAATAAAGTTTATTAAGACTTCTATAATGTATTTTTTTCACACACTTATGCCCGATTTCACAAACAGATGTTAAAATCGACGTTAACAAATGTATCGTAACAGTTGTCACAGCGCTAACACTAATGTTAAATTTCTTGCATTTCACCAACCTGTTTTCTGAAACTGTTAACAAACCTGTGTTATTGCCAAGAAACTTGTAAATATCTCAGCTTTAGAAGGATATGGATGAGTCGTATTATTTTCTGAACGTACTGCGATGCGCTTTTAGTTTCATTTTCGTCTGCACAAGCTGAAAAATGGTGGATGAACAAAATCATAAATAAAGCCGTGAGAAAAATTTCTCATTGATGGAAAAAGAATTGTTAATTGAATTGTTGACGAAGTGTAAGGATATCGTGAAAAATAAGAGGACGGATGCGGTGAATGTAAAAGAGAAAGATGTCACGGGGGAAAATACTGGAAACGAATTTAATTCAAATGCATGTGTCTACTACAAACACCAAACAACTTGTCAGTATTACGTAAATTTAAAACGAGGTGCGAAGGACAAGTGCCTTAAACGTTTCACGACGGGAGGTGGACAGTGTGTTATCCACATAATTCAGTGAATTATAAAATCGCAAAGTTATTGATACTTGAAGGTAAGGCGAGATCGGCATATTCCTTTCGATGCATATTCTAACTCATTATTACGTAAATTTAAAACGAGGTGCGAAGAAGGACAAGTGACTTGAACGTTTCAAGACGGCAGGTGGACAATGTATTATCCACATAATTCAGTGAATTATAAAATCGCAAGGTTATTAATACTTGAAGCTAACCTGTTCTAACTCAGTATTACGTAAATTTAAAACGAGGAGCGAAGAAGGACGAGTGACTTGAACGTCACGGGAGATGGATAATGTATTATCCACATAGCTCAGTAAATTATAAAAAGCAAAGTTATTAATACTTGAAGCAAAGGCCAGATTGCCATATTCCTTTCAAGCATGTTCTAACCTCTCTTGTACTTCCGCAGTAACCTTCATAGCAACATGTTTCCACATGTTTTTACCTCCGTAAAAAATTTTCTTCTGATAGCTCCTCAAAATCATTTCTCCTCATAGGCCGTACTCTATTACGAATATTATTTAGACGGTCTCAAAGATAGCAAATCGACATCAACAGCTGAGTTCATGCTCGCCATCTTGATTATTTACATGTGTTAAGGACTTAACATCAGAATTTGGCTTGTTATTTTAACAAAAGATTTAACACGAGTGTTACGCTAACACTTGTTGGTGAAATGCAATTTTTGTTTTAACTATTGCTAAACTCGTGTTAAGTCTTAACATCTGTTGGTGAAATTGGGCATTAAACTTCACCTAAATAATTTTTCTGATAGGACAGTCAATTTGCCTTACAAAAATGATATTCAAGGACAGAATACAATTAACAACAATATTAAAGAATAACAATTCTTAGTCTCGTGTTACACTTACTAACAGACAACACCATTTAGAAATAATTATCTCTTCCACACTAACCGTGTGTAGGCTAAGGTTTAGATGAGTAGAGCCAGACTGAATAATTCTGGATCTCCTGTTCTCCGTCCGATTGCTCTAAACCACTGAGCTACTATGGCCAACATGCCGACATGACATTACGAGGCAGATGGAGAATTTAATGTTGTTTAATTTAATGCTATGACATTGAATTTTTTAATTCTGGCTCTACTCATCCATACCTTAGCCTAAACACGGCTGGTGTGGAAGAAATGATTATTTCCATCAATTTACCTAAAAACATAGTGGTTTAACTATGAAGCCTGAAACTTAAGTACTTACAGCATAGTAAGTCGCCACAAAAGACGCGTGTCTTATTGCACATGAGAACCCCAAGTGGTTTACCGGGAAACACACGAGTCAGTTGGAGAATTTAATGTCACGTTGGCATTTTTTTGTATATTTTGTTTTGTTGTCATATCGGTCGATGAATGAAATGGGTAAAATGATACTCACAGGAGTCCGGGGTCCATGGAGCTAAGAGTTACGTGACATTCGTCTGTAAGGATAGGGGGCAAAGTCCGGGAAAATCTTATCCAGGTAACTCACCCTAACCGAGATTCGAACTGGGGACCTCTTGAACGTGGGACAGACACACTACGCTACCAAAGTGGGCTCATGTTGGCATGTTGGCCATAATAGCTCAGTGGTTTAGAGCAACCGGACGGAGACTGCGAGATCCGTGTTTCAAATCCCGGCTATGGCATTGTATTTTTCATTCTGGTTCTACTCATTCAACAGGCAATAAAGGAACCATTATTGCCTTTATTGTCAACTTACTTAGTGTAAGCTTAGCGGAATTCTCCTGTTAAAATTATTGTGTTTGTTAACGATGTTGTCAATTGATAGGATCAACGCCACCGGTGTACTGGAATTTCGTCCCATGGAAGTTGTTTTACATACCAATAAATCTATTGTTACGGCTGTTGCTTCTAAACACACTTAAAAATCATTGTCTTGCGCCAGGTTTAAACCTGAACTCTGAAATCAGTGGCTCAGTCTCTATCATGTTTACCAAATAGTTCTGGACGCACTCGCTCGTGCACGCACGTAAGCACGCACGTCTCCTTGGACTGGTCGTAAGGGAACCCAAACTGAATTTTCCAAACTTTTATAATAGTGCAGTTAATATCAAAATTTCAGAAAGCACTATGGCATATTTTAAATGCTACAATTATAATTATAGTTTATGAACTACCTATTTTTCTAATCAATGGATCTGCCAGTGACTCGTCCATATAACTGTCAATGTCACATACATTAAGAGACGATTCGTCATTGCCACTCTCTTCATTGTTTGAATCTTGCAAATTTATAGTGTTAGGCTCCAAAATCTAGTCACCAGCTGTTTTGTTTATCCAAAAATCGTTTTCTTGTAGTTTTTTTGCATGTTTCACGCAGTTTTATTTATCTTGTTGTTACCTTGTCTATTTCTTCGTGAATAATTTGTACAATGTCAGTTAGTTTAAAAGTGTTAATTATATTTACAACTCTCCTTTTATTTCAGCTCACCCTAAGTCAACTGGATTGTATTGGCAGTGGTAAGGGACAAGATCGATCACCGCGTGCCTCATTTTAATTGCAAGTTGATCCAGCTGATACACATTTTCATGATTTTAAACAGAAGAAGTGAATAATATTGATTGTAGCTCTCTAGGGTAAACACATTGCCTGTTGAGAAGCATTTATATCCATATTATATGACAGCCCACTTTCTGCAAATACAACACTCTGCAGACTAGCAGAAGGTATGCTATCTCTGAATTTAACAAACACTTTGGTTAGTTAAGAATGCTAGGCTTGCCCTGGAACTGAGGACGTTTAAAAATGTGGTTGTTTAGGGTAGTTCTAAAAATTAGAGAGGCAAAAGGAACTCTTAAATTTTGCAAGTCAGGGCGAAAAACCATGTTTCATACTTAAGCCCAAAATTTGGAACTTTCATGTGAGCCATAAAGTAGAAGGGACTTCTTCAGTAGGTAAAGGAACGTGTAGGTATTTCTAAAATTCTTGCTGTCGACGCAATAGGATTCTGTAATACATATTTCAGCGACTTACGATAACTTACAATTTCATTCAAGTTACGAAAGCACATTAAACCGTAAATAAATTGGACGTTAATAGAACATAATACTCCACTGCACTTCAAATAGCTTCTTATTAACCATCATTTAAGTTACCAGTGCATATAGGTGATGTCTTCTCACAGACATCCACATATATCCTGAGAGAAAGATCTCATGATTCACGATTGTAGGAGCCAAACAACAGATCCATCTTAAAGTGATGTTAAAACAGCATCAAAGATGTTGCACACAAGGAAGAAGTTACAGAGGTTAACTTGCTGTCTTTGGATCCTAATATACAACTTTAATAGCTCCGACTTTATTTCGCTGTAGATACATGTTAGGTGCCTCTGTGTTAAGACCAGAGAGAAAATACAAGGGTTTACAGTGTTACCTGCTTATTTTCGGGGGTTGATAGGAATTGCGAGAGGTGCAAAGGTACAGGGTTTGGAACCCGGTGCCGAGATCATATGCTACATGACAAAACTACCAGGTGTTGTAGTGGTTTAAAAGGTAAGGGATTTTAACCTTTAACCGCATGTAACTGGGAGCGTAGCTAAAGGTAGAGCAGAACAAACATCTAATTCAAAATGAACTGAGTAACTGTATTTCAGAGATGCCTAGCGTTTCTACGGGGCACTCCCTGGATGAGATCAGGGGCGCTTTAGTAGCATTTAAATACATAATAACATAATGCAACTATACCTTTAGAGAGCGTTGTTTGTGTGGCTGAACCTTGTGCAACTGTAAAGAGGTGTACGGTCTGGTGCACCCGCCTGGCGATCTTACTCTTAGTAGCACTTTAAAAATAAAATCTTGTTAATGTTTATAGAGACCATCAGCAAATCCCCTCTCAAATCTCTCTGTCAAGTCCCGCGGGTGCTAACTCAACCAAGCTTAAATATGGGTCCTAACCAAAAGCCAACTCAGCGATTCCCACGCTAACTATTAATTTCCTCCCAAATATTACACCACATTGTGTAATCATTGTTTACATCATTGAGAACATGTTTAGACCTGTTACTGACCACCTAAGTATTATTTCCCTTGATCAGCAGGATGTGCGATTCATTGTTTACACCATGGAGAACAAGTTGAGGTCTGTTACAGGCCACCTGTGCATTATTTCCCTTGACTAGCAGGATGTGAGATCCACAAGTCCAAAGTACATATTTTGCCAGTCAGCAAAATTTAAGCTTAATCATTAACAAACAGCTTTGCCCAAACTCAAGGCACCGGAAATGAGTGTTACATAATAATGATTATAGTAATTTCCAGAACATGCTCAGCATATACACGCAACAAGTTTCATCTGCTGCATCCTGGAACATTCTAATCTATGATTGTTATAGTGTTAAAGGATTCTTAAAGGATATGCTGAATTCCCAGAACTTAGAAAATTGTCAGAGGAAATTAAGCAGATTACACCATCTGTCAATGTTCCACATTCTTTATATGTACATAAGGAAATTTTATTATTTGATATTTTTTTTTATTTATCCAGATTTATGAACCCTATTTTACACAGTGGTATATTAGGGTTATAGTTGATACATAAAAATACACAATTTTAACAAAAATATTTTAAATACTAGAAGGAAGAAAATATTAGCATTATCCGGATCTGTAAGAGATTCCATAGTGGGTAAAATGGCGGTATCACCATGGAAACAAACTAAGAGATCTTTGTACAATAATTTCATAAACGAATGGGTAAAGTAGATGAAACTAATTCGTGTATAGAGTTGTGCAGGCTGCTAGAGTGTAATAAATGTTTAGCTGCATTATCAAGTAGTAGGTAGAAGAATAAGTTTTTTCTTCAAATGACTGGGTAGAGAAATTCATGGGAATGCGACACATTAGATATTTGTCCTTGTCACAAGTGCGTTGCTGATATAGTTTTATTGACGTCATTACAAGTAACTATCAAGAAAACGTAATTATTCAGTTCAAATCAGCAATCTCAGTATGGTTCTATCTACCTCGTATTCAAAATTAATCCGTAATTTCATCAACCACACATTTGGTTCACTTCTAAACTGACTTCTTTAAGTTTGTCTTAAATACAGGTTACACTGTTAATTTAATAGGATATCTATATGTATAATTCATCAATGTAAGTGTTGTCAAGGCAGAGAAAAAAGAAATATAACTACTTTGAAGTTTATTGCAATGACCACCTATCCATCTGTGTGGCATTCACCACACAGTAACTCTACATTTCTGAATGGCTGATCTGATATTTCTAAGTTCGCTTGCTTCATTCCTGGTAAAGTTCCAATAATTATTTTGAACAGAAGGTTTTTTAGATGGCCTATTAATTTGGGATTCCTCTCTGTGCCGATATTAATGAGCGACACGATAGAGGGAGCCATAAGTAAACACTGGCATCATTTAGTAAATGAGAGTCGTAGGCCCTTAGCGAAATCGGCACAGATATGAATTATGATACGGATGACTGACGCTTGGCGCGCTGCCTGTCTCCCATAACAACAAGATCCGGTACAAACAACATGTCTTGGTCAAATTTAATTAAGCCTACCTCTTCTTTCAGCTTAACAAATGTTTCCTGCACTGAAAACTTGGCACGGTAAACTTGAAAAGAGTGAAAGGCTTTCGATTAGGCTATTTTCTTCTACAGAGTTGAAGCTAGAGATGTCCCCGATAATGAGAACTAAGTGTCTTCGCATTCCAACATACAGTATGACATTTCTTAATGTGCTACCGATTTAAAATGACATAACTTGTTATTTTTACATAAAATATAGATAGTTCTATTGTTATAGAGCTTTAATATTCTTGAAATCTTGTAGAAGACATGAGTCATAATTTGAACAGTTTCATATATTGAGGAATCACAATCTTATTCATTGTATTACTGCAATATCTTTTGAAAATCACCGATTATACGTAGCATTAACATTTATAAAGGAATATCATTTTGTATAAGGCAAGATCAAGAGAGTTACGGAAGGGGTAGAGCAAAAAGTAGGTTTAAGGCAGGGCTGCAAATTGAGTTCCATATTATTTAATTTGTTTATTGATGATATCCTGGAGGAAGTGGCAAAGAGTAATACACATAACCCGGTAATAGGCAATAAGGAGATTCCAGGCTTATTATATGCATATGATCTTGTGATCGGATCCATAACTACACTCCTGGAAATGGAAATAAGAACACATTGACGCCGGTGTGTCAGACCCACCATACTTGCTCCGGACACTGCGAGAGGGCTGTACAAGCAATGATCACACGCACGGCACAGGGGACACACCAGGAACCGCGGTGTTGGCCGTTGAATGGCGCTAGCTGCGCAGCGTTTGGGCACCGCCGCCGTCAGTGTCAGCCAGTTTGCCATGGCATACGGAGCTCCATCGCAGTCTTTAACACTGGTAGCAAGCCGCGACAGCGTGGACGTGAACCGTATGTGCAGTTGACGGACTTTGAGCGAGGGCCTATAGTGGGCATGCGGGAGGCCGGGTGGACGCACCGCCGAATTGCTCAACACGTGGGGCGTGAGGTCTCCACAGTACATCGATGTTGTCGCCAGTGGTCGGCGGAAGGTGTACGTGCCCGTCGACCTGGGACCGGACCGCAGCGACGCACGGATGCACGCCAAGACCGTCGGATCCTACGCAGAGCCGTAGGGGACCGCACCGCCACTTCCCAGCAAATTAGGGACACTGTTGCTCCTGGGGTATCGGCGAGGACCATTCCTAACCGTCTCCATGAAGCTGGGCTACGGTCCCGCGCACCGTTAGGCCGCCTTCCGCTCACGCCCCAACATCGTGCAGCCCGCCTCCAGTGGTGTCGCGACAGACGTGAATGGAGGGACGAATGGAGACGTGTCGTCTTCAGCGATGAGAGTCGCTTCTGCCTAGGTGCCAATGATGGTCGTATGCGTGTTTGGCGCCGTGCAGGTGAGCGCCACAATCAGGACTTCATACGACCGAGGCACACAGGGCCAACACCCGGCATCATGGTGTGGGGAGCGATCCCCTACACTGGTCTTACACCTCTGGTGATCGTCGATGGTACATTGAATAGTGCACGGTACATCCAAATCGTCATCGAACCCATCGTTCTACTATTCCTAGACCGGCAAGGGAACTTGCTGTTCCAACAGGACAATGCACGTCCGCATGTATCCCGTGCCACCCAACGTGCTCTAGAAGGTGTAAGTCAACTACACTGGCCAGCAAGATCTCCGGATCTGTCCCCCATTGAGCATGTTTGGGACTGGATGAAACGTCGTCTCAAGCGGTCTGCACGTCCAGCAAGAGCGCTGGTCCAACTGACGCGCCAGCTGGAAATGGCATGGCAAGCCGTTCCACAGGACTACATCCAGCATTTCTACGATCGTCTCCATGGAAGAATAGCAACCTGAATTGCTTCGAAAGGTGAATATACACGGTACTAGTGCCGACATTGTGCATGCTCTGTTGCCTGTGTTTATGTGCCTATGGTCCTGTCAGTGTGATCATGTGATGTATCTGACTCCAGGAATGTGTCAATAAAGTTTCCCCTTCCTGGGACAATGAATTCACGGTGTTCTTATTTCAATTTCCAGGAGTGTATAATAGGACTGCAAAAGGCAATTGATGAAGTACAAAGGTTTTGCACGGAGTGGGGAATAAGGATAAATATTAATAAATCCAATATTATGGTTTGTAAAAAGGGAGAAAAATTTAAAAAAAAAAAAAAAAACGGATGAGAAATGGTTCTTGAGGGGAAAAGAGCTTGAGGTAGTGAAGGAATTTGAATATTTCTGAGTATGGCTGAGTAGCAATGGGGAGTGGGGAGCACATGGTAGGAAAATAATTGCTAAGGGGAAGTCAGCTATGGTAGGATTGAGAACCTGTAAAGATAAGTTAGACATGCCGACAAAATGGTTAGAGAGGCTATATGAGACAATGGTAGAGGCAAAAATGATATATGCAGTAGAGATTTGGGGAGGCTCAGAGATAAGTACCAAGGTTGACAATATGTACAAGTTATTCTGTAAAGAGGCTCTCGGTTTGACAAGGACGGCTCCAGGTGAAGAAGCACTTCTTGAAATGGGAAGGGCCAGGAGAAAAGGAATAATCTTGGAGAGAATAGTGAAATTTTGGTTTAGCTGTTTGAGTAAGGAGTTTGGAAATATTTTAAAGGTATGCATAGAACAACAGAGAACAGTTGGTGGAAAGTGCTAGAGAGAACTATGGACAAAATAGGAATGGGAGATATATGGAGGGCAGGTGCAGGTAATGAGAGAGATTTTTGGAAAAAGGTAAGGACAAGAATGGAAGACATAGAAAGGCAAGAGATATGGGGAAGCATGGAAAACAAAAGTTCATTGAAGTTTTATAGGATTTTGAAAAGAGACTGGGGAAGAGAAGGTTATATAGACAACTGTAGTAGGATTGAAAGGGAGGGATTAGCATGGATGAGAACAGGTGCAATTTTATGAAAGGATTAAGGTGGAGTGAGGTAGGAATATGTGAATTATGTGGGGGGGGGGGGGAGAAAGTGTAGAGTATTATGTAGTAAGATGTGAAGAAGTTGAGAAGTGGAGGAAGGAGGTATAGGAGAAAAAATGGGACAAAGTTGAGGTCATAATTGTAACAATAAGAATGCTAACAGGGAAGCAACGGAATAGGAATAAAAATGTAGGAAGATTTCTTGGTAAAATGAAAGACAAATGGTTCAGGACAGTTAGAACCAAAAGTTTTGAAGGGGGGAAGGAAGGATTTTGTAGGGAAAAATAAGGGATACAGGTAATCCCTCAGTGAAGCATAAGGCTGTTATGCCAAGCTGCCTGAGGGGTGAAAGAAGGTAGTCACTCAATTCTTGTACATAGGTTAAGGAAGAATAGTATGCAAATAAAAAGGTTCCCTGTAATATAATTGTAAATTATTTTCTTATGTACGTAGCATCACCATGCTGATTTAATATTGTCAAACGGGTAACGTTACAGACGTTTTAAAGATTTTATATAACACGAACATAATACTAATACTTTGCAACAGCAGGCCGCGCCGTGGCTCAGTGGTTAGACCGCTTGGCTCTCACCAAAGCGGCCCGGGTTCGATCCCAGGTGACCGCAAAGTGAGATTTGTCGTGGACAACACGGCACTGCGGCAGGTTTTCACCGGAACCTCTGGTTTCCCCCGCCATCTCATCCACCGGTGCTCCATCTTCATCTCATGTATCATCAGTGTCACCGCCTGCGGTGCCGTATGTAGTAAAAGCGGGCGTTAAACACTACACATTTTTTCTTTGCAACAGAATATAAATTATAACAGAAGATAATGGCTTAATACTGAAAATAACAATAACTTTTACTACAGCTATCATTTTTATCAATGTAAGTTATCAGGACATTGAGGTATTTTTTTTTAAATTTATGTCCTCCAACGTTAAGTCATATCGGACGATGAATGGAATGGGTGAAATGATGGTCAAATAAGCCCGGGGTCTATAGAGCTTAGAGTTACCGGACATTCATCTTTCAGGATAAGGGAAAACCCCGGAAAAAACCTTATCCAGGTAACTCAGCCTGACCGAGATTCGAACTCGGGACCTCTTAAACGTGAGCCAGATACGCTACCATGTACGCTACCGAGGCAGTTACACTGAGGTAACTATACACAAGTAGAGTCTGTATGAAAATAAAGAATTACTGACATTGGGAAATTTTACACATTATTTTCAATAGTTTCAAGATAATCAATATTTCTATGAATGGTGATTAGAGGAAGATTACCTATATGATATACAAACGTGTGCAAATTATTAGACTCATTCATTTTTTTTTTTACTTTGCTTCAGTTTAACATTCAAAATAGTAGTTATTTACCACCGTAATCTATTTCAATTTGTCGTAATTCTTTTCCTTGCTGTAACATGAAGCATCTTCAATGAAATTTCTCTCTTAATAATAGCTGGGGGATTTTTCTTTTACTTAAAGTAATATGGTGGTAGCTCTCAATTAAGAGCAGCCATTTTTTTGTCTGTTTATCCAACTGTTTGGTGATATTGCTTTCACATGGTGAATGCAGCAACTAAATATTGTTAATATTTGCCTTTGTTGTGTACTATGGCTAATACATCCTCAATATTTATTACTAATTGATCTCAAGCCAGGTAACATCGTGTATCTTATCCTTTGCATTCACGTTGATTTAAAAGTGAGGTTATGGGTAAAACAGCTGACTTATCCCCAAGGAAAGTAGCTGTGACAGAGTCTTTTGAAGGAAACTCTTTATGCACAACGTGAAATAGCTAAGAAATTGTGTATTTCACAAAAATTTATTAGTCGCATTAATCAAGCTTTAAAATTCGGTGAGACGTTGGCCCCACAAGGGAATGGGACATGCGGGAGGAAAAGAAAGCTATCACCCAGGATGCAAAGAAAACTTGTGCAGGTGGCAAAACAAAATAGAAGAGCAACCAGCATTGACCTCAGTAATCAACTAAAGTAGTACGGTACAGAAATATCAGCCTCAGTATTTCGCAGAAGATTATGTGAAGTAGGTTTACTAGCACGCAGGCCTCGTAAAAAGGCTAAACTGACACCTGCAATGGCAAAAAGACGTTTAGAATGAGCCAAAGAGATGCAGAAACACCCAGTGGAATTATAGAGAAATATAAAAAGTATGAAAATTGTATATAGCGTAAAATAAAAATATGTACATGTGAATTTTATGCAAATGAAATAACCTAAAATTTGCTTCTCTCATTGCTGGTTTTGTTATACTACCTTTGAGAAATTTTAAAACTGGTTATTGTTAGAGGTTTTTATTGTTTCAGGTAATTTTCTCAGATGAATCCATGTTTGAAGTATGTGAAGAGAGCTGCCAATATGTGAGAAGGACAGATAAAGAAGCATTTTCCCGTCAGTGTGTCGATCAAAGAGTAAAGCACCCAACATCAAAAATGGTCTGGAGCTGTATGTCTGTTCACGGACCTGGAAGATTATACATAGTTGTGGGATCTATGGAGCAGAAACAGAATAAAAGTGTATTAGAAACAAGACTATTTCCGCAAAGTAAAGAATGGTTTCCAAATGGTGATTTTGTGTTCATGCATGACAGTGCTCACTGCCATATAGTAAAATCTGTAACCCAGTTTCTCAAAGAAAACAATGTAAAAGTACTACCATGGCCGGGGAATAGCCTTGATTTAAATGCAATATAGAATCTGTGGGGTATTGTGAAACAGAGACTGAAGAAATTGAAAATAACAAAATTCAGCTTATTGAGGGCCTGATAAGCATTTGGCACAGAGATGAAGAAATAAAGGAAAAGTGCTCCACCCTTGTAGAGAGTATGCTTAAACGCATCAAAATGGTAATAAAGGCTAAAGGAATACATACAAAATACTAAGGGTTGAAAAAAAATATGTTGTAAAATTATTTCTGTTAAAAATTATACCATTGAGTCTAATAATTTGCACACGTCTGTATGTATATTTCTTTTCCTTGCTTTCCCTGTTTTCCGTGTCTTTACTGTTTCGTTTTCCGGTGTTTTACGCGTATACACAATGCATATAAACACCCATGCCCAAGACGGGACTTGAGCCTGCTACCCTTTGCGCGGCGGCACAAACGTCCCAATTTTGCATGAACTGTATGGAATTTAACATCGTTATCCCGTTACTCATCTACCTTTTGGCTCAAAAGCATTACATTTCACGTTTGCGTCAAAAGAGTTGCAGAATTCAAAGGGGCCATTCCAAGTAAACAGGAATCAGTGCAAAACTGTTACTTCAGTAACGACCAATGTTTTGTTCATGCATTCAATGAGAGGCAATTCTCCGGTTTGCAGTAGTGTGATGATGTACAAGAGCAGTGTAAACAGATAAAAAACGCTATAGAATGTTTTCCACATCAGTTAAAGGGACGTTGTTTTTAAGGGAATAAACTTCTTGCATTAAAAAAATTATATAAACTTTACTGGACCTGTCATAATAATAATAATAATAATAATAATAATAATAATAATAATAATAATAATAATAATAATAATAATAATAATAATAATAATAATAATGATGATGATGATGATGATGATGATGATGATGATGATGATGATGATGAGGATGATGATGATGATGATTAATAATAATAATAATAATAATAATAATAATAATAATAATAATAATAATAATAATAATAATAATAATAATAATAATATTATTATTATTATTATTATTATTATTATTATTATTATTATTATTATTATTATTATTATTATTATTATTATTATTATTATTATTATTATTATTATTATTAAACCATTTTGATCCTTCAAAATTGCCTCCGCAGCCTTCACCACTGCTTCTGATGATGGATAATGCCTCCCACGAAGGTGTTTCTTCAAGTTAGGGAAAAGAAAAAAGTCACATGAGGCTAAATCCGCACTATAGGGAGGGTGAGTGATGCACTCCACGTTGAATCTTTTAAGATATTCAGCAACAACATTGGCAGTATGCGGCCGCGTATTATCTTGAGGCAGCATCCAGCCTGCTTCACGGAAATGTGGTCTTTTGCGCCTGATATGGACTTGCAATGTTTTCAGGACATCTTTGTCATATTTTCCAGTTACTGATGTGTTTGCAGGTACAACGTGCTGATAAACCATTGCATGAATATCAAAGAATGAGATGACCATAACTTTTCCAGCATAAGCAACCACTTTTGCTTTTTTTTGGGGTTGGTGATGAAGGAAATTTCCACACTGAGCTTTGCTGTTTGCTCTCAGGATCAAAATGATGTAGACAAGTTTCATCAGCAGTGATTACGTTTAAAGAAACTCCGGATCTTCCTCTAACATCAACTTTAACTGCATGCAGACCTGCATACGAATGTACTTTTGTTCGGGGATCAACATTCTTGGAACCCATCGCGCACAAACACGTATCATGTGTAATGTTTCTGTCACCAATATGTGGATGACACTCAGTGAAATGTTCAGTATTTCAGAAAGTGATCTTAAGGTAATTCGTCGATCCTCTCTCACAATGGCAGCAGCAGTCTTGATGTTTAATTCCGTAAGAGCAGTAACGAGCACCGGACCCACCTTCCTTTGAAATTGATTGTCTCCCCTCTTTAAACATTTTAAACTACCTTCGAGATGTGCTGTAGGGAAGAATGAACTCTCCATAAGCCTCCTGTAGCATTGTATAGGCCTCAACTGAAGATTTGTTGAGGCGAATGCAGAATTTCAAAGCCGCATATTGTTCCTCGCGTGTAATCTCCATTACTGCGGTAAGCGATAGTGAACATGTCTGAACTTGCCTGGTACTCACAGGCAGGAACCAGGAGTACCAAAAGTGAAACCACTACGGCGTGTTTGTTTCACACTAAGCTAACAGAATATAATAAGACTGAATTTTAGTTGAAAAGTTATGACCGTAAAAAATTATGATCATTCTTTATTGAACAGCCCTCGTATAATGAGACTACAGTTAGGATGTTATGTTTTATAAAAGTTTCTCGGCAAGATTTTCTAGGTCGAAGGCCTTACATACTTCTTATGCATTTTTTCTGTATTTTTAATAGCCTATTCATACAACGCCAACAACTTGTATAAGGAAATGTCTACTGCTATTAGTATGAGAATACATTCCCAGAGTGTTTTATATATACTTTTTAGTTTTTTTCCTTTATGCTCTTCACATGTAGACTTCTAGTTGTAGTATTATTCAGAGATATATAACACACCGGGCTGTATCAAGGACCAGGAATGTTTACAATCGCTGTTGCCAGTTCTAGTGGGCTCTGTGCCCTGTGATCCGTACACTAATGAATTATTTCTGACTAGAGTAATGCATAAAGCAGTTTCGCCATGTTCTGATTTATTGCTGAAAACCTCCGCCTACATCCCTATAAATACAAACGGCATTTATGCAACTGCATCAAAGGTAATGTCTTAAGGTTTGGTTTTCGTTTCACTAATCACTTAGCAGTACCTGTTTTAATTCTCTTAACTTAGCAATGTGTTGCATTCATATGAACTTTCTACTTATTTTTCACGATAAATTCTCAAAAAGAAGTTGTTCGACCTACTTCATAATTTATATTTTCAAGTTGGCTGTTGAATAAAATAGCAATAAGAGTAATATTCTTAAAGAGCATTGCTGCCTGCCACGTAATGCTTTTGAAATTCCACCCTCGTTACGTGACCACGAGAAAAAAGAAAATGAATAGCGACTTCTTATTTGTGAAAAATATAAGTGTCTTATAATTCAAACCCATAACAAGGATTAATTTGAGAGTGATTAACTGCACCAGCATAACGTTAAACACAAATCGTGAGCTTTAATGAGATATATTTTTTCTATCACCTATGTTTCACAAATTATACGAAAATCATTCAGAATGAATAGAGATATATAGATTATTCCAATAAAGTTGAATATACTATTATATTTTTCATGGAAAATTTCTTAAATATTAGTATTTTAAACAAAGTTTTTAGAGGCGCTTTGGAACATTTTCCCTATAAAGCATAGTTTGGGAATATTTTGTTGAAAGCCATAGCATTGCATCTTTGAAAAGTGCTGAACTTAATGTCAAGTTTGGTACTTAATTTTTGAATTAAGCTATTTACAGATACATTGACAAAGATGTGCACGGCTCATCCTCTATTTTTTCTATTTTCCCACTCAGAAAGCATAAAAAATGCGTTTCCTCATCTTTAGATTACATTTTGTGTTGTAGGGGTTTCAACAGGTTTTTTTAATTTACTTCCTCGGACGTTAAGTTGTAGCGGACAATGAATTATGTGGGTGAGATGATGCTCAAATGAGCCCAGGGTCATTAAAGTTTAGAGCTACCCGACATTCGTATTTCAGGATAAGGGAAAAGTCCGGAAAATATCATATCCAGCAATCCAACCTGACCGAGATTAGAATTGGAATCTCCTGACACTCTACCATCTACTCTGCCGATCCTCTAGAATCCACGATAATGTATAGTTAACCTTAATGACGTCTAAGTTTTATGAATAGTGCAATGGGGTAGCTTGAGACGAGCAAAGTAAAATGTTATGATTGGTTAAAATGGATGCCGGAGATCAATGTTCTCTACTTGGCAGGACTCAAGGCTGCAAGTAGATTAAATGCATTCTGTTGGCAACATATTAGGGGGTCTCCATGATAAATGGCCCATACTGCCGTTTTTTTACCTTACTTTTTGTTCTACACTTCATATTGTGCACGCTGTTTATTTATGATGGTACACGAAAGAATGAACTAGAAATCGTGGTTAGAACTATAACAGAATAGTTTGTACAAATCGAGATTGTCACACTACACTCTCATTATTGTTTCACAATGATCTTATGGACAATTCATAATATCCATTTTTTATTTATAATACTATGTATTTACATTAAATAGAAATATTATGTTCCAACCAACATAATTCATGTAAAAATTTCTCCGTAAATACAACTTAGGAATCCTTAGGAATCCTTCCCAAAAGTTGTCAATTAAAACTACGTGTACACGCATGTGTCTAATGGAACTGTGTACTTACAAACTTAAGTCCGTTAAAACTTAGTGTTTAAGATCAAAGATGCCGCAAAAAATTCCCAAGAACGTTTTCCTATAATTTACATGGAGATATTATTGATATTTCTTATTAAAAGAAAGGCTGATATTTGCATTAAAATATAATATATTTAAGATACGTGAGAAGTAAAATTTATACTTTGAAGTTTCTAGGAATACCTCTGAAGTATTCCTTATTATGAATTAGTTTTGCGGTAAATCTAAACGTTGATCTCATTAAAGCATATAATTTATATGAAATAACATTTTTGTGACAGAGAGCAACAGCTTGAACAAGTTTGTGGGCATTTCCTTAGATAATTATAACCAGGCCTTTTGCTATGAGCTTCGCTAGCATATTTGTTTCTAGAAATGTTTGTTTCCAACTTTTGTATTCAAATTTTGCATATTTAAACACAACGTATTTCATAAAAGAGTGATACACAGTCTTTTATTCAATTTTATCTCGGTTTTTAATATAGTTTATCTATGTAGAATCGCAATGAATGACACATGATTAAAATCGATTTAACTCTCGTAAAGGAGAGAAATTAGAGGTCGGTGCCAAAACTAGATGCTGTGCTATTAAATCTTAGAGAGGAAGGAATTAACAGGCAGATAATCTGATTGCAGCAGGTGCAGCTGAGTCTCTAATGTTTCCAGACTGGAGTATTCGGAATGCCCCTTCTGGAGCCCCCATCGTATGCACATGTTTAAAGTTACGTTGACGGACTAGGGAAAAGACAATAATCTCCTGGAAGTACATGAACCTTAAAAGTCTCTCACCACCGTCCACCGCCCCTAACCCTGTTATATGGCAAGAAAGCAAACTGAAAGGAAATGAGGAACAGAAAGGTCCAAGAAAATGCAAATATATAATCAATTCTAGAATAAACTTATTGACCTGAGGTAACCTCGAAAAATACCGTAAGAGGCTTATGAACTTGTGATCTTTTGAATGTGCTATACACATTATACCTGGGAATTAGGCAACGTATTTCAATATTTCTTCATATATAAAACAGATTGATATATTAGCTCTTATAGACTTCTCTAAATATTGAAACACATGATTCTTCCTCATAGTTACTATTTAACACCCGTTCGTGCTACTCAGGGCTGCACCACAGGTTGAGAACGCTGGTGGTGTGTGTAAGCAGAGCGTAATTGTGGAAGGTAAGGGAAGTTACAGGCCTTGTTTGGGTTACCTCCCAGATTCACCAGTTTGAGGATGAAGGAAAACCTAGAAAGACTATGAGCTAGAAAGGACACTCTCGAGATTGCGCCTTTGTTTGACCACCATGCTCTTATTTTGCTTGATGACAAAATCAAAAATAGGAAACATTCAAGGGAAAGATGCCAGAGTAACACCGGTTCGGTGGAGGAGATGAAGGGTGAAAGAGGATGTAATTATGGGATCGATGAAACATTGTAACAGAAACAAAATTGGAGAGTAACTTTCATTGCATGGAGTTCTCCCACGCCAGGTCGTCTATCTTAGAGGGCGATCGTCTGAGGCAGTCTTATCCGTCTACAACTCTAAATCTGTCGACTCTACGAGATCCCATTAGGGACTTATTAGACAGCGCTAGTACCAACTTGCCTGTCTCTCCTCTCAACGTGGGTATAAAATTAGGACTACTTGGCTGTCTTCAGTGTAACTCTACCTTACATAATGAACTGATGCTGAATTAATGGAAAGTCTAACCTTGGCCTTCATTTCTAAATGCTAAAAGATGCAAAATATATTCACTCCTCTTACCTGGTGCCTTGCGATGATCAATAGTTCCCAAGGGGGGCTATGGCAGCTATCAATTTTAGATTTGAAAGTATATTTTTCTGCTATTTAATTAATAAATTTAAAGATACATATATTAGTTTCATGCTTACTGAAGTAGAATGTGTGAATTTTATCCTCTTAACGAAAACTAAATGAGACATTCACATCTAAAATAAATTGAGACGCTAAGAACCATAAGGGCTCATAGCACAGAAACATAGTTTTAAGAAAATTTACGTTGGTTAAAATAAAAATTTCTATGGAACAAATTCCAATTACGAAGTACTACTTGCGAACGTGACGTAGGAGTAAATTATGTTGGCAACACTAAATAAAAATTGAAAAGCGCAGATAAAAAAATAAGAAAAAAAGAGAGAGACCTACCATATGCTTTGGGCCCTTATGTAACTGAGTATCAGAGACAGCTTCTTGTGAATGCTTCATTAAATCAAAGAGGGCCTAAAGCACAGCTGCAGCTGGTTGACCACAAAGTTGGCAAATGTCAAGAGCATGCACCCTTGCTAACATCTCAAAATCAACGATGTTGTGCTCTAGGCCCTTGTGGTTCTAAGCGTTTCAATTAATAGCTGTTTTGCCTTCTTGGAATGAAAAATATTTGTAAAATCATTTCTACCACTACTATAAGTTCTAGTTACTGCATCTATTCTCCCCATGATTTGTTTTTAATGTGTATCCTTGATAATGTAATCTTTTGTGAGAAAGTTATATAAATATGTTTTACAAACTAAGGAAAATGTTAAATGTTTGGTACCTAAAGTAATTCACATGAAAAAAACTAAGAACTTTGTATCTAATTATCAAAATCCCAGCGATCTAACGGAAAGCATTTCGTTGAACATTAGGCTTTGAAAGCAATTGTTCCTAAGCCGATAAAAATTTAAAACTATGGCGTTGCATGTGGTTTAAGGGCCAGTCGACGGCTAGGTCATTTGATCCCTGCATGAAAAGAAAAAAAAGTGGGGGTGAGGCAAATATTGCGAGAAAAATACAGGAGCTGGAAAATACAGATCAATAACAAGGAATAACTGCTCCACATTTATGAAGTTACTCCGGATATTCATCTCCTTTATCAAGAAAACCTCGTAAATATGTGCTCTCTTAATCAATCCCGTTTGAGCTATTTTTGGGAAAATAAAAAGTCAATGTAATTTTAAAAAGTAATTTTAAATATTAGAATATTTTTAAAAAAACTGCCTGGCAATATTTTAGGGGACGCTAAACTTAAAATTCTCGGGATAAGCCTCTGTGGCACCATTTATGTACCTCGCGGAAAGTCACGTGTTTCTCTCTCTTAATGTGTGATAGGTATAGTACCTTAGAGTACATCAAATGACTACGTAAACTCGTAATATTGAAACTAATTAAAGATAATAATTAATGGTAACTAATAAGTGTAACTTCAAAGGTGGTTACCATGGAGTCAACTTAAAACTGGTTCAGTTACATTCGTTACTGAAAATAACTGTTTTTCACAAACTGCTTCACATAATATTCCGGAACATTCAAGACATACATTTTGTTAATCATGAAAATAGCTTAAGCACTTGTTTAATTGCAACATTTTTCTTTTCGTTTTTGTGGTCATCAGATCTCGGAACGTACGAATAGGTGCTTGTTGGAACTGTAATTTAAATTTATTAGGAAATACTAAAGCACATGAAATTTAAACTAAGAAAGCATCTTCATAAAAGAACTAGTTGTGTTATGTTGTACATATGATGAATTCACTTCAAAAGGTGCTCAAAATGACCTCAATTTACTGCTAAACATTGCCAAAATCTGTCTTTGAAATTAGTTCATGTGTCCAGAAACACTGTTTGCTTGATCAGCTGCATTTCTTGCCCAATTTTTCGCTTGAACTCTTCAAGGTCTCTTGGTTGGTCCTTGTAAACCCTCCACTTCAAATGTTCCCACAAGAAAAGTTTAAGGGATTCAGGTCAGAAGATCTTGGCGGCCATTCAATACTTCCTCTTCTAGCAATCCATATTCCTGGTAATAAATATTTAGGTAATTTTTTCTTCAATGGCCCCTTCAGTACGTCACAACAGTAAGCAGCAGTTACTGTGCTTTGATTAGTTACAACATGATCACACAGAATGCCCTGTTTGTCAAAGAATAAGAGATGCATGGCCTTTTCATGACCATGACTCTTCTGAACTTTTGCTTTCTTAGGCCTAGGGCTCAATGAATGTTTGCTTTGTTAACGGGTTGTAATGGTGGAACCAACTCTTCGTCACAAGTGATGACCCTATTCGGAAAGTCTGGCTCCCGTCGTAACCTTCCGAGCCATTCTTGACAAATCATGACGCGGTGGGCCTTCTGTTCGTCCCTCAGCACGTGCGATACCCATTTCGCTGCAACTTTTCGATAGCCAAGATCATTGCGAATTATGTCGTCGACAGTTCCAACAGACAAATGCAATGTGTCTGCAACTTTTGAAATTGTTATGCGACGATCTTCTCGCACAATTGCGTCAATTGTGTTAATGTTTAGTTACGGTTTTGCTGTTACGGGTCTTCCAGGGCGCGGAGAAACTTGAAGATCTTATGACTCCCTTTGAAACGTTTATACCACTCAAAGACTTGTGTTTTTCCTAAAGCTTGGTCCTTGTATGCTTGCTGCAGCATTTCAAATGTTTTTGTAGGAGTTTTGTCTAACAGAACACAAAACTTTATTGATGCACGTTGGTGCAATTTCAGTTCCATGGTGGGTGCAGTAATAGGACCTCACATATCGGGCTATAACTCCCAACTGATTGACTCTATATGACTGGCACTCACAGCACTGCTAGAGGAAGGGCTCGCCTTTCCACTACTAGCAGCAATGGAGCTCCAGGGCGTTTTATTTAAATACAATTAAATTAGTTTGGTTATTTATTGAAGGACCCTCGTACAGTAAGGTCCTAATGCATTTACAGTACGTCACGAAAGAGTATCTGTTTGTACGTTCTTAGACTTGAGGACTGGAGGAGTGTAGAAAAAAATGTTGGCTATAAAAAAATAGTAATCATAGTAATGTGAGGGCATGTTGATATCTTAGAGTTTTTCTAAAAAATATCATTTCATAGAGTAGCAACAGCGGGGTTACATGCATTGTTCTACCTTTTTACTCACCCAGTATATAATGTGTAAATTGTTACAGTTGTGGAGAGTTATCTCTTTGATACACTGATTGTACACTCCTAGCATCACTGAACAACTGACTGAGCTAACTAAATGGATTACATTGGACTGGATTGCAAGGAGGGATTTGGCACCTTGACCAGACTAGTCTTTTGTACCTATGCCCCAAGTATGCCTCAAGTGGGGCCCCCCAAGAGAGGAGACAGAGGGCGACCGACCCCAAGGGGTCACTACAGAACAGACGGCGAGATCTCTACACTCTACCAGATAGAAACTCCCCGGCGGTTGGTTTAGGACAATCGTTATCCCACCTGTTCTGTCCCCGAAGCAGTCACAAGGCCAGGTGGAAGACCGGAGGCCGCCTCCCCAAAGCAGATTAGATTAGATTGATTTGCGTTCGTTAGGTTCACTTGTAGCCAGAAAAGGCTGTGAACATTGAACATGTCCAGAGGTATAAAGTTTAATTGCATATATATGCAATATATATATATGCAATATATATGTACAAAAGTTAACATAAGACACTAATTATAGTATACAGACAATATGAACAACATTATGGAAAACAACACAGGGATAATTATATATGATACAAAATCAAACACTTTTTAATTCAGCTTTCACTTGGCTTATGCCAGTACGTCTCAACCTTGTTGCAATGGATACCATTCTTGTTATTTCTTAAATACATATACATTAAAAATAAGCTTTCAACATGCATCAAAGATTTATTGGTAATGATTTGTCATTGGAAGAGTTAGATACTACTTACAGAGCTACAGAAGCATTATCAGGATAATTTGTCATTTAGATAATCTTGTAAGAATGAAGAGATTTTGAGCAAAGGTACTCTCTAACAGTATTTTTAAAAGCTCCGAAATTATCAATTTTTTCTTTAAGAACATTAGAAAGTGCGCCAAGTATTTTGATAGTTTCATAATACACACCTTTCTGAAAGCAAGAAAGTTTAGCACTGGGATAATGGATATTATACTTTTGTCTAGTGTTTATTCTGTGAATTATATTATTTGTTGCAAATAAGGCACGATTGCATACAAAGAATTTTAGGATCGAGAATATATACATGCAAGGAAGCGTTAATATCTTCAATCTTCTAAACAGATCTTTACAGGAGCATCTGTTGTGGGTGTTAGTAATGATTCTTATAACCTTCTTTTGCATAACAAATATTTTGTTTTACTTTCTACTGAGTTGCCCCAAATAATATTCCATATTCCACAATAGAGTTAAAGTACTCCAGGCAGTCTTGCACTACGGGCGTCTCCCTGGCCTGCTTCTGAATCGGACCACTAGACTGGCTCGGAGACCAAAGTCCGTCCCGCCAGAGGGGAAATCGTTTATCTCAGAGCATATCATCTTACCATGCACCGCCGAGGCTCCCACCGACATTTCTACCCTGGTGAGAGATGATATGAAACGATAATGGAAGTGAAATGGAGGGACAGGAAATCCGGGGGCTATAATCAACCTACCCAGCATTCGCCTAGCGGTCCGGAAAAATCCCTAAAAAACAATGGGTTAGGTAGGTCGGTCACGGGAATCGAACTCATACCTCCTGAAGGCGGGCCACAGACAAAACTGCCTGAGCCATTCCGCTCGGTTATTGAATGGAACAGACTAAGGTTAGTGTTGCCATTGTTCTGCTGGGCTACAAAAAGTGTAGTTGTGCCAGCAGCGCAATCGTATTGAAAGTAAAAGTGAAATGTGCACCAGATTGTTACCAATTAGCTCCTCGGTAACGGAAACTCACATTCCGGAGGTCTCGGGTTCGACATTCGTCGGATCGTCCATTTTGACCATGACTTTTTTCACTCGAATCGAAGGGGGCGATTACCACGAATTTCGTGTCTATGATTTGCTGTCCCCATCACTTCCTCGCAGCTGTTTCACCTTTATCTACATAGGGCGACGACAGCTAATATGTGGTAGCACACAAGTGTGTACCTTGAACCTTTTAAAGACGTCTCCTGGGACTTTTGTAGCCTTATTTCTTCCTTGGAGCTGTTTTGTTTATTCCGGCATCCCTGGGTAATATTCTCTAAACTATTGCTGTACACTTTGTAGGGAGTTCATTAGCTTGCTTTAATGGTGTATCTGGTTTATGTAATCATATTTATTCAGTCAGTTTTGTGAAATTCTCTTTAGCAAAGCTATTGAAGTTTAGCATGCTATGTTGAAAGCTCAGTGTACCTTCATTTGCTAGTAAGCAGTATTTGCTATCGTTTATGGTACGAAACCGATATAATTACTGAACTTACTTTTGCTATAAGAGTGTTTGATTTAGCTCAATAGGTTCGTTTAATGAACAGACTTAGTGAACTTATCTTCTCAAATCATTCAGGTGCCTGAAGGTGTATGCGCCTACGTGCTCGGAAGAGTGATTTTTTCTGTTTATGTTGTCTTTCTTTCAAGGCCTACCTGCAAACATGTTCTTTTTTTGTATCTCACCTTATAACTGTTGGTGAATTATTTTACATTGTTACATTGATTGGTGATATATGCAAGTTAGGGTGGACTAGTCTGTTAAAAAGGAGGTGTTAAGTGTGAAGTTTGGGGTACCCTTGTTTTCATTACTGAGCTATTCTGAACTTCGGGGTTCGTGTGCATGTCACCGGCTCATTCTAGCTCCTAATACAAAAATGTTGCTGAAATATAGACACTTTTAGGGGGGAGGGGGAAATGAGCCCAAATGTCTTGATAGAGTTAAAAGATTTAAAATAACTATTTCATGTACACCAATGTGACTCAGCGATAGTTTTACTATTTGATCTTATACACTTCATTACATATTGTCACGTGTATGTTTGAGTAATACTTGGGAACATATAATATTCTGGAATGTTATTATTTAAGGCTTACTTGCTGTGACTTGACTTATTTTCACATTCTAAAGTCCTTAATTCTGCTGATTTATGAGAACAGCATATTGTCAGATTTATCATGACTTTTTGCATCAGTTTCATGTTTACTCATGTCGACCACATACGGGTAATCGGACATGGACTTCACTGACTAAAGTAATCTGTGTCACGTGGACGCCAAATTGCAGTTATGATATTTTTGAGGAATATGATCATGCTTAGCTTTGCTTGGGAAACGTCTACCTAGCTTCTTTAGCGTGGGAATGCTGATTTGGCATTAGGTCGCCATTTTGATAGAATACATATTTAAGTGCTGCTTAAGCCAGTAGCAGAGAGTAGTCAGTTTAGAGGGTCGAGAGTAGAGACAGTATGCCTTAGGGAGTAATGGATTTACAATCATACACTATCATGCTTCTCCAAGATAAACCCATATGGGTCTTGAATGTTGTAATGTAATTGCTATCACTTTTCTCACTCCAAGTCTCTTAAAGACTTCAGGAGTGCCTTGTACTTCAACTCAATATCTAGAATATAGTAAATAGGTTTAGTATGGACTAAAATGTTGTCTCTCCTAGCTGTACTCTACCATCTGCCTTCCTTATCCCTTTAGTTATGCTCCTAGTTCCGGGGTAGATTGTGAAACCTTAGTTCTCAGATTGACAATTTACTCATACGTAACAGTATATTATTTAAAAAGCCGAATATAGTTTTAGTACTTACCTGAAATATTATGCTGCAGAAAACTGGAAATTAGGGTACAATGGTTCCATTTTCACAAAAGAATTTAATGGAGAGACAGGACAGGCAAAAGAGTAAAATGAAACTATGTCCAAGTCGATTTTTTTAAGAACATTTATTGTTTTCCTCCAAAATGTATTTTGTACCAAGTACCCAAATTTGCAACATTACACTTATTTTGAGCAAATTAATACATTGTATACTGAGGTAACTGAGGTGTTAGAATACAATGAACAACAGCAAAAAGAATATTCTTTTTAATACGTGTTACACGCAGCAAAGAATGTTGTTATCCAGGCTTGCATTAGCTTTACATGATTTATAATGATTTTGTATAAAAATATGTCCATAAATACCCTTATAAAATATTGTTTATTATGGGTTTGAGATTCATTTCCTTTAAGAGAAAAATGTTTTAATAATTTTCAAAATAGGTTAGAAATTTCATCTTCTGAGTTGAAGCCCTGCTCAGAGGTAATTTTATCCTCATTCTGAAGGGAGACAGATAATGAGTGTAATCTATAGAAGCCGTAAACAACCATAGAGCTAAAGCACCATCGTTTATAAATGTATCATTTGGCTGCCTTATAGTCACTTTGGTAATCATAAACTGAGATTTCTATGGCTATTAATAGTTTTCCTGCACGATGTTGAGAATTTTATAGTTTAAAATGGTATTTAACATACATTTACTTTTCTGTTTCATCAAAACAGTATATTTTCTCTGTTTGAAATGCACTAGTCAGGTAGTGCATAAATTGCTTGTCCATCCTATCTTATTAAGAAGAGGATGTTATAATATTAGGTTTTTTATGCTTCTGTAGTTTGGAATTCCTATGTTCAAATTTAGCATGACTTTTGGAAGAAAGTATTTGTTGCAGTCAAAAGCGATATTAAATACTAGACATGTTTGACTTAAAAGAAAAAAATGTGATTGAAAACACTAAATTTTAATCTTGATTTTTAGAAGTATTATTTTTGTAACTTCCAAAACGGTAAAACTTTATTTTGTGCTAGAGAATTTGTTTGGATACAAAAGTAGGCGATTTTGTAACTTAAAGTTTTAAGTTATAAATATACGCATGGTTAATTAATAATATACAAGAAATTTATGAAATGGTATCATTATGACTCCAAAAGCCCCCGATTAAATACTTTATAGGTATATGCACGTTTTAGAGTGGTAAATTGTTTTGTGAGTACGAACATCTAGCTAAAGAAGAAAATATAAAATTATGGACAATTTTATTACAATTTTAATTGCTATTTGGACTTTATATATTCACTTTACGAACCTTATAGGTTAAAAGGCTCAATTAAAATGATAATATCTGGACTTTATATGTTCACTTTACCAATGTTCTAAGTTATAGAACTTAATTAAAGTGATGAAATATATTTTCTCTGTTCCTGTAAATTTTAATAGGATCTACTAAGCGTTTTATTCAACATATGCACTTTATTTCACCCTGAGATAGAATTAAAAATCGATCTCATTGGCTATTACCTTCCGTATTCTCCAAATTCATGTTAACTATGGTCTGATTTCACAGTTTGAAGTGTCTGTTTTCGTTAACTACTATTTCGAAATGACCTTTGGTTTTCGCTCGGCTTTCCCAGGCCAAGGTGAATGCTAGGTTGATTCTTTTTCTGCCCAACATTTCTGGTCCCAAACATTTTCCATTCATATGTTTCAAGGTTTCGGGTCCAGATGACGACGAATAATACGTTGCGGTGGACAGTCTAAAGCAACTCTGTCCAACGAGGCACCCATAATTAATTTTGCTGGCCACCTTTAAATTTTTCATTCATACGGTCTCTAATATTAATACAAATTTCAAAACACTTTTTTTCCCTTCCGAAAATCTTCATAGTAAACACAATGAAGTAGGTTTTTGTACGCTTAAATCTGTATTCATTATTTGTTCTGATCAAGCAAAACCAATTCTTTTCTTTTTTCCTCTCAAAAGAGGGATGCTTGTCTCAAAGGTGTAATATACTTTTAAACAACTCTGACCTGCGATGACATAAACTTTCTGAAAGGTTCACTGATACCTTATCTGTATAAAAATTACCAATTAGAAATGTCCTCTATGTAGATATGTATTCTCTACCATGTTTGCAAATTTTGAAACGCTAAGGCGGAAGTTCTTTATTTACTCGATGTCACGCAAAAAGTAAGGATATGGTGACTTGCTTTTTAAAAGTATAACTATCGCTTCAGACTTCTATGCTACTTGTTTCTGCAACGAAATGCGTCATGAAACCCCATAGGTATTGGTTTATCTTGATTAACATGAAGTAATCAGAAAAATAAACGTTTTTAAGATTAGTGTGTGTGTGGGTGTAAGTGTGGAAATAAATATAAATATAAACTACTGTGTATACAGGTTTTCCGTTCATACCTTTATGGTTGGAGGTAATCTGCAGAGGATGTTCTGAGATGGTTACATATTAATTTTGTCTATGAAATGGATCAAATCTTTGATTTCGTTTGGTGTTAACGTTAGAAAATCCTAATATCTTATATATTTGTAGCCAAATGAGTTGCTTTAATTATCATAGATGTATTTACTTACACAATTTGAGCTTTAGGAAGTCTGTTTATTTCGGATTCCAGAAGAGTATGTCAACAAAATTGAAATATAGATTAGAAAATATTTTTCAATTATAGTTTAAAAACTCAAATCTTAGCGTCAGCAGTCTCATAGTATGTCTGCAAATGTATAAAAATGTTTCAAAAAGCCTGTTCTTTCACAAGCAGACGTAATATTCAGAAGGCGAGTAACGCTGCAAGTAAAGCATCCCGGCTCACTTCAAGTGAGCCAGTACTTGTGAGTACGGTATTTAAACAACGATGAAGTCAATTGATGGGTATTTATGAAAATCTACCGAAAGTTCTCAACTAAGAATTGGAGTTACGGGCGAAGACATTATGGCAAGCACCACATACTGAAGAGTTGGCATTAACAATGGATGTGCCTGTGCATGATCTCCACAGATTAAACTTGAAATAATTTCTAACATAGGTTCTAGATTCCAACAAAATCGGGCTTGTCAAATGGTGACTTCCTCAGCGTTGGAACCACTAAAACATAATAATTATACATTACTGAACCTATGGATACCCTAACTGGATACCCTAGACAGTGAAAGATCGCTGGAATGGTATAATGTATATGTATGAGTGTTGTGGGAATCTCAAAGATCATGTCATCGTATCCAATTTGTCACACATTTTCTGATCTTTGCTGACATGACTTGTCCATTGCAGGAAGTGCCTAATTAATCACCGGATATAACCATATCGGATGAAGGTTGATTGGATGAAGGTGAACATGATTCTGTCCATGTGGTCACCCGAAGAACAAGGTTTAGAGTTTACGGGGGACGCAAATCTCTGTCTTTGAGGTGTAAGAACTACTTCATCGTAACACACCTACATGGAAGTACGCGAGCTGTTCAATAAACAAAGATCATAATTTTTTACGGTCATAATTTTTGGCACTAAGCTTTAAACTTATTATGTTCTGTTAGCTTAATGTGAAACAAACGCACCGTACTAGTTTCATTGTTGGTACTCCTGGTTCCTGCCTGTAGGAACCAGGCAAGTTCAGACATGTTCAGTATCGCTTACCGCTGCAATGGAGGTCACATGCAGTTGAAGTTGATGTTAGAGGAAGATACGGAGTTTATTTAAAACTTAATCACTGTTTAAAACTTGGCAACATCATTTTGATCCTGAGAGCAAACAGCAAAGCTCAGTGTGGAAATCTTCATCACCAACTCCCAAAAAGCAAAAGTGGTTGCTTCTGCTGGGAAAGTTATGGTTATCTTATTCTTTGATATTCATGGAATGGTTTATGAGCATGTTGTACCTGCACACACATCAGTAACTGGACAATACTACAGGGATGTCCTGAAAACATTGCAAGTCCATATCAGGCGTAAAATACCACATTTCCGTGAAACAGGTTGGATGCTGCACCACGATAATGCACGGCCGCATATTGCCAATGTTGTTGCTGAATATCTTGCAAAAATCAACGTGAAGTGCATCCCTCACTCTCCCTATAGTCCGGATTTAGCCCCATATGACTCTTTTCTATTTCCTAACTTGAAGAAACGCCTTCGTGGGAGACATTGTGCATCATCAGAAGCAGTGGTGAAGGCTACGGAGGCGATTTTGAAGGACCTCTCAAAAATTGTTTCCAGCATGTCTTCGAAGACTGGCAGAAACGCTGGGACAAATGCATCGCATTCAGGGAGACTATCAAAATTATGAGGATGAGTAAAAGTGCTTGTCAAAAAAAGTTTGTGATCATTCTTTATTGAACAGCCCTCGTATATCTCCTATGAGTGGAGGCACAAATCAGTTTTCGAACAGTAGCAGTAGTAGCCCATTCTGTATTATCGTCATCGTTTCTATCACAATATAACTGTATAATTTGCTAACGCAAATGTTCTCCTAACGCATGGGGTAGCTTTATACTTTCTCGTAACGTGAACCTGAAGCCTCGGACCGGCTAACCCTATGATGTGGTGTAGTCATCACACGTGGTAAGTAATTGAAAACTAAATAATTAACAAAGATATTTTGCAAAAAAAAAAAAAAAAAAAAAAAAAATGACGCCATTAGCTGTTTATGAATAAATTCCATTTCATAACTTCGATATACCGAATTAAATAAAACCAACAAATGTTGGAGCTGGAGAAAAATCTATGTATTAGATTTCGGTATACTTGTAATGAAATTAACTTTTCTGAAAGAAACCTTAGAAATAAAAATAAAAACCGTTCCAATAAAGGTTTCAAGAAAACGCCCATGAGTTTAGGTGTGCAGATTAAACAACAATTTACATTTTTCTACTCCTAATTATCCCTGAGAATCATTCTTTACCTGTTGCAGTTATAGAATTCTCTATATGTCTTACAAACTTCGGTTTCTTTAGATTGTTTTTCACCATCATCTTCATAGCCTTGATTCTTTTGTTATATTTTTATGCATACCTTTACTGCAGAGAAGACATTATTCAGCATTCATGAATTAACTACTATATAACGAGATCGTACAAAAGATCCCAGATTAGCTATATTCGTGACAGGATTTACATTTTCATTCACAAAAGCTCGAGCACCAAAGATGAAAAATCACATCATTCTCATTACACTTGAATTCTTTTATTAGAGTTATTTAAATACTATCCAGAGGCCGTGCTATCTGTACTAAGGCAAGGAATCAAGGCACATTTTGAAGGCACAAGAATATAATGGAACAACAATACATCCATTTGAAAGTGCAGCTAGGCGCCACAATTCCTATGCAAAGACTGTGTACTGAACATAGTTATACTTTCTAAAAGTTAACCTGGAACACAGCACCAGAACAAGGAACAGGGCATTAACACAGGTGTTCAGCTCAGTATTTTGTTTTTATCTTGAGTTTTGTGATGCAACTTTTCTTTGAATACTCTGTACATTTGCATATAGTGCATTGATCCTTTGTATTGCACACAATTTAGGATGTTTCTTGAATCGCTTTTGAAGCTTTCTTCAAAATCACATATATAGTACCTAAATATGTCCTTAAACTGACTTTAATAGCAAATATACTTGCTGAAAGGTGCAGGAAGGGCATTTAAATTGGGAAATAAACCTATGTTCTGGGAAATTTCTCAATGGAAATATGCGAACATGCACTTTCACAGCAAGTATTTACCATATCTGACAATCAAATTATTTTCTTACTATATAGTTCTGTAAACTGAGCTTTATATTACCACAATTTAGAAAATAATATAAGTTTTGGTAAAACAATGGTCATCATCAAACATAACTTGAGCGGAGACCACATTTCTTTACTAGTCCGTTTAGCACACTGACACAATGTTGGAATTTGAGCAAGTACCACAGCACAGCTGGGGGTCATATCTTGCTTGCGGATGTTTGTTGTTGGTCCACTTCTTCTGCTGGCTTGTTAGCAGTGTAACTTCTGCTACTTGGCGACCTGTTCTGCTGCAGAAGACCTGCTACAGCTGCCGCACCGGGACTGATACTCTCCACTATGAGACTAAGGCAATCCAGACTTGACGTCCCATCTCCACTGGCTCCAGTCCCAACTTGTGATTGCGATTGACCCTCGTAACCTGCAACACAGACAAGCCTTATGAAACTAAGACAACTCTCGTTATAATATTCAGACAGTTGAAAGTATCATATTCACTTGTACAGTCTAAACTTAAGAATGCAACAGGCCTTGAAATACAGACAAGTGGTATGTCGTATATCATCAAGTGGCATTTTCTCCACAATGATGTTGAGACAATCTGGAAGTGCAATTTCTACTCGAACAGCCCCAACCCGCGATCCTGACAGGACCTGATAATAAAACCCTTGAAAAACTCTGTTCGATAGTTCAGATTTTATAAAGTACTATAATCGTCCAACACAAGCAAAAATACATTATCAGGTAAGGTTCTCGTCAATATGAACTTAAGATTGCTAGAGGCACCTAAGTTTCACTTGATATTATTCAAGTTAATTATATATGGACAGTTACCTGACTCAGTTATTGTTCTCAATAGCTTAAAATTCCATTGCACTTAAGATAACTAATAGATGATACGCAAAGAAATGAACTTGTATTCCTAATTTTTCTCCTAAAGGAATATATCTAAAGGGTTGATAGCAAGAAATACTGTTTTCATACACTGATGATTGATACCGTCCCTGTTAGGCATAACATTGCCATAATAACCGCGAAATTCATATTAAATGCCTAATTAAGGGCGAATAGATACCACAATATGAATTAAGCAGAGTTATAACAAATATAGAGGATAATGATAAACATACAGGGGCAGAAACTAAACAGGCAATCCCAATACATATATTTTATTACAAGCACGTGAACTCAACGTGTAAAGAGAGGTGGGAAAATGAACACTTACCCTCACAGGAATTTCCGTGTGTTAAGCCGACAAAGGTGACATTGTTCGAGAATCGCCCGAGGGGTAGACCCAAGCGACAGCGAGTCGCCTGCCGATGCATTGGTCTACACATGACACGTGATGAGAGAATAGACAACGGGTATTTAAGGTACACAATCTCAAACGTGCTTCTGCATTAATTACCTAGACCGTGGGGAAGTGAAGGTTGCGTGGAATACATGCCTCAGAAACTAGAAATTGAAATGAAATTGAAGAGTAGGGATAAAACACGACCTATAAGGAACGAGTAACAGGTCACAAGACCTCTAAAGTTTCCAACATTCAGCGAAAGAAAGGGAAAATTTGTGCAATGGTGACGTTTGATGTTTGCTAGGAAAAACACTCTGTTCTGGCGAGTGAAAGGAACGACACATATTATTTGGTTATCAAAAAAACTCTGTAGTGGCGAGTGAAGGGGGCTACAAGTACGGAAGTTCATCAAAACCCGTGTTCGCGAATGGACGGAGCAACACACGTTAGGTGGTTATCGAACACTCTGTGTTAGCGAGTAAGAGAAACTGCAAACATTACAACATCATTAAGATTTTAACAAACTCTGTTGCTGAATAATCCTCTGGAAATACTCTATTGCGCGAAGTAATGCTCTCGACGTCCAGGAACGACAACGGGTACACAGCTACATACAACACCCGGCGCGTCCTAGTAATTCACAAGCTCACTCGCAACTGTGATTCAAACTAGCCGTCATGTCACGCGCACAGCAACGGGCAAATTCTAAATCTCACGTCTAATGTGCGAATAACATCAACACAACAGTGACCAGTGGACGACATGTTTAAATAAACTTGCCATTCAACGGTCCTGGTGTCTTCTATGTGATAATACCTATACACTGTCAGGACGCACCCACTCCCTGAAACCCAAAAGAGAGAATCCATGCAGACCTACCCTGAGAAAACCCCCGAACTGTTGTAAACCTCCCATCCGTAGCTCTCACCCGTCACATATCCTACCATATGAGCTGTTGAGTGCCGGGAGAGCTCAACGAGGTACTTAACGGGCAAGTACCGCCTCACGGCGTGCATCACAGAGTGTGGTAAAAGAAACCGTGGCTCTTAGCTAGAAAAATAAAATCAAACAGTGCATTCCTTATGGTTGGAGGGAAACAGAAACTTAAATCTGATGCAAGGAAATTAGTATATTTGCATATGCCTATAGTTTAAACCAAATGTGGTAGATATCTAGCACAGACTCAAGCAGTTAGGAAACATCATGCACAGGGACTTGAACAATTCAAGAGTTCCTTTTATAGTCGATAAACTCTGTAAGTGAGCAAGAACAATTAAGTCCGTCACCATTCAAACATGAGTTTCGATTAATTGAATATGCAAAGCAAAATCTAGTATTTTTGGGAAAACTGCCTCCCACACTTGTGTGGGAATTATTCTACATTCATGTTCTGAGAAAAGTAATTCCATAACTCCAAGGTTATGTAGTACTCCTGAGTTTCATACCTACTGTCACTCATCTTAAGCTCATGATAGCCACAAGTGGCACGATCTCAGTGCTCAAGTAAAACCGAAATCATTGTTGCATATTAATTTCAGTAACCAGTACCCCCAAGATTGAAGCGAACTGTAATCGACGACAGAACTCAGTTTGCAGAATGTGATCTGTAAACATGTACTGTTCGATTGGGCGGAAGAAGCATTTGAAGTATTAAATATCATAATGACAACAGAGAATGTCTAAGCTACATGGGTGAGAATAATCTAATTCACATTCAGCCCAGCTACGTTGGAAAACCGAAATGCATCCTGTAGGCAGGTGGACACAATCTTGATTGTGTCACCACAACTTGAGAAACTCTAAGGCCTGGGCTTTCGCTTCAAAAATAAATCCCTCAGCCACTGAGTGATTTGTTGGTTAGTGAGAACACATTATTAAGATGAATGTAGGAAGTGTGACACTGAGGCAGATCTATATCATTTACCTGAGAAAATAACAATGGACGCTCTTAAAGTCCAGATTCTTCTGCATAAGCAATCCTTTCTAACCTGGTTTGAGGACACTAACATTACTGTGGCAAGACCATTGAAACTAAACCGTGTATTGTTATGTTTAGATGTAAAAACTTAAAACTGATATAATGGGTTACTACATATAATAGAGGTGAGAAGGAGGGGAAGACCGAGATATAGGTGGCTGCAGAATTTAGAATAGGACATGAAAACAATTGGGAATAAGAGACTGGAAAGAAAAACTGCAAGATCGAGATGGATGGAGGAAAATTGTGGAGGAGGCCAAAACTCACAGCAGCTTGAATGGGTTACTAAACATATTTTAATTTTTACTTTAGTGCTTATATGAGAAACTTATGCTGTACTTATTTTCTCCCCGTAGGGGAGGGGATCCGTCCCCTTCAGCTGCCGTGGTGCGGACCCCTAGCACTCGTGGCACCTCTGACGTTACTAGAGGAACCTCGGGCCGAACATTCGAGCCCCTCCCTGATAGGGAGTTGTTCGGATTGGGTTGGACTCGAGGGGGCAGTGGTTCCCGATACCCGTGGGAGATTGGGTACGTCTCCGGACGGGGTTGAGGGAAGCCATTAATATACCTGCGTACTAGCCAGCATAGCTAGTAGAAGGTGTGCTAGATCACCAGGCGGCCCCACCGAGGTCATATCGGTAGCCTTCCCATTTTGGTGTTGGCGCGCGTAAGTGGCGTATCCACTTCCATCCCGTCTTGTGTCCTCAGGACCAGATGGGGGGGCTTGTTTAGTCTCTAGGTCTTGCCCTATGGAAAGCCCCATGGAGTCTCCGGGCGCCCTCTTGGGACAGCTTGGTAACTCCCTGGTCGAAAGAGGCCCGGGTCCTTGTTCCTACGGGTCCAGGACTAATGGGAGTAGAACCTCTGGCATTAACTGTCTTTATATACTTCGATAGAACATGCACTTAATTGTTCAGAATGCAAAAGGGCCTAAGTATACCAATTTTATCATTTAATCGACCCTTAGTTTTCAAACACTTAAAGAATATTTTTTATCCAGAAGACCTCAATATATATATATATATATATATATATATATATATATATATATATATATATATATATATATATATACATATATATGTCGGGTCAAATCTTGATATTGCAGTTTTGGGTGAAATGCCAACTATCCCTACCTAACTGAAATAGGTGTGACAGAAAGTAAAACTTAATTGAAACCGAAGTGGATTGTTTCGTGATACTAAGAAGAACAAATGAACTCAAAGCTTCTGCAAGTTAGGCGCATGCTAACGAGTCTTAATGGATAGCAGCCAACTATTTCATGAGAATGCGAGGAAATTCATTGAGTTCTTCAGTGCTAACAAAGAAAGGCATTTGCTGCTACTTCTTAACAGTCATGTTTCATAATCCATTGATGTAGCTGTATTTCTTATGCAGCTACTTAAATTATATTTTGTACTCTCTTTCTAGGGTGATGGGACCGCCATAACTTGAAGGGATTCACTATCGGAAGGTCCTGAGTTGCACTCCCGTTGGCTGTTTCTTTGACCTTGGGCTTATCGTTACTTTTCTTGGCTTGGATTTCTCATCTACATTTCATTCCTTTCTTCCTCATCTTTGAGATACTTCTAGGTCTCGTAGCACATTGTAGTGCCAGACAGATGTTTGCTCTCAAGGAAAGAGCATTCTCTCCAGGGTCATTCATCGACCTCTCACGGCTGCTCCAGCAGAGCATAGCTTTTCGAGTGGTTATACGCGTATGTACGACCTGTTTGCCTGCCACCTGTAGCCTCCTGTAACAACTTCATTTCATCCCTTCCTCCTGCGCATGGTAGCTACAGTAAATGTGTGAAGGTCTAAGTGTGTAGGTTTCCCTCCATCTGACATACGTATATATAGTCTTTATGCATGAGAATAAGAAGAAACGTCAAAACTATGCAGACACTGAGTGAGATAGTGATTTCACATCATAACATAAATGGTCTGTTGAAAGAACTTACTGGAGAAACAATATTTTCCCATTTTTTCATAGGATTTATTCGAAGATATACGGCCTGTTATGAAACGAATTTAAGTTACAGTAAATTACTCAAACCATATACATATCTTTCGAAGGTATGTGAGATAACATAATTCACGGATAACTACAAAAAATATGTCTTGGAGTAGGATGCGTTTCAAGTTTGTCAGCAAAAGATCAAAATTGAAGTTTTATGGCAGTACAGCAATATTAGAATTGCAAGAAAGCCAATTTGGTGCATCCATTTGTACTTTGTGTTAGGGCTTGTCTATTTTCATATCAAATACTGCAATACAAGTCAACTCAGTTGTCAGAAGCTGTCTTATCATGACTTATCATTTATCAAATACATGATAGGCAAAGAAGTTATGAATTCCGTCCAAAAATTCAATAGAAATATTACAATGGAACTAGACCTTCTGAAGTCCACTGAATTAAAAAATATATTTTCAAAAAGTTCCCTGTTTGGTAAGTGTGTATTTAAACAATATAACACCAAAACAAAAATTCGGTTAAGTATCAAACTTGGTATTTAGATTAAGAATTTTCCTAGGATGAAGCGTTAAGATTACTCAAGAAAATTTCCCAATCCAGAATACCATTTATGCGGAAAATGTTTGACAATTTTGATTTTATTAATAATATTGTTTGAGTAAAATACCGTATTTAAGATATTTTATAAAAAATTAAATGTATATCTTGAATTTTCTGGGAATGTCCTCAGAACATAGTGAACAGCTTTAAATGATCTTAACTATGTTTACAGCATTCCCATATTCCCTTTCACCTACAAACAAATTAACACTAATATATTTGTGTAAATTTTCATCTCGATTAACATAAATTGTTGCAGTCCACTCACAAATTTGCTAGAGCCATTTCGCAGAAAATGTATGTTGTGAGACTCCCTGAATATAAACAAACAGCCTTTTAGAAAAGGTCCACGAATAGCATAAGTAAAACAAATGAAAGGTAGGTTATTGGGCCTTGGTAATTTAATTGAACCATTACATATATAGATACCCAAGAAAATCCTTCCCACACAAACGTATCCATTATGTGAAAACATTATATTTTTATTTGATTAACATGAGATATGTTAGAGATATCTCAGTGATAATCGAAATGTGAATTTACATTTTCTAAGCATGGTCTGTGAAATTCTCTTTCTTCGAATCATTTCTATGTAATTAGTAAAGGTAAGATATTGTGACTTTGAGGGTCCGTAAACTTAAAATCTTGTTGGCAGAAATTTAAAATGCTCTTTATTTAAGTATAAATACAGTAGAAGTACCCTTACAGGCTCTAAAAATGACGGTCATACACAAACGTAGTCTCTCGTTGCTTCACCATACGTAAACAAACTAAAGAAATCACTTGCGGTAGACTCCAGATAGCACACGCACGCACACACACACAAACACACACACACACACACACACACACACACACACACACACACACAATTCACCGTGCTCAACTAGCAGCTCCATTAACAACTGACTGGCAACTCACTCTGCCAGGCTTTATATTCCCAGTCAGTGTTCTAGAAACGCGCAGACGCTAATTATGCTTTTCTGTAGTGGCAAGCTACTACCCGTTTGCTCTCGTGATCATACAAAGAAATGGAATTCGAAATCCATTGCCTAGTGATCCCCTTTAAAAATGACTCGGTTTAGTTTACTGAATTCTTCTTATACCTGCAAGGATTTATGTAAATATGTCATGGAAGTTAATACAAATATTTATTACCTTTTATTGTTGTTTGAAAAGTTGTACTACTATAGTACTCAAAGGGAATTTATACAAAAATTAGATTTTTTACTGACTGGAGTAACATATAGGACAAACAATATGGACTTATGGGGTTCTTTCTGTTCATCCGTATAATTTAGGCCGTGTAGCTCTTTCGTCTTCAAGAGCCCTCTCCGTTGTTTCTGGGTGACCTACTTCTCTACTTCGCCCTCTGTTTGGACAATTAAATAACATTTCATGCTTCGTAGTGGTGAACTTATTAACTTCTTGCACGAAAACGAATCCGATTTCTTATATACTCAATGAAAACAGCTCAGGAAATGGTGTAAAATCTTATGAGAAGCCGAGATTCTAAGTATAAAGTATGTGAAATATGAAGTTATGGTGAAACTACGGCAGGTTTTGGGGGAATGTTGAAAATAAACTGAAGAAGTATTATCACTTTATAGCATAATAGGAAGGCCAACTCTATCTAGGTTAATCTGAATGGAAAATTCAGTTCTCTAAAACGTTTAAATCATTCAACTTGAATTTACAATATAACCAAGGATTCTAACTATGTGAAACTATACTCAGTTAATCTCATGCTTAATAGACGCCCTCTTATAATTCTGTTAAACTACAGGATAAAAGTTGTAAAAGTACACTTTTGAATGAAAAATAGGCAAGGGGAATTGCGAAGGAGTTTAATATGACTATATCTCCAAATAAAAGTAAAGTGATGGCCTTTAAAGGTAAAGAAAACATTAGATCCAAATTTGTAATAGAAAATAATAATATAGAACAGGTAGAAGAGTTCAAATACTTGGGTTATTACATGCCATATAAGGAAGAAACATACACAATTAAAAAGTCAGAAACATACAACTATATCGATGGAACAGTAAGAAGAAGTCTAAAAATAAAGCAAGTAAAGGTACCATTCTAAAAGTTTACAAAGTAATGTCAATAATGGCAGCGAAGTATGGGTCATAACTGAAAAAGATAAAAGAAATCTTCAGCAAATGAAATGAAACTTCTAAGAAGGATTGCGGGATATAGAAAAATCGACCACAATCGAAATGAAAATATAAATAAAGAGCTAGAGATATTCGACCTGAATGACAGAGTACAAGAATATAGAAGTAAATAGGTAACCAATGTACAAAAATTGGAGAAAGAAAGATTACCACGCTATTTTACGAACTATAGACCAGTAGGAAATAGGAGCATGGGAAGACCAAGAAAACGGTGGAACCAATGGACTGCAACAAGCATTAATGCCTAAAGCATGAAGGAAGAAGAAGAAGAAGATGATGATGATGATGATGATGATGATGATGATGACGACGACGATTAAGGGGGGACCGCAGTTCTAAAAGTGATTTTCTAAACTACTAAAGCTAGAGCCTCAACTTTTTGTACAGATATTACTAGCTACTAAAGAAGCGTGTGTACCAGTTTTCATTCCAATATGTAACTGCATTCTTGATATATGAATTAATTTATACAATTGACAGATATTACACAGTAAATTTTATTTAAATACAATTAAATTCCTTAATACATTGATAACAAATTACAGGATCGGATTTCTGAAATTCTGCATAGTTATTTAAAAAAAAAATATTTTATGTGTCAAGGCGAAAAAAAAAAACTCCAAAAATTAGCGCTGGGTTATAGTAATTACTTTTTAAAAATTAAACTATGACCGATATCAAAATTACCATGTATCAGTTTATTTCACAGCTTCTGAAGTATATTGTGTACAATTTTCAGAACGCTAGCAGTAATATTGCGAGAGAAGATAGATTTTGAATATGGAAAAAAAAAACTGATCTTGAGAAAAATGGCTTTAAATTTTTGCATGCAGTTTACATAAAAATATATAATTTATTTATATTAGAAAGCTTCAGCAGTGTAACTGACACGTTCTTCCCACTTAGTAGCCTCATGAACCTTAGGTTTTAGATATATTTACTGAAATAGTAGTCTATTTTCACATTTCACCGCCAATTGAGAAGTAAAATTAGAGGTGTAAAGCCTATCCAGGCCTCTCCAGACGGCTGTGAAAATAATTTGGGCATGCTAAATCTTTTATCAGTTCTTTCAACTGGCCAAAATCTAAAATAATATATTTGCTCTCATCTACATCCTCCTCTGGTACATAGGTATGTGCATTGCACCTCCAATTTAGAAAGGCTTATGTTTTTCTTATACAGTGCTGGAGGCTCAGTTATTTCCTGATTTACTTCAACTAAAGTATCTGTCATCCCCCACCTACTCTTATTCATTAATTTATACAAAGCGGCTGTGCTACCCTTTATCTGTGGCATTCTGAAACCTTAAAATAATGCAGTACCATATAAATGAATACAGGTACCTTGTATAATCAAAGAGGATAAAAGCTAAAAATAATAACTTTAAACGCCAAGTATCACTTCTAAAACACTGGAACAAAAGAAAACAAACATTTCGCGCCATTACACTGGAAGTATATCAAGGAAACGACAAAAATATCCGAAAAAATCACTGCCATCTAGGAGATTCATTGGGCGCTAATAACCCTAGCAGTTGTGCGCCCTAAAGCCCCACCACTACTACTAGGAGATTCATATGAAAGCTTGTTAGACTAGGCTACGGTGACTTAATGCTATTTTAATGCCTATTTTAAAATCAAATGTTTCGTAAGTTCTCTGCATTCAAACATGTGGGCGTACCATTTAAAGCATGGAGAGACATTTGACCAGCATGGATTTTTAAAAATGGCGTCAAATACAGGTGATGCGTTGGCCCTACGGGCACGAAACTTTTTAAACAAGTAAATTAAACTCTTGTGCATATTTTGCAACAGAAAACCAAAATTCCATTTTTATCACGAAAATGACTAAAACAGCACTTCTGTCCGACTGCAAAATTATATGACAGTGTTATTATATTACTTAACCTTTTACATATTTTATTCGGACATTCCTTGAAAAATTCTCTGAGTAAGTTGGAAGATAGCAACAAATTCACTAAAATCTGTGTAACATAACAATGTGCTCTCCAATTGTTAGACGACGTTCTCACTGTAATTTATTTTCATATATACTTTTCCAACGATCTATACAATAGCTTCATTTAGCTTTAGGACATACATGTGTGTATAGCATAGAATTGAAAACCAAGATGAGGCATAAATACTGTGACTTTGTGGGTTCGTAGAATTAAAAGTCTAAGCTTCAGAAATTCAAAATGTTCTTTATTTCCGTAGAAATACACTCCGTTCAATCCTTACAGTAGCAGAATTACGTCACATACACACAGTCTACCAAGATCGATGGCTTTCAAAACACCAGTTTCCAATACAACCCTCGTTACGGCTCTCTTTACAACTGTTTATTGCTCTCTTTACAATTACTCCGCTGGCGTGCCGCAATCTCTTACATATACCTCATTGATAATTCGAGACTGTTCTGTAACAAACAAGAAATCAAATGCTCTGTCACTAGATGAAACACGAACGTTAAAGACGTCTAACGTTATCTGTGTCGGCAAGCCTTTTATCTCCGCGCTATCTTTATCTGCAGGCTCTTTATCTCTGCCTTGCATTATCTGTTTGTGCGCGTCGCCGCGCTAGTAAATAATGGGTCCGCGACAATATCAATTTTGATCTTTATTAATTTTAATGCCATCCAAAAACCAGAAAAAACCACCCGTCTTGAATTGTTCAAGTCACTTGCCTTTCGCACCTCGTTTAAAATTTACGTAATAATGAGTTAGAATATACATCGAAAGGAATATGCCGATCTCGCCTTTGCTTCAAGTATTAATAACTTTGCGATATTATAATTCACTGAATTATGTGGATATCATCGCATCTGTCCTATTTTCCACGATATCCTCATACTTCATCACCAATTCAATCAACAATTCTTTCTCCATTGATGAGAAATTTGTTTCACGGCGTTTGTTTACGATTATGTGTATCCGCCATTTTTAGTTGTGTGCAGACGTATTAATCTGTGCTGCAGACGAAAAGGAAAACAAAAGCGCATCGCAGTACGTTCAGAAAATAATACGACTCATCCATAGCCTTCTATAGCTGTAATATTTACAAGTTTCTTAGCGTTAACACGTGTTTGTTAACATTTTCACAAAATAGGTTGGTGAAATGCAAGAAATTTAACAGCTTTGTTAGCGCTGTTACAATTGTTACGTTACATTTGTTAATGTCGATTTTAACTTATGTTGTTGAAGTTTCTCCACCTCGGTAGCGTAGATGGTAGCATCTCTGCCACAGGTTCAAAAGGTCCCGAGTTCGAATCTCGTTCAGGGTGAGTTACCTGGATAAGGTTTTTTCCGGGGTTTACCCTTATGCTGAAAGTCGGACGCATTGAGCATCATTTCACCCATTTCATTCATCGTCCGATATGACTAAATGTTGGAGGACGTACATTAAAAAAAAGTTGGTGAAATCGGGCATGAAACTTTGACACCATTAACATTAAATGCATTCTAGAAGTGTCTGCAACCGTCTTAATAGTCATCTTAATAGTGACTACTGATGTTCATCTCTGCTCCAGTTAACTTTTATCAAAGCTTGAGCTTTTGAGTCAAAACTAAACATTGAATAAAAGACTGCTTTATAATATAGCCCAATTACCCCGGTATGGCCCAGACACGACTTTGATTGGCATCGATTTCTATTTATCGATTATTTTCCATAATAAATGATAGAGAAAATGTGGAAAGTTTTCTTGGAGTTTGTATAAAATTATGCTAACATTTTAAATTATTGGAAATTAATTGTTCTTTCACACTGGCCGTGTTTAGGCTAAATTGTGGAAACGTAGAGTCAGAATGAAAATGAGTGAGTTGGAAAATTTAATGTCATATCGGCACGTTGGCCATAGTAGCTCAATGGTAGAGCAGCTGGACGGAAACCAGAAGATCCGTGGTTCAAATCCCGGCTATGGCATTGAATTTTTATTTCTGACTCTACGTTTCCACATTTTAAATTATGTTTGATTACATTTATTACTATGTATGAGCCATGTTTAATTTACTATATCCCATTGGATTGGCCAGTTATGAGGTTTGGAGAAGAGCTGAAAAATTCTTAATTTAAGGGAGAGCAACCTAGATAGGTTTTAGTGTCGTAGCAACCTCGGCCATGCCCGCCTCCGTAGCGTAATGGTAGCGTGTCATCCTCACGTTCAAGAGGTCTCGATTTCAAACCTCGGTCAGGGTGAGTTACCTGGATAAGGTCTTTCCGGGGTTTTCCCTCATCCTTAAAGACGAATGTCAGGTAGCTCTATGCTCCATGGACCCTGGATACATTTGAGCAACGTTGGAGGACTTAAAAAAAAGACCTCGGCCATCATGTCGGAAGTAACATTGTTGGAATCTAGTAACCAGGAGTAACCTTCTTTTTCTTTGTTCCATTTATTCCCCGCCTTTAACTGCAATGGTCATATCGGCGGACGTTCTCCTTTGGAACATACTACTTGTTATCTTTGGTTTTTAATCATTAGATCACGTACATATTCACACTCTCATTCACACTTCCAGACTCTGGGGATGATGGGGAATTATCTTGGACGGAGAAAGTTCCCCAACCCCACCGCCGGGAATCGAGCCCGGGACCCCTAGCACGGCAGGCAGGTGCTCTACCGACTGTGCTACGGGGCCAGCCAGGTGTAACTTGTTTTAGTTAGGAGTACTACATTTTAGTGTACTTAATACATATTAGGAAATAGTTCAGTGATGTTTCTCTTTTTTTCTTTTGTGATAAAAATGCAGTAGTTATGAAAAACAATAGCCAAAACTTTAAAATATTCTAAGGAATGATTCCTACACTTGCGCAAAACTTACTAGGGCAACAGTTTTGTAACTAAAAGGTACAAATATAAAATTATTATTATCACGAGAAACCGTGAGAGTCAATTGGACTGGATAGTTAGAATCGACTCCCATTGGAGTAACTAATTGCAGTACAGAAGAGTAGAAAATGATATTGGAATGATTAAAATGAAACAGAATAAGGTGTGGAGAGGGAAGGGAAGCAGCGGCCGGGGCCCAAACCACATGGGCGGATGTTATATTAAGTTCTAATTGAATCCAAACCTATGTTGGCAACGCATCCAGATAGTGTCTATTTGTGGATTTTGTTGTGATGAATATATGCGACGACCCTTCCACAAAACGGGCACTAAACACAAAACGGAGTGTTTTACGTAAATGCACTTTACTGATAAATGCAGCTCTATTTCTGTAGAGACAGCCCGTAATCTTCTCAAAGACGGGGACCAGACAGTAGAATGAATGTCACTATGTACTGTACTATTTCTGTTTAAACAGCGTGGATTCCAGAAGGACGAAGACAGCACGAGTGAACCGTTAGACTGGCCAAATCATAAATGCTCCTAATGTGCCATTGATATAATTCATGTTTCAGTATATACTGTGCTAATAAGTACTTAATTTTCAAGGTATGATCTCTTATAGGCCAGCAACAGCTTCAGTACATTGTTACTCCATGAATCTCAGTACAGAAGGGTTTAGAAATTAAATCCTAACGTTTCCAAATAACATATGTAGTTTTGAGATGTGGCGTATGACGTAATGTTGCGCAGTAGCTCAAGGTCGAGTCCATTTATTAATTTGTAAGGAAAAGGGGTGTCAGATTAGTCATGTCATCTAACCCACTATTATGTGTTTCAAATGGGAAGAGTTCTTGGAAGTAGCGAATCAGATGCGTTAGAGCCTTCAGCGTTGCCACCTCGTTAACCCTCTCTTTATATTATATATCGGGCACTTGCGAGGTTCGGGGCGCTAGACGTAAGGGAATGCAAACTGAATTTTCCAAAGTTTTATAATAATGCATTTGTTGAAATTGTGATTTCAACATGGATATTCGTATATTACGCAAATGTTTTAAATATTTAGTATAAAATTAATTATAGTTTATGAATTACTTATTTTTATAATTCAACGAAAATACCAGCGGTACATCCGTATAGCTGTGAATGTTACGTTAAGAGATAGTTCGTCACTGGCGTTGTCTTCAACGTCTGAGTACTTCAAATTTATGATGATAAGTTCCAAAACCTCGTTACGTGTTATTTCTTTCCAAAAGTCGTCTTCTTGTAGTTTATGTGATGTCTCACGCAGTTTACCCAGACTTGTGTTCCTTGTTAATTTCTTCGTGAATAAGTCGTTCAACGTCAGGCAGTTTAAAAACAGTATTTCTGTTTGCAAAATAATTTGACTCCACATTAACTCAATTTGATTGTTCTAGCAGTAGTAAGGGGGAAGGTCGATCGCGTCTCATTGACCCAGCTGATACACTTTTACATGGAAGAACAACTGAATAATGCTGTTTGAACTTCTAGAGTAAATAGAGATTACGAACCATTTATAAACAAGCATATAATGTGACCAGACACGTTCTGCCAGACCAGCAGGAAGTGTATTGTCTCCTCTCATCGAACTTAACAAACACCTTGGCTTATTGAAGTATATATTTCTTTTACCATATCATGTCAAATGCTTACGTTTCAGTTCTGAGTAATTTCAAATATACGTTCACGCATATATGCCAACCAATAATGATATTCATCCATATTGCTTATGTCGCAATACATTGTTTTAATATAATGGTATCAACTTTATTTATTTGTATTAGAAAGAGTATTTGAGCTAAAAATATGGTGTTTTTACGGTTATGTTAAATACATTACTCTCTACCTTCCTCATGGATCAGTTTTGGCAAAATCCGAATTTTTGTCTTAGCGCGAATAGTATTTCATACAGATTAGGTTGGCGTTCGTCACACACCACTTAGCGGGAATGCATTACAACACCACCGCAGTACTCCGATTGGTTGCTCACCTAGTAGCGCTCAAGGACAAACACCATCCCATTTGAAACATATAACTTTATCAGCAGTCTGCTGGTGAAAGCAGAGATCTCAAACCTACCATTAATTCACCGAGCTGGGTCATGCGCCACGCCTAAAACAATACATCTTTACATTATACTGGTCGCCATTCTAGAAAATGATTGACATTTCCTACGGAGAGAGAGGCGACGTTGCCGCTTATTACTGCCACGTGGAGAGCGCAATAGCACTACGCGTGCGAAGGTGATTCAGTTGCGACTGCAATGCGTATTTTTTATTATTATTGTTTTTATTATTAATAATTATTTATAATACTATGTACAAAGACAATAATACTGTCATGCAAACGCTAGAACATGTAAGAACACATCAATGTAAAGATAATCGTAACAAAAGAGGCATACCTGTGACATTTTGATGCTTATTGAAGTGGGAAAATGCCGCTTACATAATTTTTCCCGGGAGTTTCTAATTTATACCCCAATGTATAACTTTCTTCTTTAAAATACTTTTCTTTCCCAGTTTTAACCTTAATGCCCTTACTGATACCTACGCACGTGGTCCTATCAAGCACCTTAGAGAATGGAATACTAGACTCCCCTTTCAATTTTTCTTCATTTCTCTCACAGAGCATATTATTTCCCGTGTATGTCCTTTTACTGGAATACCTTTACCAAATATAGTTTTATTTGGTTCCCGAGCACGTTCAGATCACTATATTTTGACATAATTAAACATTCATTAAACACAATTGCAAATGATCACAACACGCGCTCATATACACGGACTCAGGCACACGTAAACCAAGGCAAATTGCCACAAATAAAATGCAATACTGTTGTGTACGTGAGGTCATTCTGTTTATGCGGCGTTATCAGCAAGAGAAACAAACACCAAGGTATGATTACTGCAGCGTTTGCGTAACTCGCTCGCCCGCAAGACATGCTAAGCATGAGTTAGTATATCGGCAAACAAGGTTTAGCGCCTAACGTTGTCATGGAAACGTCTCGACTCTAATTGGTCTCTCTAATCGTTACCACGAAATCCGTTATGACGTACTCATCCCCTCCCATTTATTTAGGCCGTTATTCCATGTGGTTACTGTCAATCACATTCTAGTTTGGCGACCAGTACAGTAGATATTCCTTGGATAATCGGGAATTAGGATATTTAAATTTAAATTGAATTTCTCTACTATCGAGATTAGAAAAATGGTGTGTAAATAAGTGCTGATCAGTACACATTTATTATGCTACGCATGAAATTTCGCTTCGCTTCGCTCGGCTAATAATAATACTCGCATGTTAATTACCATTATAATCTGGTTACATAATGCACTATGTTTTAATCAGATATGATTAATCATTAGACGTTAGAGATTGTGACCACCATCCTTATAATGTTATAGGTCAGTAAGAACATATGGTGGTAGCTATAACTACCACCACATTTTGTACATTTTATCCAGAACTATAAAAGAAATCCAAGTTTACTGGAGTTTTATTGATTCATGGGTCTCCTGCATTGTGAATTTGTGGAAATTTTAGTTTTTTCATACAAAGGGTTAAGTACTGAAAGAAGTAGATACCTTTGTACCTTGCTAGTCAACAGAATCTTGCCCTAAAGGAGTTCTACGGGCTAACTTAGGTACGGATTGCTTTGGTCATTGCATGTACCTAATGCTTTTCAACGTTGACAAATTAATCGCTTTAACGTGAAGGGCTCAAACAAATGAAAATTTTCTTTTGTTTTCTTCAGAAACTTGATCCTATGGAGTACAGGACTTCGCGAGCTTGTGCAGTGGAATGGTAAGTGTTGTTTCGCATCAGTTAACTGTCTAGACTAGAGCTCTCCTCCAGCAAGTGTCACATCTTGTATCGCCGAACGTAAACACCAGAGGACAGAACTGGAGCGCGTGTCAGAATGAAGAATTACAAGGAAGCATGGTATTATTTACCAAACCTAGCAATGCGATACTTATGACGAACGATCACATGTGGTTTCATGGCTGCCGTAAAATTGTGTTTCACTGTAGTAAATGTTTACAGTTACAACGCTTTTACCTTGGCACGGAGGTAGCCAAGAAGCTTCTTGTGTCACGCATACCAAGAAAACTCCCTGCAGTCATTCATAGTCTGACTGAAAAAATGAAACATCGTCGTTTTGAAAACCACTTTAGGGTATACGTCCCAATAATTTGTTCAGGAAATTTGGAAACGTGCAACAATGTTTGTCAGCGTCAGTGATATTAGATTTATAGTCCTTTTTTGACCTTTATTTTTTTAGGAGCAATGGGTAAATTCCTCGTTGTATACACTTGTCCCTGAGAATATTTACAATAAAATGTCCATTACTAATTTAAGGTGTAGAGAAGAGAATTTCAAATGCAGTGAGGAGTTCGACAGGAGTACCTACATAGGAGGGCTATTGCAACTTTAGGAAGAAGAGGTGAAGCGGACTCACAGCACGATGCAGTCGGGGTCTCAAACGTACCTAGATGTGGCATTTCAATGTTAAATGCAACACCCGCACAAGCCTCCTATTTCAAGGACTGGTCTCACTGGAAATTCGTCATACACCTAACAGATAATAATTACAAAAATCAATTTTCACCGCCACACCCCTTACAGCCTTGTTCATTAGTCTGATCCTCCGACCCTGAAACATGATAAGGAAACAAAAGGGGGTGGGAAATTCGTGGCATTAGGTATCCCAACTGTACTAACCCACCGATCTTGAGAAATCTTCTTCTTCTTCCTTCATGAGTTAGGCTTAAGCCTGTTCCGGTCTCACATTTCCTAAAGCCATCTCTTTAGGGGGCGTCCTATTGATCTTCGTCCTCTTGGTTTATAATTGAAGGTTTGTTTTGGTATTCTTCCGTTTGACATGTGATTAAGGTGTTCGATATATATATATGTTTCTATATCTTTGGATTTCTTCTAATAACGGTTGTACTTCTAATTCTTTTCTAATAATTTCATTCCTAATACGATCTTCTCTTGTACATCCTTTGATTGATCGTAAGAATCTCATTTCAGCAGCTTGTATTTTACTCTTCTCCTTTTCCCTTATTATCCATGCCTCACTTCCATAGTTTATTATTGGGATTGCCATCACTTTGTAGAATCTTATTTGAGTTTCTTTTCTTGCTTTATTCCTGAGGCTTCTCTTAATTGTTCCGCAAACTGCTTGGAATTTTTGTATTTTATTACTTATATCTTGATGTTCCGATTCATAGGTTATATCACAGCCAAGGTATTGAAAGTGCGATACTTGTTCTATTATAGTTTCCTCTACTACGATTTTAGTTCTTATTGGGTATTTTCCCTGGAACGCCATTACTTTTGTTTTTGTCTTTGAGATTGTCATATCATATTTTTTACAAATTTGGTTTAGTTGATATATTCCTTTATGTAGTCTCTCTTCCTTGTCAAAGATTAAAACGATATCATCTGCAAATAGAAGAGCGTTTATTGCTCTTCCTTGTCCTAACCTAATCCCCTCATGCACTACCTTTTTCCATTCTCTTATAATTTCATCTATATATCGTAAAAAGAATTGGAGATAGACTACATCCTTGTTTCAATCCTTTGTTTATTTCAAATTCATTTGTTATTTCTCCTTCCATTTCCGTTACCAATTTCGTATTTCTGTATAAGGTTTGAATAATTTTCACTAAGTGTAATGTGTATCCTTATTACATATTATATCCCATAACAATAACCGGTTAACTTTGTCGAACGCTTTTTCTAGATCTATAAATGCTAAATGGGTTTCAAGATTAAATTCTCTTCGGAGAAATCTAAAAACATAATAATTTGAAGTAGCCCGTCCAGCGGGAACTGAACCCGGCACAGCCCTCTGCGAGCCTCGAACGTTACCATCTAGCTCGATACTAATTAACTAACAACCCTTGTATTGTGATGCAGGGCTCATTACTGGGAAATTTCGTTATCCCCAGCGGACATTTGTACGTAATCTTCCGATTTTTCAGTTAGCAACTAAAACAATCGGACGATGCATGCAGACAAACCTTTCATGCATGTGCTACCACAAGGAAGACTTCACGTTGATGATTTTATAAAAGTTAGCTATTGGACTAAAATGTGGAAAAGATATCAGTAAATTCCTTGTCGTGCGCTATATACATTAGTCAAATACTCGTAAAATATTTTGGTTTGTGTTCATTATGACAGTTACAGTAATAATAATGTCGCGGCAACGGACATAAAAATTTCGCTGCAAATGGATAACAAACGGCTGATAATGTTTCACGGTAATAAAGAGCTTGCATAATCAGTTTACGATCTCGCGGCTAGTGTACACAAAGGAACTCATAGGCGGCTAGCGTTCACAAAGCACCGACAATTAACGATAGCGCCGATAAACAAGAGATGGATAGTTTATCACAGAGGTGAAAGACTTCCCGGTCCAGATAGGGTTTCACGTTTCTGGAAGGTGATAGAATATTGGAATTACGTCATTAGATGCCTTGTTTATTCCAGAAAAATCTAGTGATTGACAGAACAGTCTGGAATTCATGAATGGGTGTATAAAAGGAAGCCATGACTAGTGATGAGTCAGTTGTTTAACAAGAGTGTTGCTGTAACGAGAGCTGATGTTGTAAACTGGACGTTGTTTGTTATTGTCATCGACCTTGGAAGATTGTGTTGTATAGGTGATGTAATGTTGTTACGTGAGAATTGAACAGTGTATCTCCACGGAAATAAAGAACATTTAGAATTTCGGCAAATTGGACTTTAAATTCTACGAACCCACAAAGTCACAACAACAACAATAATAATAATAATAACAATAATAATAATAATAATAACAACAACAATAATAATAAATAATAACAACAACAACAATAATAATAATAATAACAATAATAATAATAATAATAATAATAATAATAATAATAATAATAATAATAATAATAATAATAATAATAATAACAATAACAACAACAACAACAACAACAACAACAACAACAACAACAACAACAACAACAACAACAACAATAATAATAATAATAATAATAATAATAATAATAATAATAATAATAATAATAATAATAATAATAATAATAATAATAATAATAATAATAATAATAATAATAATAATAATAATAATAATAATAATAATAATAATAATAATAATAATAATAATAATAATAATAATAATAATAATAATAATAATAATAATAATAATAATAATAATAATAATAATAATAATAATAATAATAATAATAATAATAATAATAATAATAATAATAATAATAATAATAATAATAATAATAATAATAATAATAATAATAATAATAATAATAATAATAATAATAATAATAATAATAATAATAATAATAATAATAATAATAATAATAATAATAATAATAAAGTAAATGTCCTTAAATCTGTCAAGAGCTTCATTATTATGCTTTCAAACTTTAGTTATATGCTTTTCTTTTGTTAATTCTCACTAGTATAGTGTTAATTATCCCCGTTTCTTGGGACAAGTAATTACTGAGCCATAAAGCTTATTTTGTTACAGGGTTCATGGGTTCTTAATGCAGGCTGAAAAATCATTACTTATGACTAATCGAGTTGTCCAACGCTCCACTAGTTTTAATTACAGGATAACCAGTGCAGTGCCAGTTCGCCACGAGGTTGACTATTACTGGTATGTGGAGTACATGGCAAAGCGCGGAAGCGTACCGGAAAATGTTCCACACTCTTGAGATGTTTACGTGAGGTTATCGCACATAGACGGCGGGTCCAGTGTATGCATACTCTGTTCAAATACAATCTTGTCTTCTGGAGAGCAACGTCCCATACATCGGCAGGCGCGAGAAATCACATATAAAGTGATTGAATGTTGTGACAAGGAGAAAGAAGCGGGAATCAAAAACCTTCTGTGATTCCTCAATAGATACTGCAATGAATTGTCTGGGATTGCAGCTATACCACTTTAATCCAGGTACACCGATTAATCAAAGTCAGAATTTTGTTTATCTTTCACTTCCGTGGTATGTTTTGCACAACTATATAATTCGTAGCTATGTCGGGAGGGGGGATTTATGCATTTTATATAATGTGATATAAACCAAAACTATGAATATGTCATTATTGTTAATTATATTTTCATTCAGATCAATCTTTATTGAACTAACACGAGATTGTGTTTCAAAAGTTATTGCACCAACAGTATATAAAACTACATACACATAATTATGTACCACTTAACATCGTGATGCATTTAAAACATGTGATTTGTGTTACAACAATGCGTATTTGTAGAGACTGATCGCACTTCAGAAAATTAGTTGTATTACCGTATACTACCTATAATTACAGAAATTATTTAATACGAAAGACTTTCCCTTAATGACATAGATTTTTTTTTTACCAGAAGACTGAAACAATTGATAATATTTGGGAAAAGGAACGGAATAATGAAACAAGAAGCTTGAGGTTTTGTTGTTGTTGTTGTTGTAATTTACGTCCTCCAACGTTAAGTCATATCGGAAGATGAATGAAATTGGTGAAATGATGCTCAGATGAGTCCGGGATCCATGGAGCCTAGAGCTACCCAACATTCGTCTTCCAGGACATGGGAAAACCCTGTAAAAGACCTTATCCAGGTAACCCACCCTAACCGAGATTCCAACTCGGGACCTTTTGAACGTGAGGCAGACACGCTACCATCTACACTACCGAGACGGACTACCTCGACGTTGATGATTTGTTTACGTTACTAGCGACAATGTCACTGATAATCTTTCAGTGACAGAACATTGCTGATGATATGTTTGACATTACTTCTTTGCCAATTCAGTAAATCACCTTTTTAGAAAGTATCTATTCCCGCTCTGCGGGTTAATCACACTAGAAAATTAGTTATATCATCGTGCATTTGCCCGCCTTGATAGCGTGGTGGTAGCATGTCTACCTCACGTTCAAGAGGTCCCGAGTTCGAATCTTGGTCAGGATGAGTTACCTGCATAAGCTTTTCCGGGGTTTTCCCTTATTCTGTAAGACGAATGTCAGCTAACTCTAAGCTCTATGGATTCATTTGAGCATCATTTCATCCATTCCATAAAAGAAACCCACTTCCTGAGCAATTTTCTCTCGAATTTCCGTTACGAAAATTGCAGAAGATAGGGCTCTTTAGCCTCATTTTTTTTTTAATTTACGTCCTCCAACGTTAAATCATATCGGGCGGTGAATGAATTGGGTGAAATGATGCTCAAATGAGTCCAGCTCCTTTAGGAGACCGCGCAAAGCGTAGTTCCCATAACGAAAATCACAAATTTCTTGCAAATGTGCAACCAATTCGTCTAAGGCGGGCGCTCTCCCTTTTGCATAGGATCTATAAATTTCTCGACGAATTAAATCGCATGTGAAATTATCTACTTTAGAGAAACTTTTCCTTTTGTATTCACACGTTATCGGCGTCTTTGGTATTCCTTTCGTCACAATATTTCTTACTGTATCTCTGTGAATACCCAGAATTTATCATCAGGTTCATTGCATGACCCCTTACCAAGATTATTTTTCAGCACATATTTATATTTGTTCAAAACAAGCACTTGAATTTGCTTAGAAACAGTTCCCGTAATAACTTTGTTTTTTGAGGGTTTTCCAGTAATATAACTCGGCCCAGTTATTCACACTATTGTCATCACTTTGATTATTTCCACGTGACTCAAAGTAATCTAATACTTCATTTGCATTTACCACTGCATTTCCCTCCCACGGTCTCCACATCGTACACACAACGAACTTCTGCACGTAATGAAATAGATCAACTCGAAGTTGGAACTTTGGCAACTGAGACTCCACGTGGAGTAAACATGCAACTGTCACTTCGAGAAAATCAGGGTTGCTATTGGTCCTCAACGACAGTTTTCCATTTCTGAAGTGTGGAGATAGATTTATGACGGTCATTAGTGGGCGGGAGGGTAGTTTCCTTTGTGGGGCAAACTGCACTCGCGTTCTCTAGACAAGACTCTATTCTTTTTGTGATGTATACTAGTAACGCTGGAAAATAAAGCCTCGCCATACTTATCTACAAGGAGCTTTGGGTAAATACGAAGGACTATATTAAAAGTTAAAAATGATGAAATTAAATTTGTTTGAAAATCTTCGTTGTTTGTTTCCAGATGCCGCTGGAATGGCTTTATACTCTTAAGTCGTTCACAAGAATTCTGTCTCCTCAGCCTGGCCAAGTGAAGGCAGAAGGAAAGAGAGGAGATAGAGGATTGGTCTATTTCTCTTTCTAATCGCTATATTTGCTGGTGGACGTGACAGCCAAACTGTCTTTCGCTCGAGTTTACTTGGTTGCTATGACAACGTGACGTCAACCATTTTTCTTGTGATTTTAAAACTCTAAGGGCCAGTCTCTTCGTATCCTTCCTAAACTATTTTTTCCCCATGTTCCCGTAACTCTTTCCAAACCAATGATGCCATTTGGCACCATTACGTATACTTGTTGTTCGAAATAGGTAAACAATTTTGACTTGTAAAGGTAAACGTTCAATAATTCTCTACCTTTATTGGTACATATTTCGATCTTTTCTGTTACTTTATTTCCAACTTAGTTTAAAACAAACAAAAATAAAACCTCTTCCTTTATATCTTTCTTCAGACACATTCTACTAAAGCATTCTGATAAAGGGCTACTGGGGTTGAATTAACAAACAGTGTTTATTCCTCGTGGTCCCATTTCTTTCTTTATCATACTTAGAGCACTCCAGATGAGATACGAACCTAGGTTAACTTCCGACACTGAAATCTTGATCAGTGATTTCCAGTACTTTATACAACATAGCTACCAATTCTACATCAATTGTTACACTTTATGGACATACGTATTTATCGTATTTCGTCAATAAAAAAATAGTAGAAAGTAAGTACGACCGGAAAGGGTTAGGAGAGGGATTTCGGCTGGCCCCGTAGCTCAGTCGGTAGAGCACCTACCTGCCGTGCTAGGGGTCCCGGGTTCGACTCACGGCGGTGGGGGTGGGGATTTTTCTCCCACAAGATAATTTCCCATCTTCCCCAGAGTCTGGAAGTATGAATGAGCGTGTGAATGTATGCGTGATCTAATGATTAAAAACCAAAGATAACGAGTTAACACCTTCAGTATGTTCCAAAGGAGAACGGCCGCCGATATGACCATAGTAGTTAAAGGCGGGGTATAAATGGAACAAAGAAAAAAAAAAAGAGGGATTTCTTTCTTTCGTATTTTTACAATTGACTAGCTGTGCTTTCGAAATGAATACAATTCACAACATACGTGGGCTGTTCAATAAAGAATGATAACATTTTTTGTGTGTTTGAGAAACGTGCCTTTACTCATCCTCATAATTTTGATGGTCCTTCTCAAAATAGTCTCCCCTGAATGCGATGCACTTGTCCCAGCGTTTCTGCCAGTCTTCAAAGACATGCTGGAAACTATTTTTTGAGAGATCCTTCAAAATCGGTTTCTCAGCCTTCACCACTGCTTCTGATGATGGACAATGCCTCCCACGAAGGCGTTTCTTCAAATTAGGGAGTAGAAAAAAGTCACATGGGACTAAATCTGGACTATAGGGAGGGTGAGGGATGCATTTCACGTTGAATTTCGCAAGATATTCAGCAACAACATTGCCAATATGCGGCCACACATTATCGTGGTGCAGCATCCAGCCTGCTTCACGAAAATGTGGTTTTTTGCGCCTGATATGGACTTGCAATGTTTTCAGGACATCCCTGTAGTATTGTCCAGCTACTGATGTGTGTGCAGGTACAACATACTGGTAAACCATTCCATTAATTTCAAAGAATGAGATGACCATAACTTTCCCAGCAGAAGCAATCACTTTTGCTTTTTTTTGGGGTTGGTGATGAAGGAGATTTCCACATTGAGCTTTGCTGTTTGCTATCAGCATCAAAATGATGTAGCCAAGTTTCATCAGCAGTGAGAATGAAACTCAGGATCTTCTTCTAACATCAACTTTAACTGCATGTTACCTCCATTGCAGCGGTAGGCGGTACTGTATATGTCTGAACTTGCCTGGTTCTCATAGGCGGAAACCAACAATGAAACTACTACGGCGTGTTTGTTTCACATTAAGCTAACAGAACATGATAAGTTTAAATTTTAGTGCGAAAAATTATGACCGTAAAAATATTACGAGCATTTTTTATTGAACAGCTCACGTAGTTTGTAATATATTTTAAATTATTTCTCCAGGTGGTAAGAGGAAGATAAGAAAAATATTTACAGTAGAAAGTTCTACCAAAATGTACCTTAGAAGAAAGAGAAAGGCAAAACGTATGTATGTTCATTTTAACATGCCTTCGTTTTCCAGATTTTCTAGCTTCTTTACAAAGTTCAATAAATCGTGGGAACTGCAGAAACTGTAAATTAAAAATTAGAACTTGAAAATTAAAGTACATTCAAGGGGACATCAACACAGTTGGAAATGAAGCCACGACGTGCAAGTCTAATTTTGTACAAGATCACGCAGAAAGTTAAACCTAAGTAACTGACTTGTTTTGCTATTGAACTCGAAAACAGCATAAATGTATCTGAAACATCACGGTGTCTTAACGCAGTAATATATGTGTATTTTGAAACAAATATTGAATGATTTTGGGACTCTATGTTGTTAGTGCTGATAGAACAACTGAGATGTTTCATACAAACATTTATTAAGGGATTAATGTTATAATGGAATAGATAGTAGACAACTTCAAAAGAAAATTAAGGACAAAGCACTTTTGTGAATGACTTAGCGCATTACTAAACTCGATTATGTATACATTTTAGATTTCATCCTTAAAACGTATATATTTTCATGTATTGAGCGATTTTTTCACTATGTCACCTTTCATCTCAAAAAATACGTGCACTAGATTAATTTTCAGCTAAATATATTCTAACCTAAGCAGAAACTCCCTGCTGTTATAATTCAAAATTACTCTTTATAATTGCGGAAATTTGTGAAACGTACACCACTAAATGAGAAGGTTAGGAAAGACAGAAAGTATATAAAAACATCTATTTGGCTATTAGGGTCTTAATGAAGAAATGAAGAAACGTCACTTAGCGGGAATGCAATACGACAACACCGCAGGACTCCGATTGGTTGCTCACCTAGCAGCGCTCAAGGACAAACACCTTCCCATTTGAAGCACATAATAGGTAATATGCTAATTAATAAAAGGTTCATGGAAATGAACGTTAAGAAATAAGCGCTGTAATAAATGTTTCTCTTAGTGGCGTGGAGGTAGCGTTTTAACTCACATTTAGCAGATCCCGAGGTTGATTCTCGGTCAGGGTGAATTACCTGGATAATTTTTTTTCCTTACCCTGAAAGATAAATATCGGGTAACTCTAAGATTTAAGGATGTTAGGCCCTTCTGAGCCTCATGCTACTCATTCCATTCATCGTCCGATATGACTTTAATTGGAGGCTGTTAATTCTTTTAAATATTTATTTGAGTAATATTGACATATATTTGAAAGTTATGAAAGTGTAACACGTCCCATTTTTCTGCACAATGTGCACTCTACTAACAGTAGAAAAAAAATACAAGCTTCTTATATTAAATAAAATGGACGAGTTTAATCTTATAAAATTCTTTTGCTGTAATATTTCATTAACATTCAGACCTTATTACCCATGCTAAATTTTCTTTCCTTATATCAAATGCTTTTGCGAAAAATTAAACAGTTTGTAGGTCAGCGCCTGACCAACTGAGGCACCTAGAACGAAAGGATCGTGTAGATAAAAATAAGTAATCAGTAATCCTGTACCTATACTGGTTTCAGGAACTTCAAAATCCATCTGGATTATATTTTTACCTTGATATTAAGAAAAGGGACTTTCTAAAATAGATTACCTTGTAATAATAATATTTAAAAGCGGTTATTCTTTTACTGACTTTTACGAATTTAACCCTTTAATACTGGAACTGTTCTGACTTGATTAGTAATCAGATTAATTAAAATGCATTACTTTCGCTATAAATTAATACGGTGATATATTCAATAAGCGGTACTTACTTTTTGAGATTATTTCGTTATAACTACTTGTTAAAAGATGCTGCATTCCTTCACTGCATATGGGGAAACTCCAAAAATATTCGTCATTCATCGGATTAAAATAATATAGCTGTCACCTAGGGAGAGTTTGCACTTTTACCTTGCCGTGTAAAGGTGAAGTATAAACAAAGTAAGGGGACATCTCTTGCATCGTGAAGGGACGAGGTGAGGAGGACGTAGGAAGCTACAAGCTCGCTGGCAGACATATTGCAGAAACGCGAGGAGGTTCCTAGAGTACTGAGAGTTCTTCGATTGGATGCGACGACCCTCTGCGCAGCCAGAGGGGGGTTCAGTGCCTTAAAGCATTGTTCCTCCACGTGAGAATAATGTTACTCAGTCTGGAGAACTTCGATTGGATGCGATGAACCCTCTGCGCAGCCAGTGAGGGGTTCAGTGCCATAAAGCATTGTTCCTCCATATGAGAATAATGTTACTTAGTCCGGAGAACTTCGATTGGATCCGAGGACCCTCTGCGCAGCCAGTGGGGGTTCAGTGCCTTAAAGTATTGTTCCTCCACGTGAGAATAATGTTACTGAATCCGGAGAAGAGCATGAAGCAAGCATCCGTGCCATTTGTACAGCACCATAATATACGACTAGCCTGAAAGTATACTGAAAAAATGATAAGGAAATAGATGGGAGGGTTGATTAGTTATTGAAATCGGAACACGTTACCCTAGCACTACATGACTTGGTCCTTTACCGTGCATATTGTCGCGAGCCGTTATTTATGATCGCGCGGCTAGTGTAAACAAAGGAACTGATAGGCGGCTAGCGTTCACAAAGAGCCGACAATTAACGTTAGCGCTGATAAGCAAGAGACGGATAGTTTATCACAGAGGTGAAAGACTTGCTGGCACTGATATATTTACATTCTAGAACATTCGTGTTTTTTCTAGTGACATGTTAGAGAAAATTCGATAGCAGTCTGGAATTCATGAATGGGTGTATAAGAAGAAGCCATGGCTAGTGATGAGCAGTTGTGTAACAAGAGTGTTGTTGTAACGAGAGCTGATCAGAACGTTTTTTGTGGTGTGTATGTGACGTAATGTTGTTACGTGAGAATTGATCAATGTATTTCTACGGAAATAAAGAACATTTAGAATTTATGCAAATTGGATTTTTTATTCTAGGAACCCACAAAGTCACAATATTTACTTGTGTGAAATAATGTGTATTAATATACAATTGCCTCTGCTACCTAAAACTTAGAAACCCCTGAAAAAACACACACTAAATTTCAAGGTGATATTCACATAAAAACATTTGCCAGTGTAGTATTTCAAACAAATATCTGAAGGTTGAGTTACATTTTAAAACTAAATATAAGAGCTCTTTATAAAACTTAATAATTGACAGTTAGAGTTTTTGTTCTTTTTGTGGGGTATTTGTCTTATAATAAGCAAGTTTATGGTGTCAAAATAACTGTCAGTAGAATGCCATCAAATACCCGAAATGTGTTAATAATCTTAGGGAAATTGCTAATAAGAAATGAAGTTTTATTTTGCAAAGAAACTGTTAAATATCTTACATATAAGGACCGTTGCTACGAACACTATCTTTCAACTTGTACACGTTTAATACAAATTTCAAACTTATTGCTTAACTTTCTATCGCATTTTATTATATATAAGATGCCACATCTATATTAACAAATGCAAATATGAGATGTGGGAAGTTTACATTCGACAGGTCCTTAATTCGACTTTTGGCGACTGCCCACTATGATATAAATTTTTCTAGTCCACTGGGGTCGGTAGGTGAATGCGGATTGGTTTTTCCGATTACAATATTTATATCCATCTTTTCCTGCAGCCATAATTTCAGAGTCGAATGACTAGGCGACGGTTTTCGGTAAGTTTCGGCTGGACGGTAGTGGTGCGCTTTGTAAAGGTTTCTCCCTGGTGTCAACTGGCCTTTTCTGCCTATGGAGGCTTCCAACTATACTGAGGAGGTTTTGGCCATTCGTGACACTTTGCAATATGGGATTTCTCAGGGCTTCCCCAAACTGCCGGTCTTAACCGATGCGCAGAGTGTGCTGCAGAGACTCTCATCTCCTCTCTGAACGAGAGATATGCACTGTTATCTTTAGGAGATCCTGACGTTGGTGAACAACGCTACCATAGCCAGACAGCAAATTCACTTCCTTTGGATCAGAGGGCATGTCGGAATTCGATACAATGATGTCGCCATTCGCCTGGCAAAAGAGGGGCTCATCCAAAGCACCTTTCAAGGCATCCAACTGCCCTACACGGATTTCTTCCCGGTCCTTCAGCGTGACGCCTATTGCCGCTAGAATGATGCCTGGATTCGTTCTCAGTCCATCAAAGGCAAACACTACGCCGCCGTTCAGACGCATCTATCCACGACCCCTTGATTCTCCAGCTTCAGGATTGCACGTCGACATCTCTCTCACCTCCATCATTAGAATGCGACTTGGACATGAATGTTACCCTGCGCATCTACACCGACTACGTCTCATCGATTGCCCTGTATGTCCTGATGACACAGGTGAAACCGCTGACCTCAATCATCTCCTGTTCTTCCTTCCTTCGCCGCCAGCTTCAGCAGTCTGTTCCTTTTCCCGCTAGCATCAACACCATATTACAGTTATGCCACAAATCTGAATACCAAGCTCTTCTGCAATTTCTTCAAGAAAGTGATCTACAGATCTAGCCTCCCCCCCCCCATCCTCTTAATTTTCATTTCATTTATTTTCTTATTTTCCCCTTGATGGCCATATGGGATTTTACCGAAGGCCAAAAAAGAACTGGCCTTCTGTGGGACACGCTCACTTAGAGCGACTCTCCAAGCGACTCTCGAGCCTCGGGACTCAGAGCTTATGGGTAGGCTTGAACAACGTCGAATGCGTTCAGCCTGGAATCGTTAGGAAATCCATCCACACTTGCACATCTTTTCACCCTTTGATTCTCTCCCTATCTCCTCCCACGGTCATGTTAAAAATAAAAAGGACAGAGAATACGTAGGCCTATACCTTTATCTAGTGGCTACATTAGACATGTGTTGCCGTTCGTGAATTTTTCAGCATATATTTAAGTATGCTGGGTATAAAGAGCAGTTATAAACACCCAGTAGTTGTAAATGAGCTAAAAGAATCACATATGAGAAAAGCTTTCCTAGCTGAGGAGTGTATGAAGAGACCCCACACTGACAACATTGTAGAGTGACAGTGATTGTTTCGCATACCCTACGTTAGTAATGCGGAGCTCTTTACGCGGCGCAGAGTAGGACAGGGATATTAATGTGGCGCGGCCAGAAGTTGGCGGGAAGAGCGGAGAGATGTCCACACAGGAAATTGGCCCTGTCACATCAACAAAATCCCCGTCACAAGGATGCACACCTTGGAGTATTTACCGATCTCAAAGAAAACAACAAAACTTGACGTCCCATGCTTCATTTCACATTTACCTGTCAGTTGGAACGGTATTTGACCTCGCGGACTTTCGCCAGAGAGCCTCTGTGCCTCTGAGATCAAGTTGAAGGTTTTAAAAACCGCTCCATTACACTTTTGACCAACATTTGTATACCAGAGTATCCCACGTGCATTTAAAACAGCTTTCTGGCACCTCCAAATACTGAACGGTTAGTGACCCCATTCTCTTATTGCTCTTTGCCTTTTAGTAAAGATTTTATAAACGTATGTGCCTACAAAGAAATTATATATTATCCTTTAAGAATGAATGTATCTCATGTGTTTCAATTGGGAAGGGTTCTGGAGTCCAGCTAATCAGATGCCGTATCACACTCAGCGTTGCCAGCTTGTTACCTCACTCCTTTTATATTTCCCTCTCTCTCGCACACTCATACAACATGCAGGTCTGCTTAGCGCAGACGTAAGGGTAAGCAAACTATATTTTTACAAACTTTTACAATGATACAGTTGCCAAAATCAAAATTGGAAAAGGCATTTTCGCAAATTATGTATATTTTAAAATACTATACATATAATTATAGTTTATGAATTACCTGTTTTTCTAATCCAATGGAACTGCCAGTGGCTCATCCATATCGCTGTCAATGTCATTTCCGTTAAGAGACGATTCGTCTTTGCAAATGTCTTCATGTCTGAGTCTTGCGAATTTATGATTATAGGTTCCAAAATCTCGTCACGTGCTATTTGTTTCTTAAAATCATCTTCTTGAAGGTTTTCTGCATGCCTCACGCAGTTTTCCCAGTCCCGTTGTGTTACCTTGTCAATTGCTCAGTGAACAAGTCGTTTAACGTCCGTCAGTCTAAAAGTATTATTTCTGTTTGCAATTCTCCTTTTTATTTGAGCCCACACCTACTCAATTAGATTATATTGGCAGTGGTAAGGTGGGAGGCGTATTACCTCGTGTCACGTTTCAATTGCAAGTTCATCCAGCTGTTACACCTTTTCCGTGAATTTAAACGGAAGTACTCTTTGCAATAACTCACTTTTAGTTTCTGTTTCCGAATTTTATTTAAGAATGTGTGCACCTTAAAATAATACTTCGAACCTTCACAATACCAGCCTTCTTGACTCGCCACTAAATGCACCGCTAGAAGCCACTGCACTGTTTAACTCTTCCAGGGTAATGTTTGCAAATGTGCAGAGGATCCATTTATGAGGGCATGCAGTGTCTTATAATGGCATGAGAATTAACAATGTTTTTCTTTAATTTTTTTTTTTTAAACTGTGAATATGTTAAGAAATGATGGAAATTTTCCATATCTATATTGCATAAGAAATAGTACCAGTTACTTACCCTTCAAAAAACAAAGATGTTTATACAATTTTTTTGGAACATGGAAATAGTTTTTGTGTTGCTACTTTCATATTACACCTTGAACAATGAAATACAGGCATTTCTAACTATTTTATATCCAAAGCATTAATTTGTTTCAAAATACATGGAAACCCAGTCAAATGTGTCGCTGTCATGACTACACCGATGAAAAGGTGGCCCCTGCCCATTATTTACCATAAACACATTTGACTACAGTCACTGGGATTGAAAGCCTCAGTTTTTGACTCAAAATCCGTGCACATGTATTCAAATGTAATCCTCATCACACACTCATTTCACCACACTAGTTATTTTACTTGCCATACTAAAGTTAGTCTCCAAGAATATGACTGAAGATTAGCCGAAAATTCCCGTTACTGAATCTACTCTTTTCATGATAATAACTTGTTACTTTATAAAAAATGTGTCTATTTATTTAACCAAGTATTTATTTTTAAGTTAATTACAGGCTTGCGCGCACACACCCACTCACACTTTCTTGGGTTCGAAAAGCCTCAAAGTTCTATCAATATTTTCTGCAAAATCCCGGTAATTTACTATGGGTAATTAATAAAGTAATGTATGGAAGGATTCTCATATGACAATATTTTCAATTAACGTGTGTATTAGAGTGAAGTTGTAACTTCATCTTAAGGCGCCTTCCCGTAAGTTTCAACATATTTATAAGAGAATACCTACGTTTGTACTGTATACCTGAATCAGTAGAGCTTCTGCTTTTATCTGCAGGGACTATAACTTATTGTATTTGGCAGCCGTAAGGAGCACATCAAACACCCGCTGAAATCCAACTTGTGAAGAACAACATGACTCTTTCCTTATGTAAACAGTTCACGGTGTTACGACTCTAAGTTACTTTGTTGTCTTCCTCGTCACACAGCTATTTAAATTCTCTTTTGCTTTTAACGAGTTTTACTCTTTTTCTTGTTTAGAATTCTAACCAAACACTGCAGAAGTGCAAGCAAGCGGTAATCGGTGCCTTTTCGCTTGTTCCATCTCCTTAGCAAAGATAAATACAACATCTTGGTCTCACAGTTTTAAAACATGAGACTTTTCAACCTGGTTGTCAGACAAAGAGGAGGCAATGTTTATTAGATAACTAGCACAATAAAACCTGCGTTTATTGTTTTGTGTGCAAGATTAACTCTATTGTTGCCGCACCGCTTTAAAAGAGTTTCTGCCCTAAATTGCCGACCGTCGATATACCGAGGGAAGACTGCCATCCTCGACCTAATCGACGCATTGCTTGTGATCCACTCCACTAGGTGCTGGCTGGCTGTATACAGCCAGAAGGTTTTTGCTCCGTGCCCTCCCGTTAAGGGTTTTACCGCAGGTAAGTTTTAGATTTGAAATTTGTAAGATGAAGGTGGTGTAGGTTTTGGGATTAATTTTGAGGTTACAGAATGTACCTTCGGGTTCAAGGGGGAGGATGCAGTACTTTGCACCCAATTATTATTTTAGATTAATTTTAGTTGGGGAAAAATTTAGATGCCAAACTGCTTAGGAAAATTATGAGGAGCCCAGCTTTAGCTGCTGATAGGATTAGCTCCTGGGTTATCTGGGGTGCCCGCATGCCATACGGGGGACCCGGTGCAGTCTAGATCGGTGTCTAGTGTGGTCATGATCTCCCAATGATCTAACAAGGGCGCTTCTGTGAGATGGTAGACTGGCGTATAATTTTGAAGCCCGGCGCCTAATTTCATCCTCCACGTATGGAAGACCAGATGCTTCGTGGAGCAACCTGGTAGGGAAATAACGTCCCACAGAATAGATAGACCGTACTCCTCTATTCTGTGCACGTTGAAGCCATGCTATCCAGTTGTCTGCTGCCATGCCCCAGATCTCGCAGGCAAATGGCATCACCGGGATTACCAGCGCTCGGAATAGATATAACTTCATGCTAACTGGCATCGAGGTCAACCCCAGCATTGAGTGCAGGGAAGTGATTGCTCCGTGTACCTTCGTCGAAAGGTGCCTGATGTGTCGGCGAAAAGTTAGACCTCTGCCCAAATTAACTCCTAGGTATTGGACAGAGTTAGACCACTCTATCCTTCGACCTCGGTAAAGTCTGTCTACTCAACGCAAGTGCACGGTGGCCGCTTTCTTTGAGGAACCCTCATAATCGTTTTACAACATGGACCCTCCTCCTGACGGTCCTCTCTACAAGGCTGCAATATTTTAACATCACCGTCTTGCACCTAATGAAACAGAACAATTGGAAGTTGGAACTTTGACAACTGAGACTCCACGCGGAGTAGACATGCAACTGCCATTTTCAGATATCGGGATTGCTATTGGTCCCCAACGCCAGTGTTCCATTTCTGAAGTGTGGAGATAGATTTATGACGGTCATTAGCGGGCGGACGGCTCAGGTTCCTTTGACTCGGAACTGCACGTGCGTTAAGTAAACGGACTTTAGCTGAAATTTGGGCAGTCTGCTGTAAAGATATCTTTTATATATTGTCGTGGCAACAGGCAATAAAGTTTCGGCACAAATAGAAAACAGACGGCAGATGTTGTTTCACTGTAATAAAGAGTTTGCGTAAGCAGTTAACGATAGCGCGGCTAGTGTAAACCGATAGCCGGCAACAAAGACAGCTGAGATAAAAGACTTGCCGGCCCAGACGTTTCTGGAAGGTGATAGAATATTCAGATTACGTCATTAGATGCCTTGTTGATTCGAGAAATATCTAGTGATTGTAGAGAACTGTCTGGAGTTCATGAATGGGTGTATAAAAGAAGAAGCCATGGCTAGTGATGAGTTAGTTGTAAAACAGTGTTGTGAAATGAGAGACAGTCAGCTGTGTAACAAGAGTGTTGTTGTAAAGAGAGCTGAACTGGACGCTGTTTTTGTCATCGATCTTGGAAGATTGTGTTGTATATGTAATGTAATGTTGTTACGTGAGAAGTGAACGGTGTATCTCTACGGAAATAAAGAACATTTAGAATTTCGGCAAATTGGACTTTTAATTCTACGAACCCACAAAGTCACAATATCCTTTAGGGGTTCCTCTTATGAAAATGGAAACAGCTAACTTTCTTTCTAACGGTGTGTTTCTTTGTCATTAAAAGCGATCTTTTGTTATATGAAGGAGAGTATTTTCAACCCTCAATATTATGGTTTGACCATATCTTGTTCATTTCTGTTTATAACTTGCAAAAATGAACATTTTTTCGTGCCAAGGAGACATGATGACGAACTTATTTCATATTAGGACGAGTGTGATATCGACACAAATAGTCTAACAGTGAGTAAAATGGCTTGAAATGCTTAAGTAAGATTTATCTTTTTAACTAACGTTTTATACTTTAATTTATGAACCCATATGAAATTAATATAATTATCTTTATGTTTATATATGTAACCATAGAATTCTTAGATTTGTGGTATACTGTTATAACTAGTTTTTTTTAAATCAGTGACGAAAGACAAATTATGCAAATCAGCTAAAATTTCCGATACTGGTAATTTAAATTTTGCTTAATTTATTGAGATGTATTTCAAATTATTTTATTTTAATTTATTTTAATGACTACATTTTTTGTTAAATATAATTCACGTTTCTTCAAAAGAAATATGTGAGAAGTTTGGTATCAAAGTTAGACAGCTCCATTTTTGTTTTCTTTACAGGACAGCCGAAAAACTATAACTACAATATTACTCTCAGTATAATGCTGAATATTTTTTACACCATTCTTATAGGCCTAATACACATCTGTCCGTTCAATAAGACCTGAAGCTTTCCTGGCGAAGAATACGCTCACTTTCTTCTCGGGCAGCCAGCCAGGTGAAAAGATGATTAGACATCAACGTTTTGGGAGCGTACATCTCTCTCATCATCAGGATATTTATAAAATGTTATAACCACAAAATGAAATACTGGATATAGCACAAATATAAATAAAGACAAAACACTATCAAAATTTGCATTATTGAACAAAAGACTGTTTTCAGTAAATTAAATACCAGGTCAAGAGATGCCGTGAGTACAGATTACCGAGCTGGCAGAGCATTGTTTTGATAACGACCATAGAGCCAATTTTCAGGAGACGACCATCTTGGCAATATGCAACAGTTACTGGGAGTGGAGAATTAAGGAGGATTTGGCGATTTCCTCCGAAAGAAGCACGCTTAATCGTAATTCTGGTTTTCAGTTCAGCTGCTCTTGGAAACCGGCCTTAAAACTGGAAATCCGTCGTCTTAAGAACCACAGATCAATACAGCTTGATAATAAAGTTACGTAGTTACGTTTCTTTGACCCAATTAATTTTCTATACCCACGCCATCTCCTAACCTGACATTTAATTTACTGAAAACAGTCTTTTGTTCAGTAATGCGAATTTTGATAGTGTTTTGTCTTTGTTATATTTGTGTTATATCCAGTTTTTATTTGGGGTTATAATATTTAATAAATATTCTGATGATGGGAGCGATGCACACTCCCGTAATGTCGATTTCTAATCGTCTTTTTACCTGGCTTGCTGCCCGATAATAAATTGAGCATCTGTTTTTTTTTTTTCATTTAAAAATTTAAATAAATATTCAAGCCATGATTATAGTTTAAATAGTGGAGTTGGTCGTTTTTGAAGCCAAATTATGGAATTGTGTCTTTTTTAACCCAAAGGAAGCAATTTTTCATTTGGAACTATCCAATTTTTGTCATTTTCGCTTCCTTGCTTCTTTTACAGCAGCATCTTCCACTTGAACTTCCATTTTCTTACTGGTATTAAACTTATGAGGTCAAATCAACGGAAAAACTTATTCACAATCCATACACTATGGGCTAATATAAACAGTTAGCCATATTGGGCTTTTGATGCATGTTGGGAACAGATAGGATGAATGCCAGCTTCTTATTTGCTGCTGGAGGAGTTGTCTTAAAATGAAACTAAACTACAGCGGAGTTGTCCATATTTTGATTCTAACATGGATAAATAAATGCAATTTTAAACTACTTTGTCCAGTTTTCAAGCAAAATAGTTCCATAATTGAATACAGCAGAAAAAAATGGTGTCAAAATCACGAAACATCTCAGAATTGAAAAAATGCAGTTATCCAACTTTGATATCAAGCTCCTCATGTAACATTTCACTTAAAATTAAAAACAAAATTAATACTCTTTGTTGTAATCAAACATGCGCTAGACAATATAAATACTATTTGATGATTCTGCAAGTTAATAGGGAATTCAACAGAAATTATTTACAAAATTCACTATTTAAATATTCAATCTTGCTTTAAAATTACATTTGTTAAGAATTTTTTGTTTCTTAAAGCTAACAGCACCATACGTAGCAGGCGATGTATTTCAGGTTGACAACATAAAGCGGGCTCCGTCGATCTATTCGACGTTGGCAGCAAAGGGTGAATTTCAGTCTATGAATAGAAAATGAAAAGTTTGGGCAAAAAGGAATGTGATGTACAACTCTGTATGACTCGTAACATACCATAGCGTAAAATGGCTGGGAAATAACCCCAAGTATTAGAATGAGATAACACTTGGGAAAAATGAAAGGATAGAGCCAGACTGAAACATTCAATGCCATAGCCGGGATTTGAACCACGGATCTTCTGGTTGTCGTCCAGCTGCTCTAACCCTTGAGCTATAATGGCCAACATGCCCACATGTCATTAAATTCTCCAACTGACTCGTGTTTTTCCCGGTAAACCACTTAGGAGTTCTCATAAACACATAACTACCTTAATGGCGACTTACAACATGTAAGTACTTTAAGGCCCGGGCTTTGTAGTTAACCACCATTAGGTCAGTTGGAGAATTTAATGTCCTGTCGGCACGTTGACCATAGTAGCTCAAGGGTTAGAGCGGCTGGACGACAACCAGCAGATCCGTGGTGCAAATCCCGGCTATGGCATTGAATTTTTCATTCTGACTCTATCTTTCCATACTTTAGCCTACACACGGCCAGTGGGAAAGAACAATTAATTTCCATTAATTCACCTAACAGTGGTTAACCATAAAGGTCGCGCCTTAAAGTACTTACATGTTGTAACTCGCCATTAATGTAGTTGTCTAATATGTTTATGAGAACTCTTAAGTGGTTTACCGGGAAAAACACGAGTCATTTGGAGAGTTTAATATCATGTCGGCACGTTGGCCATAGTTGTTCAAGGATTAGAGCGGCTGGACGGCAATCAGAATATCCGTGGTTCAAATCCCGGATATGGCATTGAATTTTTCAGTCTGACTCTATCTTTCCATACTTTAGCCTACACACGGCCAGTGTGAAAGAACAATTAATTCACACACTATTACGTGTTTGTTTTACAGAGGTTTTCATTTAGAAGTAAAGAGAAACATTACATACGAGTGCCTGTTTATTGTTGGGACAGTGATGGCGAAATTTCGGGCATAGATACCTTAGAAGACTGCAGTGGTATATAACCTATAGTGATGTAGTCTAGTGTGGAGCAGTGTCAGGGGATTTACTGTGCATAAACACTGAATACACTAAGGTTACATACCTACTGCTGCTTCAGAACCAGGGTGTGAGGTGGATTAGAAGCATCACATAAGCGTAAGTGATTCTTTCCCTAATTTGCTACTTGAAAACCTCCAGATACCAATTTGTTTGACAATACCTATATATCTTTCATTAATATTGACGATACTAATGAGATCGTTAGAAAGGTAGCTTGTAGTTCACTTAAATTTTTCTTGCAGCCTCTTCAGTAAATTCATGAAACTTGTAACGGGATTTATGTTCGAATAGAAATGAGTTAACAGAGCTATGTGATGCCGTGGTAACGTTTGACTCCTACATACTGGATGTCCTGGGTTCATATCTCAGAGGCTTATCCATCAGACCTAAGTTTTCTTTTTCCTTTCCCGGAATTCCTCAGTTGCTAAGTGAATACTATGTTTAGGATAATTTGTCTTCCTTTCATGCCTTGCTCCTTATTCACAATACCAGTTATTGACCTCAGGTCATCCTGGATCTTCTATGATCCAAAGTTTGCTAGGTCTTCGACAAAATAATGACTCGAAGCATTGTAAGCTCTACAAGAGAAGGGTAATCAATTGTAGAAGATAAACAAATCAGCTTAGACACACAAAAGACAGTAGTTCGTCCTTTCAAGAGATCCCGAGTTTGAATCTCGGTTAGAATGGCTTACCTGGATAAGATTTTTCAGAGACTTTCCTTTATCTTGAAAGTTGAATGTCAGATATAGTCCAGCAATGCAAAGGAGGCTCCTGTAAGGAATGTGCGTGTTACACAGTGGGACAAGGACAGCGAATGTGTGTGGCAGAGGACACCTGCTACACAAGGAGCAGAACCGTTAAAAAAACATGCGGCCTATTCGCTCTGTAAACTAAAACCGAGAAGATTCATTCACAAAAATAGAAGCCGTCAGAATATTTTTAATGGTCTGTAACTGAACTGACATGAGTTGTCATAAACCTGTCCAAGGAGGGTGTGGGAATCTTCGCCAATCCTCCTGCGTCTCGTCACTCAAAGACTTTCTCTCCTGTGGAGGAGTATGCCTCTAAGCTCTATGGACCGTGTACTTATTTGAGCATCATTTCACCCATTTCACTCATTTCATTCACCCATTTCAGTTAAAGGACATTGATTAAAAAACAAAGCCTTAAGGTAATAATCAGGAATTGGAATTATTATTAACATCATAATAACATTACATTACTATCTTTTTATTGTAACATTATATTTTTAATAGTTATATTATTATTTTAATATTATTTTCATTATTTGTAGCAGGAACTGTGATGCTTAAGGAGTTGGCTTCAAATTTGTTGGAGTTGAGCCATTACCATTACAAAGCAGTCGAAACACAGTGACCTAGGGTCAATGACAAAAAAATAAAAGAGGAATGCAGTCACCGTAAGACACTACGAGTACAGTGGCTTAGATGGCTCTGGTGGCAGTACCCCGTGGCCGATCGTATGCGCGTCTCTGCATTTTGTCTCGTTTCTCATCCTCTTGGTCATTTCAGGGTTCCAGGTGCTGAAGGAAATTTTGATTTGCAAATAATCTATAAATGCTCATCCTCCGGATCAGAGGACGCCTACGAGTACGTGCTCTCCAGAGGCTGTATGAGCTCTTAGGGATGTTATTCGAGGTGCCACAGTAGAGTTCAAATCTGAGTTGTTAGGAACCCTTGATCTGCTATCGTGTTTCCTCATCTCTCGCTCCTGGGTATTCCATCAGAGGACACAGTCACAAAATATTTCATGGGTCTTAGTGCTAAATGGCATCTCCAAAGCTTGTCAGTGGAGACTGGATACATGGGACGACCTCTTGAAGCCTAATGATAGCTCAATCTTATTTGTTTCTATCCTGACTTTAATGCTTAATGATGTCAGGTTGTTACTGTCCTAAACGAAAGCAGTTTTGGGGAGTGATAAACCCTGAACTGTATATTAATAAACACTAAACCTCGTTAGCAACACGTCTAGACAAACCTTGACGTATATGCAGTTAGTACCTTGAACGCGCCAACAGCTGTGCACATAAAATTCACACTCTCTTCCTAGCAACCACGTGGCACTTTCGTTTGATTGCACATAAACTTTCTTACTACGTATTCCATCTTATTGGCATTGGCACCTTCTCAATGAAAATATGAAACATTCCGATTTTTGGCGGCTAGCACCTTTCTCTTCTAAAAGCCTCAAATGTACTACGATAAAAATACGATCCTATTATAAGTGATGTGAAATGATTCGTGTCATCATACAAGTTGACACAAACCGCAGCTGTGGACTAATGATTTGCATAGGTGCTGCCATCCAAATCCCACACTCCAGCGTTCAGTTCCTGGTGGGAGAATGGAAATCTGTCTTTAGCCAGGATTACAACTCGTCTTTCCTAGAATCTAGAGGTATGAATGATAGAGTGAATATGCTATGAATGTAATGTTTATATATACATATCCAATCAATCCCTAAAGGGCAAAGACCTCCTGCAAGTGCAGGTAGTTGCCGGTATGAGCTCATTAGGGTAGCAAATCCTAAGAGCCTCATGTTGGCTTGTCGGTACCTCCTTATCTATTGTGATGATTATCACAATAGTGACTCAGAAGAAAGTAAAAAAGATATTTCTTATGCAAAAGAAGGTTATAAGAATCATTACTAACACCCACAACAGATGCTCCTGTAAAGATCTTTTTAGAATATTGAAGATATTAACGCATCCTTGCATGTATATATTCTCGATCCTAAAATTCTTTGTATACAATTGTGTCTTATTTGCAACAAATAATTTAATTCACAGAGTAAATAATAGACAAAAGTATAATATCCATTATCCCAGTGCTAAACTTTCTTGCTTCCAGAAAGGTGTGTATTATGAAGCTATCAAAATATTTGGCGCACTTCCTAATGTTCTTAAAGAAAAAATTGATAATTTCGGTGCTTTTAAAAATGCTGTTAGAGAGTACCTTTGCTCAAAATCTTTTTATTGTGTACAAGATTATCTGAATGACAAATTATCCTGATAATGCTTCTGTAACTCTGTAAGTAGTATCTAACTGTTCCAATGACAAATCATTACCAATAAATCTTTCATGCATGTTGAAAGTTTATTTTTAATGTATATGTATTTAAGAAATAACAAGAATGGTATCCATTGCAAAAAGGTTGAGACGTACTGGCATAAGCCAAGTAAAGCTGAATTAAAAAGTGTTTGATTTTGTATCTTATATCATTATCCCTGCTTTGTTTTCCATATTGTTGTTCATATTGCCTGTATACTGTAATATGTGTGTTATGTTAACTTTTGTACATATATATGCTATTAAACTTTATACATCTGGACATGTTCAATGTTCACAGTCTTTTCTGACTTTAAGTGAACATACTGAACGCAAATCAATCTAATCTAATCTATTAATGTTCTATATTCTATACCCCGTATACTTAGATCGATGTTAGATTATTTTATATTCTATGTTCTATAACTTATGTTTCACTGAGCTTAAAGTGATGGATCTGTGATATTTCTATAATTTTAACTCTCGTAAATTTGGTGATCCATCATTTTAAGTTCCTCTTGCGCAGCTTGATGTTTGTAATTTCTATTGATCCTACTTCTCCTTGAACTGCACTTCAACTTAGCACTGACACTAACACAGGCACTTCTGTTGCAAACTAGGAGGTGGTGTATTTGTGGGGGGATGCTCCTTCCAGTTTTCTCCACGTTTGCCTATCTTTAGCTTGCCTCGCCCATAGTGCCCCTGCTGTCCTCCTAAAGTCGTCCGCCCACTATGTCTTCGGTCTCCCTATCCATCTTGGTCCTATTCTCGGATCCCACATTGTTCTTTGGGTCCATCGGCCGGAGTCTATTGTGGTGACGTGCCCTCCCCATCTCCATTTCAGCTCTTCTGCCCATGTAGCTGCGTCAGTCATACCTATCTTCTGTCCTATAGTCTCGTTTGATATCCTGCCTCGTAATGTTATGTGCAGTATTTTCTTCTCCATCAATCGCTGAAAAATCCGAACTATTTTTTTTCGGTATTTTTTTTTGTTAGAGACCAGGTATGGCAGCCGTATAATAATATCGGTAGATAATACCAATAGCACACAGGTTTCTATTACTTCCTTCTTTAAGCTTAATTTAAGGGACCTGTTTTCTAAGATACATTTGAGGCTCCAAAATTTCTTACACGCCAGATTGTTGCGCCGTTTTATCTCCAGTGTGGAATTGTTTTAAAAAAATACTTTTTGCCGCAAAGTAGACGTATTCGCTGACATATTCCAGGTTCTCCCAATTGGCACATTTTTGCCCCTCAATAGTATTCGTCATCAGCTTGGTGTTCCTTGGATTCATCTTCCTTGGGCTCATCTGGAAGAGTTCTGTGAGAAGAGAAGCAAAACCGTTACATATCTGCAGAGCAATAAAGAAGACATCCACGGTACCGATTTGTATTTACTGAGAAACTGAGGCCTGCAGGTGTATAAAAATAGTACCTACCGTTTTCTTTGAGCAATTATACACTCTATCGCTTTGCCTCTCTCGCTCTCTCTTCTAACCGTTATGTTCGGTGAGGAATTACCTTGTAATTTAATCTTGAGTGACGTATTATCAGCTGACAGGTGCTGTCATGTTGCTAGCCAGTCAGGTAATAAGAATGCATATCCATCAGAGGCATGACGTCATCGGCATTGTAACAGTAGCTTCAGTGAAAATTTACTGGCTCTATCACATATATGCGCTGATGTGGTTCTTTGTGTGCAAGTATTTCATTTAGCGAAGTTCTAGGTGTCCTATAGTCATTGTTTACACAAGGATTTAATGATAAGTGCTATATTATATTCTGAACTTCACTGTCTTGGCAAGCCAACAGCCAAGGGTTCCAGCAAGATAACCTGGTCTAGTTGTACCGCCCTACCCGGATCAAGGGACGGTGCCCGAAGCTCCAGCAACCATGGCAAGGACCGTACCGGGTGGTGAAGAGGATTAACGACGTGGTCTACCGTACCTCACGGATACTATCTGTTACATCTTGTCGCTGAAGATGGAGAGCGAGTAAATTTGGCAAGGGAGTGTTGAGAATGCCGAATGGCAACATTAACACCAATTATAAGGTACTTTCTCACCAATAATATTCTTGGACAGGTTGTTGAATGTCTACAAAACACAAGTGTCCTCTTTAAAGTGCTTTCAAATGGCGATCGACTGATTATCAAACCCTAAGATTAACACGGCAGTAAACAGTGAATATCATTGCCGATGATCAATTGTTTCAAAACAAAAGCGAAATGAGCGAAAAGTAGCAACATTATACGAACATTATACCTTTGCCAGATAATATTTAAAGTTATCTGTAATGTACTTTAAGTAGTGTAATATCCAGGCAAAGCAATCCGTGATTTATATATTTTTCCTTTTAAGAATGTCAAGATGTTTAAATATAATTGAAACTCAAGAGATGTATTTTCATGGCTTATGATTAAATATGAACATTATTCATAAAATACCTTATTTTTTTCAAAATAAGATTGCGAATATATTCCAAAAATGCCTTTTTAGGTAAAATTTATTTTGTTTAAAGAAATATTATGGAGGCCCAGATCTAGTTTCTTTTGTCGACTTAAACTAGGTCTTAAGTTTGTTTTAGACACCGTTTTGACACCAAGTTGGGCGGCACTTACGCCGACTTTACCTAATCATTGTTTCACATAAGCTTGCTCCGTATCTCTTAGCGGTCATGTGACCTTATCTCCTCTCATTGGCAGCTGTTGTGGTACAGAATGTTGTGCGGAAAAAATAAGTTCATTATTTAACATGGTGATGCATCTTTATATGTTGGAAGAGAATTGTGAAATTTATATTTTCGTAACTGTTTTAATTAAATATATTACGCAACAGAGTTAATTTATCTGAAATGCATGTTAATTCTTAAATGAAGTAAGGAGGAGGTTTCTTTGCTCTCAAGCACATGGCACGATAGCACGTGATTTAGCGGTAGTGATGACATATTTGTTTATATGACTTTTATCACTGACTTTGTTTTGAACTGGATTAGTCATATATCGCCATTCAAAGGTGTATTGTGCCGAGTGCGAGAGCTAAATTATTTTATTGATCGTTTATTGCGCGTGTACTTATTATATGTATAATGGCAGAGTCTACCGCCAGTTTTTCGACTAAGCATCGCAAGGGAAAACCTTTACAAAGCGGCGAAAAAAGAATTGTGTGGCATGTGTTTAATGCACTCACAGAGAAGAATGCGTTTCTGTCAGTGGGAGAAGTCGAACAGCTGTGCTCTGAACTTACAGGTGTGTTAGATGCGTAGGAACATCACGATATGAAATTGAGACAACAGGAAAACTTACCACTCCAGGGGCGATATTGCTGTGTGGCGAAGACGTTATTTAAGGACAATCAGATTGTACCGCGATACAAATCGCAAAATATACTGTCTTGATGAGACTTGGGTGAATGAAGGACACACGACAAGTATGGCGTGACACGATTTTTAAGACTGAAAGACAAGCATTTTTGCAAGGTATGTGTGCTGGTTTAAAAAATCCCAATGGAAAAGGCCGAAGGCCTTTCATTATAAACATGTTTCAGTTTCATTGCTCATTCATTCAGTTTCAACTTATAAACTTGTATTTTTGCATGCCTTCATATTCTTATTTGTATGATTTTATCTATCCTCTGGCAATTATTATGACGTTTACTGCAGGTTTAAATGTGACGGAAGGCACCGCCTATGGCCTATGGCTCGAAAGCATTAGCCAATTAGGATGAGGGGGAAGGTAGTTGCGCGCGGAGTGATACATGTCAGCGGGGCAAGGTTATATGAAACAGTGATTAGATGGGAACTGGCTTCGGTTGTCAGTTACAGCTGTTTCGTGACTGAGATCCTCTTATTGGTAGGTACATTTGACTGCTATCATTAGGCTTTCATTCTATCAAATGGGCTTTTCTGACCTCTCTGTGACCATGCTCGATTTTTGTTTGTTTGTAGTAATTTACATCCTCCAACGTTTAGTCATATCAGATGAATAATGAAATGGGTGAAATTATGCTCCAATGCGTCCGGGGTCCATGGAGCTTAGAGTTACTCGACATTCGTATTTCAGGATAAGGGAAACCCCCGGCTAAAACATTATCCAGGTAACTCATTAACCTTAATGATTTTCCAAGTGTTTTAATGCGGCGATGTATGGTGCCTTTCGATGCAGCAAGTTCTTCTGAAAGCCTACCGGTACTTTTTCTGCGAATTTTCTCGCAAAAGTTGCGTGTATCCTCAATATTCCATACTTTATGTCTTCCAGAACGTGGTAAATCCTTAGTGTTTCTGTCTCCATTGTTAAAACGTTGAAAACATCGTTGTGCCACACGCTTACGCAACACTGACCATGGCATATTGTAAATAGAATTGCTGAACAAAAGAAACTCAAGAAATGATCCAAACACCAAAATAAAAAAGTTGACATTAATTATGAGACAGCCTAATATTAGCTAGCAACAAAAAAAAATTGATGTAACAATAACTTTTTGTTTCAGTTACTGAGCTCTTTTCGTGGCCACAGAGTTAATGGATACAAATTATGGAGGAAAGCGCAAATACTTTTCATGTTGACTTCTGTAGCTTAGAAAAGAGTGAAGAATAGCAGTAAGTGATGTTAAAGCAGTATATCACTTGAGCCCACTGAACCGTCAACACTCAATGCAGCGCTTTAGTGACGTTGATCAAAGGCCTGGGCGTGGGCACACACAGCGATGTGTATGCCCAGGCAGATATTTATACAGCAGACGTATCTATGTAGTTGAATGTCGCTCTGAATTAAAGTTCTCGTGGAACATCGCCTTCACTTCTACCGTTTATTTTAAGTATTTCTGTGTGTCCTCTAGAAATATGCTTTTTATTTCGGAATCAACATTTTAGAGGCATCAGTGTTTTGAAAGTATCGGATTAAACGCCTTTTTTTCCATTAGGTACAGGGAGTGTAAACATCGTAGGAAAGACTATCCGGAGATTTGGATACGTTTATTATCTTATATGTAATATGAGGACAAAAATCTTGTACATCACGTGCATTTCATTACACAAGGTTTATTCTTGCACAGGCTCCACAAACTGATTTTTTTTGTGCGAAAACTTATCGTTTTAACTCCTCTCAATCGAGATAAACCTATCAAAAGTACTTTTACAAACTTGAGATATGGGTTTATCACATCAAAAGAAGAAAAAAGGTTCACATGAACATATGTCCAATAATCCTTGGTTTTCGCGTTATTCTTGTCACAATGAAAGCGTGAGTTTAATGGTCCAAACTCAAAACTTCATATTTTCTCTATGCACTCATAGAAGGCTTTGACCTATTGTACTACATAGGTAGATGGTGAAATGTTGCCATGGAGACTTGTTTACGTTTCTCATTTGTTATCAGTCTCTCTTCAACGTTTCAATTGTGTACATGTAGTGAGTAAACTGCGCCTGTTTTGTTCCACCCTGACTGGATATTCATTTCGTGAACAGACAGATATGATTTTTATGTATGGTTGCGCGAATGGTAATGGCGCGAGGTTGCACGACTCTACCAAATGGAGTTTCCAGACCAAAGACAACCCAGTCATCCAAATTTTGTTGCTGTTAATCGTCGCCTTGCTGAGACAGGAAGCGTTGCACCACGGACTATTCATCGAAGACCAAGAGCTGCAATGCCGGATGCACAAACGCTTCATCGACTTGTCATGGAAGTCTGCGAAAGCATTCGTCACCATCCCGGAGCCCGCCTCGGTAGCTTAGATAGTAGCATGTCTGCCTCACATTCAGGAGGGCCCGAGTTCGAATCTCGGTCAGGGTGAGTTACCTGGATAAGGTTTTTTCCGGGTTTTTCCCTTATCCTAAAAGACGAATGTCGGGTAACTCTATGCTCTATGGACCCTGGGCACATTTGAGCATCATTTTACCCATACCATTCATCGTCCGATATGACTTAACGTTGGAGGACGTAAACTACCAAAAAAAAAAAAAAAAAAAAAAAAAACATCCCGGAGTTTTTGAAAGGTGCGACATTCCATGATTCGACGAGTACAGGCATGCATAGAACCAAGAACAGGACATTTCAAGCATTCATTATGAGTTTTGTACGTTATAAGTGTAGCATTGTGTTGAACACTTCCTAACGAGAAAGCAAAGGATTATGGGACATATGTTCATATGAGCTTTTTTCCTTCTTTTGGTGTGAGGAACCTCTACCGGAAGTTTGTAAAAGTATTTCTCAAACATCCTGTATATTTTACTGTGGTAAACGGAGGATAGAGGAAAATGAATGATACTTGGAGACTAGCCGGATTGGACTATTGAACTACTAGATTTGATTGGCCGGAGACTAGTCCTCACTAATTACTTTACTTATCCTCAGGCAAACTGTATTCATATTTACTTTTATTCTAGGTATTAATTTTTCCAACTGATCCATAACTTCTGCATCAACTCTCATACTCTTTCCATGATATCGCTCGAGATACCCGAGTAGCGGCAATCCCTTAAAAACGAAAAAAATATTGAAACATTTAAGCCAAAAGTAAATATATCTTGGGAATGACTGATTTCCACAAAAAATATTAAATTGTGTGTTCCAAACAGTTCTACCTTTTATGTAGAATTGTTTATTTGGTAACATTTACCACGTCTATACAACTATATAACACTCCTTGTGAATTACAATTCTTCAAAGAGTATTCCTAGCGAATTCATGATTATAATTTTATTTGCCGTATAAATAATTTAACAAACAGTATCATAGTGAAAATATTTCTATCCATTTTAAAAAAAAATCAATACTGTGGAGGGGCTTTCCGTATGCAGAAGTTTTGAGTTTTAGGATTTTCTTTAAAATCATTTGTTGCATCTTTAGAAGATACTGGACTCAAACGCCAAATTTAGTATTTATCCAAATCTTTTGTATTGATGCTATTCAAGGACACACACACACACACACACACACACACACACACACACACACACTCACACACTTACACATATCACATCAGAACACTGGGCAAACTTGCTGACTTTTTTAAAAAGCTTATTCTTTGTTCAGCGTTGTCTGGAAGCATCTATTTCCGTTAATTTTTGTGTTGAATAAATACTTAATATATTTTTATGTAGCAATATCTTTCTGTATAATGGAAGTGGTGTAATCTTCAATTTTACAAAAATATTTTTCTTGAACAAAGTAGGAATATGATAACTATGCATGTCTAAATACAAAAAGTATAGGATCAATTACATAGATTCAAAGAAATGCAAATTACAAAATCTTAAGTAATCGGTAGCTTTACTGAACACGTTCCAAGGAGACCTGTATTGATAGCCAGTCCTGACATGGACTTTTCCTGATGCTGAGAGGTCTGTTACGGGATGTACTGAACCTTGTAGAGCAACTGTAGAGCGACTTTCTTGAGAAGCAACCACTCTCGAGCCAAGCGAACACACTTAAGGATATGGAGATTAAGGCGTAAGTACATGCTATGCTTATATAAAAAAAAAAAAAAAAAAAAAAAAAAACAATCATATCTTGTCTTGGCAAGAAAACAATTATCAGTCAAGCATTGAGGATGATAACGAATCGCTAATAAAATAAATAGCTGCAGTTGGTTTTACAATATTCTCATGGATCTCTTTGAAGTGATGCTTTCATAGGCTCCTACTGCATATGAGGAGGGAGTAATTATAAAGCGTAGTTATGTTTATAATTTCGCTTCTCTTTTCTTTTCGCGTACCGTTGTTGTCAAATAATACGCAAGTTTAAAGCAGTTAAAAATATGATGCTCTCCAATTTAATTGCGGTCGAATTAGAATCCGTATAGAAGTGTCTTTCTTGCTCTTGCTCACTAGAATGTCGAATACAGGACTTCTCTTCTCTAGCATACTGAAGGGAACTCAGGGAATGCCACAGCTACAATACAATAATTCATAGAAGACTAATTTACGTCCTCCAACGTTAAGTCATATCGGACGATGAATGGAATGGGTGAAATGATGCTCACATGAGCCCAGGGTCCATAGAGCTTGGAGTCACCCGACATTCGTCTTTTAGGATATGAGAAAACCCCGGAAAAAACCTTATCCAGGTAACTCACTCTGACCGAGATTCGAACTCGGGACCTCTTGAACGTGAGGCACACACGCTGCCACCACGCTACCCAGGCGCGCAGCCAGCCTTTGTGTTGCATCAGCATAAAAAATAAGCAATTCTTGCCAGTGCGTTCTCTCTTCGGAGAGTTGTGGGGAGGGGAGGAAAGAAACGCGTAAATATTGCTGCATCTCAATGGTGTTACTGGAGTGTACGTGAACTGTAAAAGGTTGAATAAGTCACAACATTCCGTAAACATGGAACTGCAAAATATTAAAATCCATATATTGTGGTTAGTTTTTCGCCATTTCCTGATTATGTGCATCGATTTCTGAGTAAACACATTAACCACCTCAATTTTTTATATCGCTATCAAATGTTTATCGAAGTTTATACCTGTCAAACAGTTGCATTTGGCTAAGATTTTAAAATATAAGACTAGAAATGATAATAACCATTATTCATCTCGTAAATCCTTAAGTAAATCTAGGGTTGATGAAGACTAATCTTAAGGTACTCAACAAGGACGGTAGTGGATTTGCATATTTGTAAGGCAACTTTCCACAGTTAACTTACGCAAAATTGAAAGAAGGAACTTTTGCTGGATCTCATACCCGAAAGCTCGTGAGTATGAGAGGTTTAAAAAAATGTTAAAGAAGGTAGCTTGGCAATCATTTACAGGGGTTTTGTATGATTTTCTCGAAAAAACATAAGACAAAGCTATAAAACTTTGGCCTTAAATACATGGGTTGTAGAATATCGTTGAAAATTTATTTTATATATTCACATTTAGACTTTTTTCTTGAAAATATCTGGGTGATATTAAGGATGAACAAGGGAAATCCATACATTTCCGTCTTGAGAATAGGTACCAAGGTTGTAAAGACACAGTAATGGTGTAGATGTTCACGAATCGTGATATATATTCGTGAACATCTCACCTTATTTCTCGACAGTCTCCATTGATGGCTACACACTTGGTCCAGCAATGTTCCAACTTTTTCATCCCATCGGGCAAATGGATTTCGTAAAGGTCAGCAAAATACTCGTCGGTGACTATTACTTCTTTGATTAAAATTTCGCTACAAATCAAATTTTCAAGTTTGCGAACAGGAAGAAGTCAGTTGGGGCTAAGTCTGGTGAATAAAGTGGATGAGTTACCGATTCAAAGCCCAACTCACGCACTTTCGCCATTACGATTGTGCCATGGCGCATTATCACGATGAAAGAGCACCTTTGTGCGTTTCTATCTCGGTCTCTTTTCGGTCAACGCACGTTGCAAACGGTCCAAAAATTAAGCATAATAGACTCCAGTTATGATTCTGCAATTTTTCCAAGTAGTTTATGAGGGTTATTCCTTGAGAATGGCAAAAATAGTGGCCATCTGCTTGGCAACTAACAAAATGATGCTTGCCTTCTTTGGTGCCCTTTCACCAGGCTTTGTCCATTGTTTTGACTCTGGTTTCATCCACGGTCACAAATCGGTGCAAACAGTTTTGCGGAATGTGAATGAACATCGTCAGACACTCGGTAGAGGTGTTCTTCCGGATGCGGTTTTGGTCGACTGTGAGCAATCGCGGCACCCATCTTGCACACAACTTTTACATTACCAATTTTTCATGCAGGATATTGTGAAATCGCTCATTTGAGATGCCTACAGCCTCAGAAATCACAAGAATTTTGATTCGGCGTTCTTGCATAACCCGATCGTGGATTTTTTCAATGGTGCCCTGTGTGGTGACTTCAATTAGGCCACCAGAGGACAGTTTATCTTCGGTGCTTCTACGACCACGTTTAAATTCATTGATCCATAGGTAAATGGTCTTTAATGTTGGTGTAGAGTCCGTGTGAACTTCATCCAATTCAGCTTTTACTTGTGCAGCAGTCCAGCCCTTCAAATGAAAATGTTTAATAACAGCACGAAATTCTGTTTTTTCCCCATTTTCAATCACAGCTGGCACACTGAGCAGTACAGATGACTATCAACTTGTTGTAGCACATTCAAATTTTCTGCACGATGTTTAGAATAATCAAGCTTACCACACTCAAATTTGCAATAAAAAATTTCCATCCCTTCATGAAAATTTAAAAGATTTATGATACGACCTGGTGTTGTACTATACCATATATCATTATATCACAATAATAATGTAACGTAACTTCTTAATGAAACCTCGTAGGCGAGAACCTAAATATCTTCATATCTTTTTAAGCTGACATGATAGGGGATTTCTGCGGTGATTTTCAAAATCATCACATATTTAACCTTGAGATTCATCTACTTTTATCACGGCGGTATGAAACAAGTTTTCTTTTGATCACGCAGAAAATGGAGCTAGTCACAGTTAAGCAACAAATATTACACAAATAAAAATATTTGTAACAGAATCTCCACTTAACTTAAGAAGTTGATGTTAATACTTCCTTCCTCTTTATAAAATCGATTTCAAAAGCATATTGCTTTCATCCTCAGTCAGTAAAGACGATTTTACTAAAGAATATAAACATATTATTAATACTGCTTTAATTAATGGTTTTAATAAAGATTTTATACAAAGGAAGATTGAAAAGTTTAAATGTCAAAAACTGTTAATGATATTTCAACCCATAAAAAAAATATGATTATAATTTTAAAAACAATTATTTACCATCCTTAGTTTAATAAACATATTCAAAAGCTTTTAAGAAAGTTGGTATAACTTTAGTTCCTCAAAATAAATACAGTATTAGCATTTTATTACAATTTTCTAAAAAAGATAAAATTCCTAATAATAAAAAATCTTGTATATATCAATTTAATTGTGTGGATTGTGATCAGGTTTATATTGCAAAGACGAAACGTAGTTTGGAAACCAGAAAGAATGAACATTTTCGTAACATTAAATGCAAACAAATTAATAAATCGGCCGTAGCAGATCAATTTTGGTCATTTAACTATGAAATAAATCCCGAAGTTAAATTATTATTCAATTAATTGGTCCCATAGAGTTAATGTGGGAAAATATTTATTTTAAAAAATAAACATCATGTAATGAATTTTGAGTACCGGCAATTGATTCTGTTTTTAGGTTTGTTTCGCCTTCAGATGTTGGTAATGCTGGAAACGTAACATAACAAAAGAAAAAAAAAAACCATGTTAACCGAGATTTCCTTAAAAACGAAGTTTGACTGAGGATGAAAGCGATATGCTTTTGAAATCGAAATTATAAAGAAGAAGGAAGTATTAATATCAACATCTTAAGTTATGTGGAGATTGTTTTACAAATATTTTTATTTGTGTAATAAGTTTTCTTTTGTTTGTTAGTGTAATCCACTAAACAACAATGCAATAATGTTCTGTGCAAAGCAGCCACTAGGAACAACAGTTGTATAATTTAAGGACTGGAAGTGCAGCTTTTTTGTATTCAGATTGTAGCATTGCGTCCTACGAGTCACCATTCCCTATGTGATAGGTTAAACCAAAAAGCCAAGGAAAATTAAGACTTCAACATTTTTGGAATTATGATATAAAGTATTCTTTGTGCTAAGCCGTTGCGAAATAGTGAGCTTATTTGAACTTCCTCTACTGCTGTAGCTATTAATATTAATTTTTCTATGTATTTATACCCTCGCGCCCTACTTACATATAGCCGTCTTCCTTTTTCAACAGACTTTGTCTTTCAAAGTTTGGCTCGCAGAGAGCCATAAGTCAATGGAAATGGGCTTTTAAAACAGCTCTATTGCCAATGTTAAAGAAATGAGGGAAACAGTCTCTCATTTTAATGAGATAGGCTACTCATAAGTGTCTTGACTCTTCCTCCCCCTCACCGCTATAAAAATGAATGGCCTTTTTTTTACGTTCCTAACTGCGTCCCGCACCTGATTGTTGACAAAGCCGGGTCCTGAATCCATTCTAAACGGTTCATTAGGGATAGAAATAATTTCACAGCTAGCAAGTCAAGCGGATACTGCTGTGAACCCTCCCACTGTTACCACGAAGGGGTTCATCATTAAAATTATAAATGTAGCAGAATATGTGAAGAACTAAGAGAGATTTTGCAAAAGAAATTTATTATCAACCAAGAAAAGACGGAAGGCAAAATGTTGGAACTTTATTTCACACATATCACAACCGATGTCTTCTACAACATTTTCGAGCTTGTAAAAATAAACATAATAATGATGAATATGCTCGGAAAAGAAATAAAAGAAAAAAGGAAACAAACTAGAAAAACTGGACCAGTGACAAAAATATGCAAAACACACGTAAAGTCATGCTGCATTTAATGGACACTATATTTGCATTGAAAATATGAAAGTCTACTATAAAGCATAGCTATGATCTGAATGTACGAGCGCTGTTCAAAAAAGAATGATCATACTGTTTTTACGGTCATAATTTTCACACTAAAATTCAGTTATATTATTATATTATGTTAGCTTAATGTGAAACAAACACGCCGTAGTAGTTTCATTGTTGGTACCCATGGTTCCCGCCTGTGAGAACCAGGCAAGCTCAGACGTGTTCAGTATCGTCTACCACTGTAATGGAGATAAAATGCAGTCAAAGTTGATGTTAGAGGAAGATCCGGAGTTTCTTTCAAACGTGATAACTGCTGATGAAACTTGGCTAAATCATTTTGATCCTGAGAGCAAACAGCAAAGCTCAGTGTGGAAATCTCCTTCATCACCAACCCCCCAAAAAGCAAAAGTGGTTGCTTCTGCTGGGAAAGTTATGGTGATCTCATTCTTTGATATTCATGGAATGGTTTATAAGCATGTTGTACCCGCTGTAACCGCAGTATTAGACAGCGATTAGGAGGTGGCGAATTAATTGAAATCACGAGAATTAAAAAAAGAAGATAAATTAATGAAAATACTTTGCTAAACTAATATAAAATATTGTTATATTAATATGAAATCAGAATGAAATTAGAGTAGTGATTAAAATAGCGGTTTAATTAAGAATAAGATGGGAAGAATATAATTTAAGACAACTAACATGCTAGAATCCATGTAAGGGAGAGAAAATATTTCTGTAAAATCTGAACACAAGTCGGGGAGACAGGAAGAGGTGACCGTTAGCCTCTTTGTTTAAGGAAAGGTTCAACGTCTGAGAACTATAAGCAAAAATGTGTAGGAACAATAAGGTTTTCTAGATGCGGTCAGGCGTAAGACCTAAAAGGATTTACTTTGCTGTGGCGATAACGATGTATACCGTTACAAAGAGCCCAGGGTAGGCGGGACCCAACTCACGGTGGGATGTAACGTCAATGAGTTCGACGAGTTTTGCTAACCAATAAAGAAAAATCGAAATAAAATGAGAAACCAATAGTAATGTAAGATTTGAGAAATAGGAAGAAGGGTGAGTTATTTTGGTCATGTGATAAGGGTTAGAGTAGGGATCAGAATAAAGTACGAACGGAATCGCAGAGTAGACGAAACTTCACTTCAACAGTCATACTACGAGAGGAAAGACGTGTTAGTGCGCGTGAAGAAGAAGTAGGGAAGATTTCTAAGTCCGAAATGTAAATCACTTCAACAGTCATACTACGAGAGGAAAGACGTGTTAGTGCGCGTGAAGAAGAAGTAGGGAAGATTTCTAAGTCCGAAATGTAAATCACTTCTACAGTCATACTAAGAGGGAAAAGACGTGTTATTGCGCAGGAAGAAGAGGTAGTAAAGATTTCTAAGTCCGAAATGTAGGGAAGTCAAGAATAACGCAACCAGCGTGAGAGAAGCAGCAGAAGAAGTTTATAATAGCAAAGTATTCGCCGTATAAAGAATTAAGAGAATTCTGTTGGGAAGTTGAGTAACAGGTGGTCACCGCTACCAATCAATCTGAATCAACGAATTGAGTGAGAATTAAATCAATTTTTTGCAACGAACCAGTGTATTATTGAGACAACTGAGCAGCCAACAAACAACAAATCCATTTCCTACAACCATTCACCTGAAGAATAAGAGATCTCATAGCTCCAATTAGAACCCAAATCAAAAGTAAACACCAACCAATTTGAAATCTGACATGCGGGTATGCCGCATAATGGCGCCGACACGTTGGGGCTTCGAATTGTAGGAAATGGGTGAAATGTAACGACGAAGGACGACTACAAGGAGAAGTGAGAAGAACGACGACGAAGGACGACTACGAGGAGAAGTGAGAAGAACGACGACGAAGGACGACTACGAGGAGAAGTGAGAAGACCGACGACGACAACTACGATGAGGACAGCAGAGACTACGAAGAAGACGGCAAAAACAACTACATAGAATTTTCCCCCAACCAAGAGAGAAGTTCAAGTTCTTTCGACATCAACTGAGCCTACTAGACGACGAGCAGCACGACAAAAATTGGTAAAGACATCACATAAACACCACAGCCGTACAACAGAACTGTGAGTTACACATACTCAATTTATATTTCTTGTAAATGTAATATCATTCAGTGAAATCAATATCTATGTAATGTCTTAGTAATAAGTATTTTGGAAGGGAAATTAGAAAATTTAAAGGGGAAATTCAATGCTTTTGAGAAATAAGAAGATCGTACGGAATAAATTTAAAATGGAAAATTCTGGGGAACAAATAATTATGGAGACAGAGAAAGAGTTGGAAGTTGTTAATGAAGAGATAATGGAAAGCAATGTTATAGGATCAGTAGATGAGGGTGTAAATGGTGTAAGTAGCTTAAATGTAAATAGGAGAAGTGACAATCCTGGGGTTATGGAAAATCTACAAGAGATGTTCCAGAAACTCATGGCGCAAATGACTATTCAGAACCAAACACTAGAAGCTAAATTAGTAGAACAGAACCAATCACTAGAGACTAAATTAGTAGAACAGAACCAAGCACTAGAAGCTAAATTAGTAGGACAGAACCAAACACTAGAAGCTAAATTAGTAAGTCAAATTACAAGCCAAGGGAAAGAAACAGAAACTAGAATCACTGTCAGAATTCAAGGAATAACAGGGGAAATCCAATCTGTAAAAGAGGCCCTGCAGCGAGAAGTAGGTACTATAAGAAGTGACCTAGAAGCTACCAAATCTCTCGTTGCAGGAGTAGAAAATAGAATAGGGGAGGAAATTAATAAGGAAAGAATAAGATTAGATGAACTGACCACGACACAGGTAACTTTTGTACAAGAGATAAATGACCGGTTTGACACTGTAAACAATAGTATAGCAGCTGACATGGAGAAGTTAAAAGAAAAGGTAGCACGTGTAACAAATATTCAATCAGAGAATACACAAATGTTGAGGGAAACAGTAAGCGAGATATCTCAAATCAGAGATACCGTAACTGGCTTCCAGCTGCGACAGCAAGGGCAGGTACCTGAGAGTTCCAATTGTACTATACATACACACAATGGAGAGAGGCAGAACGAACAGGTTAGCGCCCCTTCTGTCTCTCCTCAAAGCAGCAATAATAGCGAAATAAATATGCAAAACGTAAATATGTATCCAGCAGTGCACATGAATTTTCTAAGCGAATTGCCCCTCCCGAAATTTAATTGTCGCAATGACAACGCAGTACAATTTTTGGCCGACTTAGAAAAGTATTTTGTCATCAGAGGTGTACCCGAGCAATATAAAATGATAATAGTTCAAAGGGCGTTAGAATCTGCCGAACTTAATTGGCTACGAGTAACTGTGGGAGAAGGATGCAGCTACGAGTTGTTCAAAACAGCTTTCCTAGAAAAGTATTGGAACGCCAATGTCCAATACCAAGTAAGGAATCAAATAACAAATGGCCGATACCAAGGTAATAATGGAGAGTCTATTACTGATTATTTCCTGAGATATTCGCAAATGAGTAAATATCTACAACCTCCATTACAGGAAGCCGAACTGATTTCTCTTCTCACTCCCCACCTTCCTGAGAACATTAGAAATCACATGGTGGTAGCAAGACCTCAGACATTGAGAGAGGCAATTACATTGTTAACAGCTTTACAAAGCGTTGGGACGCAAAATTCACAAAATAGACATGAGAATCGAATGCCAGTGAGAAATCCACACAAACCGTGGAATAATAATAGTCATGACGGGGAAAGGGCACACAATCCCCGAAATTTTAACACAAGCCATATGGCTACTCGTCAAAGATACGATGCCCACGTCCCGAGGGAATTCCCTAACAACAATAGAGGGAGACAGGGACCACCAAATTCAAATTCATATAATTTCCCGATGAGGTATGTACATGTAACTAGGAATGGAAATAGGGGTCACCCCCCATTTCTTCGAAGAGGGAATGCAAGACCGACGTTCCGACTACCAGAAGCTAATAGACAGTATCAACCACATGACGCTGGTAGAGAGAACAATACAGACAGACCTGAAGTAAGACAGAGGAATCAACTTCTCTCAAGAGAATGGGTGCGTTCTCCTCCACCCACACCGAGGGACGCGGCGCCCGAGGTAGATGAAAGGCCAGAGACGACACAGCATACGGGAAACGAATCCAGGGTGCGATAGAAGACGTCCCGCATCGGACCCGGATGAACACGCTAGTTCTTAATTTGAACAGGGACACAGCTCTGAGTAGTGTGGTACAGAATAAAACAGAAACAGAAATAGTAAACGGTACTCAAATGAACAATCACTTAACAGAACTGCAAGAAGTGAGAGATGCTCCACGTATTGCTGCAATAATAAACAAAGAAAAATGGCACATTACCATAGATTCAGGATCCTCAGTTTCAGCTATAAGTCAAGCATTCTTTTATCACTTAAAAAACAATGGAATGAAATTGCAAACATTGCCCGTGAAAAGTGCATATTGTACTCTGGCAGTAGGTCGTGCCAAACAAAAGATTAATACACAAATGCTTTTGAAAGTCACCATTGGGGAGGATACAATAGAATTTGTATGTTATGTTATTAATAGGCTATCTGTAGACATTATTATGGGTAATGACGTGTTGTATGCGCTTCAAGCTAAGTTGAATTATCAAATGGAAGCCTTGGAAATCAAAATTAAAGACGTCATAGTTAAAGTTCCGTTTAGCTCAAGGGAAGCAGAAAATGAGATAAGATTGACAGATGAAGAAAAAGAAATAGATGGAGAAACATTTTTTGTAGAATTTATACGAATAGGAGGGATGGAGCTAGTTAAGATGAATCCATTAGAAGCAGAAGAGATGGGAAACTATGATAAAGAAGTGTACGTAGCGGCAGAAGAAGGGCTTTTAGAGATGACGTCATACGGACTTGGGCAGACAGAAGCATGTGAACAGGAGATAATTACCCTACCAGATGATTTCCAGGTAGTCGAAAATAATGTAAACATGACCTATAGAATAAGAGAAACAGTAGCAAACTCGAACCTACTTAACGACCACCAAAAAGAGATTTTTTATAACATTTTATGTAAACACAGAAATGTATTTTCGGAACACACTGGGACCTATAATGATTTTGAGTATGAGTTCGAGATACATGATGTTCCCCCATTCAAATACAAGTGCAGACATATTCCATTGGATTTACAGGAGGCAGTGAACCTTAAAATACAGGAAATGTTGGAAGATGGAATTCTGGAGATATCTACATCAAAATTTATAAGTCCCCTATGTATAGTCAGAAAAGCAAATGGAACAGTACGACTGACGATAGATGGACGTCATATAAACCAATATATTGTTCCGGATAATTTTCGAACCCCAGCAATTGAGCAAATTTTGGCCGGTATTGGGGCACAAAGGTATTTTACTTCACTAGATGTGACCAACTCATTTTTGCAAATTAAGTTGAAACCTGAATTAAGGCAATATACCTCATTTTTGCACGGAGGATATCAGTACCAATTTACAAGAAATTGCTTTGGACTAATTAATTCTGGAAGCGCATTCCTACGGGCGATGCAGAAAATACTCAACACGCAAAGGGAAACATATGTGTCACAGTATGTAGATGATTTATTGATATACAGTAGAACAGTGGAAGATCACCTTACCTATTTGGATTTAGTGCTCGGAAGGCTAGCAAATGCTGGATTAACACTGAATTGGGCCAAATGTAAATTTTTCCAGGAATCAGTTAAATATTTAGGATATATCATAACAGGCGAAAATATAGCTCCTGATCCAGAAAGAGTGGAAGCCATTTTGAAAATACCACGACCTAAGACACCAAAACAAGTAAAACGTTATCTGGGTGTACTTGGGTACCAATCAAGGTTCCTGATAAACTATGCAAAGGAAGCCGCACCGTTGCGAGCACTACTGAAAAAAAATCGAAAATGGCGATGGACTATGGTAGAAGAAAATGCTTTTAAAAGATTACAAGAACTCTTCAGTGAATCCGTATTATTGACATGGCCTGATCCAGATTTACCTTATCTCATATACACGGATGCCTCCATGGTGGCGTTAGGAACTATTTTAGCCCAAGAGACACCGACTGGAGAATTAAAGGTCATAGCCACAGCCTCCCGAGGGTTAACGAAAACCGAACAAATTGCTTGCATAACAGAACAGGAAATTACGGCTATTTACTACGCCATTTGTAAATTTAGACAATATATATATAATAAAAGGATTGTGATATTCACCGATCATATCAGCCTATCATTTATACGAAATTGCAAATTGACCAGTACAAAAATTGCGAGATATATCCACGAGATCATGGCTTACAACCCAGAGATTAAACATATACAGGGAAGTCTTAACATCTTTAGTGACATGCTTTCACGTATAAAGCCACAGGGGAATCTTCCAGAAAATATCAGTAGTCATGGTACAGAATTACCAGTGTTAAAGATGGATGTAACCTTCAGTATAAAATTAACAAAGGAGATGAGAAGATTGTCGGAATTACAACGCCAGGATTGGAAATTAAAACAAATTATGGAAAAGGCATTGCCCATAGAACAAGCAAATTCACAGAAATACGGAGTGCTAAATAACGTATTGTATAAGTTACAGGGTGTTTCCAAACCTGCTTGGAAAGCATATATACCCGCAGCGCTGGAAGAGTTAGTGATTTCTGCTTACCACACAGCTCTTATACATGCTGGCGTTGAGAAGACAATGATTTCCATAAGCAACCATTTATACATATTTAGATTAGGCAAGAAAGTTAGGACCTTTATATCTACATGTGACATCTGCCAGAGGGCAAAATCATTAAATTATAAGATAGATCGACCCCCTGTATCCATCACCAGGAAGGAACCATTAGAATTAGTTGCAGCGGATGCATACGGTCCACTCCCTGCAGGAAGAGGAGGACTAAAATATTTATTTGTACTTATCGACGTGATGTCGAAATTTGTGAAAATATACCCTCTCAAGAAATTAACAAGTGCAGCATGCGCGAATAAAATAGTGAAAGACTATATAGTCAAATACGGGAAGATGAAAGCACTATTAGTAGATAACGCGTCCATACACCATGGAAGACGATTCGTGCACACCATTCAGGATGCCGGAATTCGCATCTATAATACAACGTCGTACCATCCGTGCTCTAATCCAAGCGAGCGCGTAATGAAAGACCTAGGTGTTCATCTCCGAGTCCTTTGCTCATTGAAACAGACTACCTGGCCAGACCACATCAACTATATTGAGTTTATATTCAATAATTCAGTCAATTTAACCACAGGATATGCTCCTATCCAATTGCATAGGAATTTAACACCGGAACCAATAATAGAGGGTGTTCCGGAAAGTATCCAAGTGACGACCGAGACAGATCGAGAACGGATCCAAAATGCTGTTAAAAGAATAATGGAAAAAGTAGAGAAAAGAAACGCAAAGAAAATGCGGTATAAGAAGAATTGGGAACCAAAGGTCGGCGACTTAGTTCTAGTGAAATCGTTCGACAAGTCAGATTTGTTAGGAAAAAAGACTAGAAAGCTATATATGCTATGGAAAGGCCCATACCGGATTGAGAAAATATTTGGTGACAGAGCGTATGCCCTAATACACCCAAGAAATGGTAAACCGATAGGCAGATATAACATCTCCCTAATAAGGCCATATCGTCAGAAAAACGTTGTAAACAGTACAGAGCAGACCCAAGAATCACATGTGTAAATGTGATTGAAATTATATATACGAAGATGTAAAAAAAAAAAAAATACCAAGTAAAAGTTATATAATTAGTACGGGTAACGTTTTCGTTTGAAATTCAAACACTGCGTGGGAGTTGCAAGTTCCAAAATTCCTGTGCACAAACAAAATGATAATGTAATAAGAATAACCACAGCTAATGAACAAGTTAGAAAGATCTTTAAAAATAATTTGTGAAATGTAAATATAGTATAAGTACTGATGTATTCATGTGCCAAAAGGCTATGTTGTTATTGTAAAGGTCACAGACTTAGGCGTGACAAAGTGAAAGAAAGTTGAGAGTGAAAAGTGAAGTGGAAAGACAGGACAATGAACTGCCAATGTTCACTGTCAGGTAAACGAAACACCTGATTACAGGTAGACAACTGAGTGCAGGTAGAGGTAACCATATTTGGACATCATTACGCAATGTGAGGACGAATGTTCTTACGGTGAAGGACTGAAAGATAAAGAAACGTCCCAATAAGTTAATATAATAATAATAATAATAATAATAAAAAAAAATCATTGAATGTAAAATGTAATATTGTAAACTGTAATATAGTAACATTAATGTAGTACTTAAGGAATATAATAAGGTAAAACAAGTTGATGTCAAGTGAGACAAGGATAATTCAGTGAAGTGTATATATAGTTGAGGTATCACGAATGTTATTTGTATATAGGGTAATAACCACATATACGACAGTGTACTTGTCTATGTACGTAATGTATCATATCTATAATTCTATGTATATGATGTACCATATTGACCATTCTATGTGTATAAAGTAACACACTGATGAAGATGAGGGAAACGGTGACCACCGAAAAATGTTTCGAGTAGGGAATGAGAAATTATAAGATATAAGGAGGAAATGTCATGACGGGGGTTTGACAAAACTTAAATAATGGGTATTTCATTTTTGTCAAACGGGCATTATGTAACCGCAGTATTAGACAGCGATTAGGAGGTGGCGAATTAATTGAAATCACGAGAATTAAAAAAAGAAGATAAATTAATGAAAATACTTTGCTAAACTAATATAAAATATTGTTATATTAATATGAAATCAGAATGAAATTAGAGTAGTGATTAAAATAGCGGTTTAATTAAGAATAAGATGGGAAGAATATAATTTAAGACAACTAACATGCTAGAATCCATGTAAGGGAGAGAAAATATTTCTGTAAAATCTGAACACAAGTCGGGGAGACAGGAAGAGGTGACCGTTAGCCTCTTTGTTTAAGGAAAGGTTCAACGTCTGAGAACTATAAGCAAAAATGTGTAGGAACAATAAGGTTTTCTAGATGCGGTCAGGCGTAAGACCTAAAAGGATTTACTTTGCTGTGGCGATAACGATGTATACCGTTACAAAGAGCCCAGGGTAGGCGGGACCCAACTCACGGTGGGATGTAACGTCAATGAGTTCGATGAGTTTTGCTAACCAATAAAGAAAAATCGAAATAAAATGAGAAACCAATAGTAATGTAAGATTTGAGAAATAGGAAGAAGGGTGAGTTATTTTGGTCATGTGATAAGGGTTAGAGTAGGGATCAGAATAAAGTACGAACGGAATCGCAGAGTAGACGAAACTTCACTTCAACAGTCATACTACGAGAGGAAAGACGTGTTAGTGCGCGTGAAGAAGAAGTAGGGAAGATTTCTAAGTCCGAAATGTAAATCACTTCAACAGTCATACTACGAGAGGAAAGACGTGTTAGTGCGCGTGAAGAAGAAGTAGGGAAGATTTCTAAGTCCGAAATGTAAATCACTTCTACAGTCATACTAAGAGGGAAAAGACGTGTTATTGCGCAGGAAGAAGAGGTAGTAAAGATTTCTAAGTCCGAAATGTAGGGAAGTCAAGAATAACGCAACCAGCGTGAGAGAAGCAGCAGAAGAAGTTTATAATAGCAAAGTATTCGCCGTATAAAGAATTAAGAGAATTCTGTTGGGAAGTTGAGTAACAGGTGGTCACCGCTACCAATCAATCTGAATCAACGAATTGAGTGAGAATTAAATCAATTTTTTGCAACGAACCAGTGTATTATTGAGACAACTGAGCAGCCAACAAACAACAAATCCATTTCCTACAACCATTCACCTGAAGAATAAGAGATCTCATAGCTCCAATTAGAACCCAAATCAAAAGTAAACACCAACCAATTTGAAATCTGACATGCGGGTATGCCGCACCGCACACACATCAGTAACTGGACAAAACTACAGGGATGTCCTGAAAACATTGCAAGTCCATATCAGGCGTAAAAGACCACATTTGCTGCACCACGATAATGCGCGGCCGCATATTGCCAATGTTGTTGCATGAAGTGCATCCCTCACCCTCCTTATAGTCCGTATTTAGCCCCATGTGACTTTTTTCTATTTGCTCACTTGAATAAACGCCTTTTGGGAGGCATTATATATCATCAGAAGCAGTGGTGAAGGCTGCGGAGGCGATTTTGAAGGATCTCTCAAAAATGGTATCCAGCATGTCTTTGAAGACTGGCAGAAACGCTGGGACAAGTACATCGCATCCAGGGGAGACTATTTTAGGAAGGACCATGAAAATTATGAGGATTAGTAAAGGTACGTTGGCAAAAAAAAAAAAAAAAAAAAAAAAAAAAAAAAATTGTAATCATTCTTTATTGAACAGCCCTCGTATTTTGGTTAGATCCTCTGTGATCATAGCAGTGTAACTCGCAGCTTTGCTTCAACTAAATAAATTTTCTGTTTAGTGTCAACTCTTTTTTTCAATTCTTGTCCATCTTGTTCATTTTCCCTGCATCTTTTTCTCTCATCGTCAAGCTCTGCCATTCAGTTGTTTCCTTTCGCTCTGACTCTTTTATGCAACTTGCACATGATATGTTTTATAATCAATAATAAAACTACTTAGGTCATTCAATAATTAGTGGAAACATTTGAATTAATTTGAATTAACCACAAACAAAATATTTTTGGAGCACTACACATTATTGTAGTGCTTAGTCGTAGTCTCCTCCTACACATCAGGGAACCGACGGATGCCATTCAGAGGGTCTTGTTGTCCTAATATTCGAACAGACTGCTATAATTACCTGTCTGGTTCTAAAGCCAACTGCTCTAAGTGGTAATATCATTTTCACAAATAGGTCGAATTCACGTGGGCTCACATGTGAGGAATATGGAAGATGCTCCAGAATTTCCTAGTTCAATCTCGAAGTAAATTAATGAGAGCGAGCACCATCACGTAGAATAATGGGAGGAGAATTCAGAAAATTCGGAGCAACAGCTTTTCGTAAATGGTGTTCCATAAAGTGACAGTAATATATTCAATCTCCTTGAGGAACTAAATAAGTGGTATGGATGGGATACGCTACTTACGCGCATCAACCCCGCAGGGAAGACTACCGATAACCTCGGTGGGGCCGCCTGGTGATCTAGCACACCTTCTACTCGCTCTGCAGGCTAGTAGCGGGATGGAAGTGGATACGCTACTTACACGCGTCAACCCCACAGGGAAGACTACCGAAAACCTCGGTGGGGCCGCCTGGTGATCTAGCACACCTTCTACTCGCTCTGCAGGCTAGTACTCGGGACATATGAGGCAACCCTATACCCCCTCCGGGTGACCGTAGTCTGGCCGGAGGTACCCAATTATCCGTGGGTGTCGGGAACACACTGCCCCTCGAGACCAACCCAATCCGAACAACTCCCAATCAGGGAGGGGCTCGAAATTTCGGCCCAAGGTTCCTCTAGTAACGTCAGAAGAACCACGAGTGCTAAGGGTCCGCAGCGCCCGCACCACGGCAGTTGATAGGGACGGATCCCCTCCCCTACGGGACTCCTTTGGGAACTAAATAAGTGACAATAACACTGTCTAAATCATAAGCAACAATGAACATGACTTTAGTGGATCCTACTCTTGTGGATATCTTTTTGGCCGTGGTGAATCAACGTGCCTCTACACATTTGATTGTCTCTTTAATTTTGGTTGGTAGAATCAAACCCGTTCATGTCCATAGCGTTCTAAGTGCAATCTCATTGTTTCCATCCTCTGCCACATTGTTTCCTCTATACGATTGTGTGGGAAACATCGAGGGCAGATTTTCCTCATCTTTAACTTCTTCTTAAGTATGTGGCGAATCAAACCACGGGCAACTCCAGCTTCCCTTGCTAGTTCACTAACAGCAGTGCTCTAACAGCATTCACATGCACATCATCACTTGCTGATTGCGGTCTACCAGTTCCACGTTTTTGATGAACGTCTTCCCTTCCTCTATGAAATACATAGCCACGGTACGATATGGTAAAATCTGTCTACTGTAAATGTACTATACAGCAGCAGCTTTCTTTTAAATTACAAATGATTTATTTAGTATTATTAAACTCAGTGAAATAAAATGCTTGTCTCATTGCATAAGGCATTTAGTTTTGGTTAACTTGATCCACAATCTTTGATATTTTTGTCTGTTCTTTTTATCATTTAACACTTCCGTCCTCAATCTCACTAACATTAACTTCCCTCTATAAGGTTTAAGTCCATATGTCCACCAGCTTATTTGCTGTCATCGACTGTTATAATGGAATGCTGGAACACGTTAAACACACATAAACAAATAACTAAAGAATAGCTTCTTTATTGCGGTTTCATAATCCAAAGAAATTTTTAATAATAACAAGGTACCGTGGAGGATGTGGATACATTTACTAACAGCTACAGCAGGCGGCACGGTGTGTCACCTTCCTGCGAACTTTGATAGCGTGAGGCACGCGGCGTTGTCCCACTGACTGTCTAATCTACACTCTTTCTGGAGCGTTTTTATGTGGCTCTATATGTGTAACACAGAAGTTGAGCAACTACTTGGAACACACATAGCAATACAGGCCATCGTATAGAGCTATGCCAAAATCACGACCTTCTGTCTGAAGTGCAAAGTGAGCCTAATTTTCGTGTAATAAAATACGTTTTCTATAAACTGTTAACCTATTGCTGTTTGCTGATGGTCAGATTTTAATTGCGGAGAAGGAAGATAACTTACAAAGAGCCATACATGAATTAAGTAATATTACAAGAGAATATAATCTTCAACTTTCATATGAAAAAACAAAAGTAATGGCTTTTATAGTAACGAACCATTCGAGAGCAAACATTTGCATAAATGATAAACCCATCCAACAACAAAGTTATTTTAATTATCTTGGCTATATTGTGTCATATACCAGTAATAGAGATATACAAAACAAAATCCAAACAATATATGGCACAAAAAAGAACTTTTAAAAATTGTAATCGTCAAACTTTGTTAAACCTGTATAAAATAATGGCGATCCCAACCGTGCTTTATGGGTGTGAAAACTGGGTCTTGACTATCTCACAACAGAAGAAAGTGGAGGCTGCTGAGATGAAATTTCTGAGACAGGTGGCAGGTTATAGACTCATAGACAAGAAAAGAAACGAGGATATTAGAAGAGAATTGGAAATTCAGAGTCTAAATGAAACAATCATTGCATACAGGCAAAAATGGCAAGATCATGTGCAGAGAATGACCGAAGACCGTACACCACAAATAGTATACAGGTATAAACCTGTAGGTAGAAGAAATGTTGGCAGGCCAAGAATGAGATGGTCCGATCAATTTCCTTGAAGTCGGTACGGGCCACAAGGCTTATATATACCGTGATGATGATGATGATGATGATGATGATGATGATGATGATGATGATGATGATGATGATGATGTTATGATGAATAAACTGTCACACACTTACAGGCTTTATACCTGTTGACACATGTTTGTAGGTTAGGGACTTCCTTAAGAGGAGCTATTGTAGTTTTTGTCATACTTCGAAGAACGTAACTATTTTAAAATTGGATTACCCTGTTTCTGTGAGAGCACATTCCGTTTCTCTTAGGTAATTTAGTTTAGCTTTCGTGAAGGTTCCAAAATAATTATCCCACCTACAAAAATTCGTTAACCTTAATTAAATTACTAGAAAACTATCAGCCTGGTGATATTACTGAAGATAAGTACATGGCGCGAATGTATCGTCGAGTTGTTTGCATATCCTGCTATGTGCAAACCTGACACACCGGCAGTGAAATATGGCTAATTAAGAGATTCTGGTCTAGTTAGGGGTAAGACCACAATGGATCTCACTGAATGTAAGTTGTAACAGAGCGTGCTAGTCTTTATGTTGATCCATGACAAAACACTGAGGTGTGAGAAGATGAATTGTATAAAATCGCTTGCATTTTGTTTGCGTTTGGACCACCTGACGCGATTCCGTCCCGCTTCTATTAAGATGTCTTCCTGTGTGACATGTACACCTGTTTCTCCGCCCTCGTTGATGGCATTATTAGTCTTCATTAAGCTGCACACCCAGTAAATTTACCTGATTGTTCAAAACCTCTATCGTGAGCTGAGATTGCATGTTACTGAAGAAAGGCAGCAGATCCTATCCTGAGTTCTGTTCTTACATTGATTAAATACCAAATTAACTGCTAATTTCTTGTTCTTTACACAGGCAAGGTTCTTTCTTGACATCATATTTTCTTAGCATAGGTTTAACATCAGGATTTCATTACAGATGGTATCGGTACGTAGGCCACCATGCTGTACCCATTGTTCCTATGCCCCCAACCCTGGGAGGAAGGATGAAGTGAAGGAGACAGAGGACGTCCACCCCAAGGAGCCACGTCAGTACAGAGGGCAGGGTCCCTATAGTTTACTTGGGTAGAGACTTTCCCCGACTGGCCAGACAACGAACTCGCTCCCCCACAGCAAAACGGCAACGAGCCCAGCAGCCGAACCGTAACGGTCCCAGGCAGGCATCCCGAGACCGAAAGGCTCCTGGCTGGCGGTCCCGAAATGGTCCCAGCAGAGGAGCAGAGACCGGCAACCGACCTACCGGAGAAGGAAGTAGTTTTCCTCAGAGCATATCATCCTGCCATGCACCGCCGAGACACCCGATGACACTTCTACACTGAAAGAGACCACCAGATGAGAGATGCTGTGAAATGGTAATGGAGATGAAACGGAGGGACAGGAAATTCGGGGGATGTAATTACCCTACCCAGCATTCACCTAGCAGCCCGGGAAAACCCCCGAAAAACACCCATGGTTCAGGTAGGTCGGCCACGGGAATCGAACTCGCGCCTCCCAAATGCAACCCACAGACGAAACCGCCTGAGCCATCCCGCTCGGTTTTCTCTTAGCATAACATTTTAATGCAATCAAAGAAAATCTTGAAGACGATAGGACTGAAAATATTTAGCAAAAATCTTATCTGTGGTACTCACACAAATTCTTTTGTGGTGCCTCGCCTAGGGAAACCTTCTTATAGTTTCCAAAATTCTTTCAACAGATAATTCTTCTTTAAAAACACGAATTTTAAACAATCAAATTATCAGTTAACAATCATTTTTCGGGAGACGACCATCTTGGCAAAATGCAGCAGTTACTGGGAACGGAGAATTGAGGAGGCTTTGGCGATTTCCTCTGAAAGGAGCACGCTTAATCGTGATACTGGATTTCAGTTCAACTCCTCTTGGAAACCGGCCTTAAAAATGTAATTCCGTCGAATTAAGAAGCAAAGATCACTACAGCTTGATAATCGAGTTAAGTAGTTACGTTTCTTTGACACAACTTTCTATACTCACGCCATCTCCTGACCTGGCATTGAATTTACTGAAAACAGTCTTTTGTTCAGTAATGCGAATTTTGATAGTTTTGTCTTTGTTTATAGTTGTGTTATATCCAGTATCTCATTTGTGGTTATAACATTTTATAAATCCTGATGATGGGAGAGATGTACACTCTCGAAACGTTGATATCTAATTATCTTTTCACCTGGCTGGCTCCCCGAGAAGAAAGTGAGTTATATGCTCTGTTGCATTTGTATCGTTGTTCAATGGCTGGCTTTGTCTTGATAAACGACTCAAGGACGTAGTTTTCTAAGATCAGATTTTATTAATTTTTTTAATTAGAAAATCACGCACACACTTACTCACATATGCATATCTTAAACACTGTGGAGGATAGGGCAGGAATCTCTTTTTCGATCCCACACGATAAACGAGATTGGGGGGGGGGGGCATTGCTGGGGTGCAGCGATAGTCGAATTGGGATTAAGAAGCCAGAATGCTGAACATTCGACCAAGCTGTACATTTTAATGAAGGAAAACAACTGAAATAAAACAATATTGCTACTTTAGGTAAATATTTCTATTGTTGGGTATTTCAATTAGTTCTAAAATGTTTAAAAAAGTATCACAGCTATAGGAAATATGCTTGTATTACATTCTCATTGGTATGCTTTAAAGTATACACTGTTTGTGGCGACTTACTATCGTAAGTACTTGAGTCCCAGGCTTCATCTGCCCAGCCCCTTGTGGTCTACTGGGATAATAATATATGAGTCAACTGGAGAATTTAATGTCAGGATGGCACGTTGGCCATGGTAGCTCGGTGGGTTAGAGCGACTGGACGGAGACCAGGTGATCCGTGGTTCAAATCCCGGCCATGGCATTGAACGTTTCATGTTGACTTTATCTACCGCCATGTTTTTCTTTCTCTTGTATATAGTACAGGAAAATAAAACATTAGTTCGTATATCCTGGTGATTATCTTTACATTTGAACGAGCGGGATAGCTCAGGCGGTTTCATCTGTTCGTCTGTGGCCCGTATCCGGGAGGTCTGGGCTCGCTTACCCTGGCCCATATACCTGTTTTTTTCGGGGCTTTTCCTGGGTAGCTAACTGCATGCTGGGTAGTTTATTATATTTCCTGAATTTCCTGTCCCTCCATTTCATATCCATTGTCATTTCACTTCATCTCTCGTCGGCTGGTCTCTTTCATCTGCTGTGTCGGTGGGAGTTTCGGCGTTGCATGGCAGGGTGATATGAACCTGATAAACACTCCCTCCCCCGGTAGGATGGACTTCGGCCTCCCCACGGTGGGTGGGTTGCCGGCTGTACTGCCTGCCGGGGAGTTTCCAACAGGTCGATGGTAGGGAACCTGCCCTCTGAACTGTCGTGGCTCTTTGGATCGGCCACCTTCTGTCATCCTTCTTCCGGGATGCCCCATTTGGGGCACAGGCATAATTGATCAGTGGTCGGAGTGCCAAATCTCCTTCTCGTTACATTTTAACTTCCTCTACTATTGTAATACGGAGAGTAAAATTTAGGATACAGGTAAATTGTACTCATAATTCGTTTTTTAAGGAAGAATTGTGACGTTGTTAAAAGTGAGTTATGTTTTATATAAATATGAGTAGCTGCAATGCTTAATTTGTAAGATTACTTGGTCGGTATTCACCATTTCTTCCAAAAGCGCTTTTCGATCTTTACTTCAGACCATCTTCAGTGGGTTCTGCTCCAACTACTGTCGGCGGACATCCAGGAAAGTTAAGGCTCCTACCCTTGAAGAACTCCTGATTTTTAATACCAATTTTTGGAACTGGAACATTGGGGCTGGATAAAGATGATTGGTTGTCACCTGTGGTATTAACAGGTGGGAGTTGCTTCATCTCTGGATGCGAAGAAGTTAAACTGTTGGATGTTTGTTGTGGCAAATATACTTCCTCTTCTATCTCAGTTTCTGGAACAGTATCCTGATTACCAGTTGTCTGTTGAAGTAGATGTACTTTCTATTCCATCTGCTTCCTGGGTAACCTAGATTGGTTGAAATCTGGGTTAAATTTAACTTGATCAATATTATTCATAGTAGTGGGTTGACCTACGTCGGTGTTGGCTTGTTTAACTTGTTTAATAAATTGTAGAACACTATTCAATTTTTTTTTGTTGTAATTTACGTCCTCCAACGATAAGTCATATCGGACGGTGAATGAATTGGGTGAAATGATGCTCAAATGAGTTCAGGGTCCAAGGAGTTTAGAGTTACCCGACATTCGTCTTGAAGGATAAGGGAAAACCCCGGCAAAACCTTATCCTGGTAACTCACCCTGACCGAGATTCGAACTCGGACCTCAGGAACGTGAGGCAGACATGCTACCATCTACGCTACCGGGGCGGGCAACACTATTCAATGCTGGTATATCAAAATTCAAAATGTTTTATTTTCCACTATTTAGAATATAATTTTTTTCCCCAAATATCCAGTTCATTAACAGCTTGTACATGTTTTAATAGTTGTATACTTTGACCAAAAATCATGGTTGCATTTCCAGAAATGATTGGCAACTGCTGATTATTTCTATTTGTTTAAGTTTTATGTTTCTCAAGTGTTCCATGTCATGAATGGATTGGTAGTTGTATTTTAACACCACACCTGAATTACATTTCGTTTACGATGGAGGATGAAGAACGTCCTGAAATTTAAGTTTGCTTGTTATATGCCGACAATATGCCCTAAGATTTTCTATTGTCAGTAGTTCATAAATGGGGACTTTGGAACAATAGAATATCTAATTTGCATATAAATTGATTAGGGGTGGTGTGGGAGACATGTTGTAACATGTCTGGAATGTTACCACCCCCCTAAGCTGTCATGTGTAAAAGTGCAGGTGTGTTTCTTTGTAACATTTTTCTTATAATTAATGGGTCATAAATAATTCGATGATTGTTAAGTCCTTTGATGTAGATATGATGCCGACCAGATGTCACCGAGCGCTGGCGTCAATGAACTAAAGAATGTCTTTCTCCCCTACTTTAGGGTTTGTGCCGGTTGGTACATGTTTGAGATGAAAATAATGTTAACCTCCCCTCCCCTGTTGCCCATGTGTCCAATGGTTGGATGGAAGACCCTCCCTTCCACTCCATCTCCGGCTATGGGTATGCATCGCTCCTCGCTCCTGAAATCCCCCCCCACACTACTGAAAGAGTATATAAGACTCTCGAGCTTGGAGCATCACATTACTTCGTGAATTTTTTTCCAGTGTATTTATTTGCCGTCTCTGATATGTCAGATATCGACAGTGAGTGCGCAGCGGAGGCGTATCATTACGCGTATTACCACAAAGAGTTATGCAACGGTCTAATGCATTCAATTGTTTGCAACAGACCTTCATACCACGATCAGATGTCTTCTCGTGAAGTATGCACAGAAAACTGCCCAGTCTACAGAAAGCGATACATGTAAGTACAATAATTATTAATTTTCTTGAGAATTTAATGCCGTTTTATATTTAAGTAGAAAAAGTAATTTGAAACCTATTCGTTATTCCAGGCAAGAGCCGGTTCATGAGCAAGAACAAAGCGGAGTTGATGAGGTTGATAGATTCGCTTCAAGTCACGAGGCCATACACCACTCTGAATTTTGTAACGGTGATACGCATGCAACCCTGTGCACGCAGCCCGAGGCTCATGAACATATGTACTCTTACTTCCTCTGCAATGAGAAGTGTAGCGTGTACCAGCTCAGACAGAGACAATCAAAGTAAGTGGAAGTGAAAAAAGAAATTCGCGTCTCTTTCCTTACAGAATCGTTGAAATATATAATTCCATGTACAAAAAATACCTTTGTTACAGGCTTCGAATGACAGTTCGAGATCCTAGGCCTGTTATTGATTGCGATACCTCCAGTGATGAGGCTGAAAAGGATGCTGTTACGGAGCGATCTACACAGCTTGTAGACGACTTCCTACCAGATCAGGGCAATGAAATTACTGAGAATGTTACTCCTGAGCGTACCCCGAGCATACAATCCGAACGCCGCAAAACATCAATGTAAGTATTGCTATCATACAACTTAAAAAAAGAAACTGTTTCACCTGTCAAATGCTATTCTTTCAAGATACCATCTTTTTTCTCTTTCTAAGTAACACATGCAATGTGCTCTGTTTCAGGACAGCTATAAGGAAACCTCGAAAAAAGGTACTTAAAAATAGCTTTGCGGATCTCCAAAGGCGGCTGACACTCTTAGAAGAGCGAATGACGTCTGCTGCTGCTACCCCCAAGAGGCATGCAAGTAGTTCGCGTGTACCAAGACGCCTGAACCTCTGAAAGCATTAGAGGGAACGGACTCATTCTTCTTTATAAAAATCTGGGAAACATGTCACAAGCAACCATGCTCCGCGATGTTCACATTTCCAAAAGTTATAGTGTTAACATAGGACTAATCTATCACATTCCATCTCTGATCATTAAGAACAGAGTCAGTGACAACTTCGTGTATATGTCAGTGTATGACTGGGAAATAATTAGAAATAGTCTTCATGTATTCGAAGCATTCTTCAAAGAGAAAAACTACGTGTGTTGTGATTACAGTGAGAACATTGTATATTCGTTTAATGTCACTGTGTTTATGGAAGATGAAAGGATCAGATTTTTGAATACAGTTCTAAATAGCGGTGAAATACTTTTAAATTTTAGTGAATTTTGTCAGTTAACGAGGTTAGAAGGTTATATACAGAGACACTTAACGAATCTAACTCTCTGTAAAGAAATGACATATGTAGGAACAAGGAGCTGGAGAAGGATGGTATTCGAAATGTACAATGATATTAAATAAAAAGAAAATGATGTTCAACTTATATATCTTTTTATTCACTTGAATTCCTTTACATATTTCTTATATTCCTAATATCCTTCATTACAAGAATCCCTGCTGGAATTAGATTAAGGACTGCATCACATGAGTCAGGGGCTTGTATGTGAAAACTCTGTCATGTATTATCAGACAATACAAAGTAGTCTGTGCGGGTATATTTGCACTAGCTTGAATTTCAAGTCTGATATTCACAGCACCATTTACAATCTCCTCAGGTTGATGTGAGCAGTCTATGATGAATAATGGCGCATATTTGAGAAAATCTTTTCTCTTCAATAGAGGGTAATTGTCTTTCCCGTAATATGAGTTTTGGAACTTTGAATACATTTCATATAAAGCTGCAAATCTTGAGTTCTCAAAGTCCAAGTTCATGTCGTGATAGGGATAACACTCACTATTGAGATAAAGCCTCAAATTTGTTATGTTACAATGATCAAACTCGGAACAGTCCATCGACGCATTATTTGTTCTGGACGTTTGGGCTCCCACAATAACAAATCTCGGCTTCTCCGGTTTCGACGTTGTTGCGACGTTCCATGTAAAGGATCTAGTTTGCGGAATAGCAGGTTGGGTATGTAGATCCATGGTTCTAAATGCAAGATGCAGTGCTCTATCAGACTTGACGATCTTGAGGATTGCTACCTTTTCAGCGTCTGAAAGGCGAATTACAGGCATCCTCCATTCGATGCGAGTTAGTTTAACAATGGCATTTCCTTCTCCCTCAGGTGTCAAAATGCAGTTCTTGGAGTCCTTAGATCGAATTAGCACCAACTCGAACTTGCTATTGAGAACGAGGTCCTTGTGGTCATCTGCAAATCCCAGAAGCATTGACAGGGGCACTATGGCATTGAATGCTCCGCTTGTTGAATGCACAATATCTACATCCTCCCCGGGGTAGCACCATCCGGCATTGAGCAAACGATTTGATTCCATAGGGTTGAGAGCAGCATAGTTGCGCATAGTCGATGTAATGCCTGGATTCCTTGTTCTGTCTATACAAGTTCCATTCATGTCCAGTCGAATCTCATCAAACATAAATGCCAGAGCATTGTTAGTCAGCTTCGCCAGCGTAGGTGTTCCATTAGGCTTAGAAATAGAGCCCTCAATGTAGAGATAACTCCGGTTAGGCAGAGTATATAAATCTTCAGCTTGACAAGGGATCCTAATCTCATCATTAGCATCCAGAGCCGATGTGTTATATGGGAGAAACACATGTTCCTCTTCTTTAGCAATTTTATCCTCAAACGAAGGAGTTTCGGTCACATTAAAGATGTCCATTACAGAATTCTGAAGCCCAACGTTTCGAGGAACTTCTTGTTGCTTGATGTTAACACTCTGAGCGTCAACGGGAGAGTATGATAAATCTGTGATTGTCCTGTCTTATTATATCTTTTGCGATGGTTTCTCCTTCTAAAATCTATTCCCATTTCGACGAATATGAAGACGTATGCTTATATCCTCGTTTCTAAAGTTGATGCTATCTCCGTTCTGGTCAACCACCCGAAGAGTGATTTGATCGATGAGGTTAGTGTCTATGATGGGTAGGTAAATGGGGTTTGGAGGCTCTTGAGAGATGTGATATCCCGGTGGGACAGAAGGGAAGAATTCATAGATCGAGTGTCCTCTTTTACCATCGATGAAAGAACCTGTCGCAATACTGCACTCGATTCGAATGATGCTCACCTTAAATATGTTTACTAGGAAATCAGACTCAGTTAGCTGATTAGGAGCAATAACTTTTTCACTGAACCCTAAAAGAGATCCAATAGAGCGTCCCCTAGAAAAATCAATAGGAAAGGGGCACTTGATTTCAGCCTTCATTGTATTATTGTTAGGGCGAATAAAGAAGTCGTTTTCATCCAAGTTTAGCTTATCTTTGAGGTAAGTATTAATATCAGAAATTTCATATGTCCCATGCGGAATATCGATGACCTTAGTGGTGTCATTGAAAATGTAATGGAAGAGATTATTGCTCTCATCCACATTGGGAATGGAATAGAAGGTTTCAAAATTCAAAAGAGCAATTTCATAATACCCTTTAGGATCAATCCTCAGAGGAGGATTCAGGTAGGTGGTAAGATCTGAATCATTCCCGCTAACAGCAATAGTGCAACTCATTGTGATAGAAATTGCAAGCACAGGTGCCCGCAGATGACTGAGCTAAAACTCTGAACTCTTCTTGTATTATACATCAACTTAACGCCCTTGAGATAGCTTTCTACCTCTTTTGGAGGTTTCAAGTTTCCAAAGCTGTCGAAATAAAACGCGATATCACCTTCCTTCTTTATTGCTACCCAATGTGATCCTTCATTATCAGAGTAATCGAGATTGACAATAATCCTCTCTCGTCGATATGGCTTTGAAGGTAACTTATCGAGCATATATACACCTCTAAAATGAGGAATTCTTAAACGACGAGCATATAGTGCAAGATCTATGTTACTTAAGGCTTTTTCCGGGACAAGTATAGTCCCCGACCCGAGTTTTTTGAGGTCTGTCTGTTATTCTGGGAATTTTTCCTTCTCTTCAGACCGTTTCCTTTAGTAGTCTTATTTCCTTTTAAGGCTCTGGCTATTTTGGAGGCAACTGCTAAAGATGCGGTCAGTGGTAGCATTGGAAGAAAACCGCCAGTTCTCTTTTTCTTAATCTTCTTATTACTTTTTCTCCCTCGGAGACCTTTTCCTTTCGCTTCCATCTCTCTATTATGGCGAACCATTTCTGCAAGCTGTTTGTCTGCAGCTTTTTTCTTATTCACTGCTGTAGCAATTTGAGCCGCACCTCCAGCTGCAGCACCTAAGGCTGCAATAATGGGTATGAGGGGTAGAAATCCGCCACGCTTCTTCTTCCCGGATCCTGCACCGATAGCTATCTTACCCTTCATAATTGATGTTACCAGCCGTGCAGCCAACTTTTCCCCGAGGCTAGCGTCCGATGATTGAACTCTCTTCCAGGCCTTCTCTGCTAAGATTTTATCAGCAATATTTCGTGAGACGGTGTCCTTGTGCTCTGCGTATGCTATGTCATGATTTTTACAAGCCTCATCCAAAAGATTTATTGCGGAATCTCCTCTCTTGAGGCGTTTTTCCAGTTTTGTCCCGGGTCCACAATATCTGTAGCCGGGTAAATGTACTTCAAACGGTAGGCGGTTAATGACGGAGTTAAGTAAACCTGATCCTCTTGTGGTCTTATTGCTCCTACCTCCCATTATAAACTAATCTATTTTATGATTTACTAGCGTCTTTTATACATTTTTTCAGATATAGCCCCTCCCTTTGAGGAATTTGAGCGCTCATAATATCCCACATTTTTCCGTTTATATACTCATTAGAGATGATCCTAAAAGTCAGTCACTAAGATGGAGCTTGTGAAGCAAGATTGCTCTCTACCTATTCAGGTGCTAGACTTTGAAAGTGATTTCAAGCACGAACGCCACGGTAAGCTATTTCCTTCTAACGTCAGAGCTCTTATTCTAGGGAGCTCCAGTGCAGGAAAAACCAATGTACTACTGAATTGGCTGCTCCATGAGAATGGTCTGCGTTTTGAAAATGTACACATATACTCAAAGTCCCTTTATCAACCAAAGTATCAATATCTCATAAAACTGCTTGAAAGCATTGATGGTATCGAAGTATATACGTATGAGGATGGAGAAAACGTATTACATCCCACCGATGTTAAAGAAAACTCAATCTTTATATTTGATGATGTCATCACTGAAAAGCAGGGAAAGATTGCCTCATTTTACAGCATGGGTAGGCATCGTAACGTAGACTCAATATATTTAGCACAATCCTACGCTAAAGTCCCGAAACATTTAATTCGTGATAACACGAACATGATCATTCTCTTTAGGCAAGATAATTTGAACTTGAAGCATATATATGACGATTATGTAAACACCGACATGACATATACAGAGTTTAAAGACTTGTGCAAAAGTGTCTGGGAGAGTGGAACAGAAGGAAGACCTTTTGTAACGATAGTTCCTGAATTCTCTATGAATGACGGTCGATATAGGAATGGATTTGATGTATATATTAAAGTAGGAAATAAGGAAAATGTCATTTGAAGCTCAAAATGAGCATTGACAGGTTCGGAGCACGAGGAGCTCTCCCAACCAAAAGATCGCTTCACCACTTTATCATAAACAGAGATGGAGAAGGTAACTATCAGTTCAAGAACAAGAGACTATGCATTGTTCAGGATCCTGAAACAGATAATGATGCGAGCACAAAAAGATATGTGGATGCACTCGAAAAAAGGATGATTGTTTCCTCACAACAGAATACCGGAAGACTTGAGACTAACTTTAAAGCTATGATCCATGATTTGGTTTCAAAGTATATTTTCAAGAGAGACCAAGAAAATAACATTGTTATTGATAATGCTAGATTAAAAGTATTATTAGATCCTGTTCACGATAGTGATGTAGCAAATAGAAAGTTCATCACCGAGTATATGAACTCTCGCATGCAGCCGCAAGATAATAATGGCAACATTATATTCGGCAAGAAGCGAATCATTGATATAGCAGATCCTGTCGGAGATCTGGATGCTGTAAATAAAAGATTTCTCCGAGGCATGATTATTCAAAAAACAAGCGAAACACGGAATCAGTTAAACAAATTTGTTACTAGGGAAATTGAGACACAGGTGGACAAGAAGCTGAAAACAATTAGAGAACATTTGAACAAAACTGGCAATATGGTAGATACACTTACGCACTCCACAAAAGAAAATAGGGATTCGCTGAGAAATTCTATTACACAAGTTCAAGAAGTCCGTCAAGCACTAGAAAATAGATGTAATACGCTATCAAGTGAAATGAATAGCCAGATCAATGAGATTAATACCAATTTTGAGCGTGCAAAAGCAATTACCGAACAGATCGCTAAAGCAGTGGATACATTGAGAACAGGGATATCATTAATGAGAGGGCATCTTATTATTCAACTTCAAGCGTTTCCAATCAGGTCTGGTAACGGTACGTACATACTTTCTACTGCCGCCGGACACTATTCATTTACAATAGACGGAAATCTCTTATCGTGCGCTATTACAGCACCCGAGCAAGAATTGAGGAGTGGTGAGCGTATACTCCCTCATCACAAAACCGATATTACAATCTCAATAAATAAGAACACAATTGAAGCCTTTCCTGTAATCATTAAAAAGAGTGATCGCATATCATTCACTCCACCTACAAATCGTGTATTTGATCGATGTACTTTACACATAGAGTTAGTGCTTGAATATAAACTCTCCCCTGCACCTACACTATAAATGAATATAATCTCTTAGTACGAGACCATTTGCACAATGAACAGTGAAAGCATAACATTAAAGGAATCTATAGTCAAGCATTCCAAGGCTATACGCGAAAAGTTGAGGGTATTAAAAGGCCACCAGTTCGATACCCAGAGAGTAATGAGCGAGGCTCTTCAACCAGTAACAGAACCGCTGCGTGATATATTACAACTCCAAAAAAACAATACTGATATAACCAAGGAAGAAACCACGAAAAAGAATATTCAACCTAAAAGGGATAATGAAGAGAAGATCTCAAACTACCTACAGAAAGTTCGAAGGAAGGATAAAAATGAATTAGATGCATCATACGGTATAAGATACGAAGATGGCAGCTACATGCTTGGAAACAAGGTCATTGACTTTATTAATAATCGAATTCGAGTAGGCGAAGAAGCATATGAGGTTACCCCTGGATTAAGTGAACTCATCTTTAAGAGGATCCCTGAGATGCATGTCTATACAGAAGAGGATTTGGATACTTATAGCAAAATACTGAAAACAACTCAGGTGCATCAACGAAACTATAGCAAGCAAGGACAGCTGAGGGCGGGCAATTCCTACAAGTATAAAAGTGTTATACGACCATTAGTGAAGAAACACAAGGGCTTAGGATTGGAGTGGAAGGAGCTTCGTCCAGGTGTAGAGCAAGACTACATCTATTGGAACGACCCCAACGAGTTGGTAAATCGTCTAAGACTTCTCGTTGCATCTAGGGACGCGGGGAATAACAATCATACCCAAGAAATTGAGGAGATTATTCAAGAACTGAAATCAGCTAAGATTATAGCATGAACCAAATAAAGCAAAATATAGCTAGCGAGCTTCATGCTCCTGCACGGAGAAACTTTCTACGCCGCAAGATTATCAGCAAAGGACTACATGATTTGGTGCAGATCGACTTGGTGGAGATGATACCACATGCAAGAATCAACAAGAATTTCAAATATATCCTTATTGCTGTCAACTTCTACTCTAAAATGGCGTATGCCAAGCCGTTAAAGAGCAAGACGGGACTCCGAGTTTCAAAGGCTATGGAGGATATACTACAAGACATGAAAACACCTCCCAGGAATATACAGAGTGATAACGGGAAAGAATTTTATAACAAACACTTTAAGCATTTAATGAACAAGTATAATATCAATCACTACAGTACCTATACGGATGTGAAGGCTGCAGCTGTGGAACGGTTAATAAGAACTTTAAAGAATATGATGTATCGAGAGTTTCTAGCTCAAGGATCCTACAAGTGGTTAGATCTCTTACCTAGTATCATTGCAAAATACAATGATACTTACCACACCACTATCCGGATGAAGCCTCGTGAAGTGCAGAATAATGATCTACTTTTGTCTGTTTACAACTATGATCAGCCAGCGAGTGAGAAGAGGAGTGCCAGGAAGTTTAGTGTTGGTGATTATGTGAGGATATCTAAAAATAAAGGACATTTTGAAAAGGGTTTTGAACCTAACTGGAGCGTTGAAATCTTCAAAGTTGCTAAGGTCAAGCGAACCATTCCTACCACCTACATTCTAAAGGATAAGGACGGTGAGGAAATAAAGGGAGCCTTCTACGGCCATGAACTTCACTCTACATTATTTCCTAACACTTATTTGGTTGAAAAGATTCTGAGACGCCAAGGAAACAGAATCTTAGTGAAGTGGTATGGATTCCCTAATAGCCAGTGGATTGACAGGAAGGATTTATTGTAAAAACTATTACTGAAATAAAAGAAGAGCAATAAATTTCAAAACATGTGTTTTTATTTCTTGAATATACCATCTATTTTCCTTTACATATACCGGTACATCAGTTTCCTGAAGCAACTTAAATATATACAAGAGTTAACTAGAACATTTTTTTAACATATACATCAGTTTCCTGAAGCAACTTAAATATATACATGAGTTAACTAGAACATTTTTCTTTACATACGTACATCAGCTACCTTAAGCAACTTTTAATATATATACAGGATTCAAAAGAATTGAAAAGAAAAAACCTAAGTGTTAGCCATACTCAGCGAATAGTGACCCCACGCTAATGTCTGGTCGGAACCTTCTACTAATTTTCTCTTGTCGTCACTTCCACAGAGTGCGACCTTATTCATCTCTATGGTTGAGACTTTATGTTTAAAGCTCCGAAACGTTGTTTGTTTTACAAATATTTGTTTTCTAATGTTATTTAAGCATTCGAAATAGTGTTCAAAATTTATGTTCTGCATTCCGGTTCTGTTAATGCCCTTTGCTTTCATGACAGTTTGGTTCTCGTACCTGAATGCATATAACTTGGACCTCAATCCCACATATTCTATCATCGGTCTTCCAGCAAGCTCATCCTTAAACAGTCCGATAACTTTTCTATTTTGAGGGATAATACCAAATCTATTGTTGTTATCGTAATTTGATGTGTCAAAATATTGTTGATTTTCTTTTATGAACATATAAAAGTCAGTCGAAGTTTCAAATATGAATGAGTCAGTGTCCATGTAATTTAATGTTAAGTCTCTGAGTCTGGGTTTCATAATATCATAATAGAAGCTGTACATGATATGTTTTGAAATATCAAGGATGGCTTGACCAATATATATGGGTTTGTTCATGAACACTTCCTCTCTGGTAAGTTCTATTCCTACAAGATTTTCTGTGAAGATAACACTTCGAACATATGTTGCTCGCGCAGTCAATTTCTTACACCGACCCCAGTTCGTGACTATTTTAAATTCTTTATATTTCCTAACATTTTCTATAAATTTACCATATACAGAGTTGTTCATAAGTTTCCATAAATTCTGTCCGAATTTGGAAGTTTCCCTTGCTCGTCTCTCTGTATTTAAATTAATGTAGGGCTTCAGCCAATCAGACTGTTCATATGCCACAACTCTATGTATTTTTTTCAGGATGAGACCTAGATCAATGCACTGCTGCAAGTTTCTATAGTGCAAGGTGTACTTCTCTTTGTCGTGTAATGTTGACAGCAGTTTCTTGTATTGGCCTTGTGGTGGTATCTCACTTTTTGGACAGAGAGGAAGATTATTGTGCTCATCGTGGAGATGCTCAGGGTATTCAAGGTCCACTTCAAGCACATATCCAACCTCGGATTCAGGGGAAATTGTTGTGAAATCTATTGCTTCGATCTCTTCTTGTGGCACCCATCTTAAGTTCCTAAACGGTAGGAAATTTCCCATTCCTTTACCATATAAGTTATTTAAATCTATGTAAAATAAATAGTTGTCTGGTTGTGAAATATCATAATTTTTCATGTATTTGTTATTGGCTTTACCATACCGTTTAGAAACAGAGCACATTCCACCCCTGATTCCGGATTCGAAGAATTCCAACATTTCCTGATCATGTATAAGATCTAACTTAACCTTAGTCACCTTAAGCATTGCATCAAATGCAAGACCAGGTAATGTGTAGTACCAGCATGGGTCCAAATTATACACTTCAAGCGAGAGATCCCTGAACTTCTCTATTTTATCGGCCAGGAGTAACGTATCCGTCTTCAAATACAGGTCACTGTAGTCTCCTAAATTCTTAATTTGAAAAACACTCCAGACCTTGATAGCGTGATCATATTCTTTTTGGGTTATGTTATCGAATTCGTTTATTGGCGGTAACTGTGTTTCATTAAATTTTGAAATACTGTCACAATAACTATAAGGAAATACCCCCTTTTCTCTTACCAGTGCCCTTTGCTCTGAATTAGAGTACTCTGAGTTAGTTATCTTGAATTCATCCTCACTTAACATACTTGCAAGGTTAGATAGCTTATCATTCAAGAACTTATAGCTATCTAGAAACCTGAAGTATATGTTCCTGTATTTTTTGCTAAACGAAATATATCGCTCAGAGGAATTTGAAATACATGAAATCGGTTGATCATCATACGACAAGTGTTGCATCAGGAAATGACTGTCATAATTGCTGAGACAATGAAAAAATATAGGTATAAAATTAGGTGCCTGTCTATTTAAATTGCATACATTATGAGCAGCTCCAAGGAATACTCCTGTCATATGACAGTGATCACGAACCCGGACCTCTCCCATTTCAAACTCCATCTTACATATGTGACAATGGTGAGCATTATCGAAATCAGCTTTATCCTGGGTAGTCATGATCATTTCCTCATTGCGCTTATACTCTGTAATAACCATATCTGCAATGGACCTAAGCTCAATGAAGAACTCCTTGATTGCTTCAGGACCTCTAAAAAGCTTGAATCTCGACAATGATTCATCATGACGACATACTAGCTTAAGCGATATTGATACTGCTTCATGGTGTTGTTTAGCCTGAGTCCAGCTCATATTAGGAGACGGTTCACAGGACTCAACTTTGGCTAGCACACTCTCAATATCAGCATAAATAACAAATGATACAGGAACACCCTTTGAAAAGGATGAAAACTGAATAACTTCACCCTGTTTCGGCATTTTAAGGACTTGGCACTTCAGACACTTTAACTGATGTTTTCTAAATGTATCCCTGTTGCTAAAATGCTTCATGCATGGCTCACATATCCAGTGTTTGGTACGGTGCTTACTTATTTGTCTTCTTGTTAATCTTGAAATATCTTTGATTAGACAGTAGTGCGCATTGTTATTTTCTTCTATTCTAAGAAGGTTAACATTCAAGGTTTTATGCTTTCTGGTTTGATATACGGGGATAACAGAATTTTTACTGTCAAGGCCGAATACCGATACCGAAGTGTCTTCGTTTTGGTTTTCAAACTTCTGAACATCATGGAGACTAACAGGGAATTCAATACCGTCGTAATTAAAAGCTGTAAATAACTGTTCTATAGGGTATTTGTTCACTCTGTGCACATTGCTATTTACGGGATACTTTGCAGCAAGCAAACACCATGCAAAACAGTATTCATCTTTATTTTTAATATTTACGACGGCATGTTTTCTTTGTATTGAAGCAGGTAACGGAATGTAACGTGACGCATTTAATGGATCATAAAAGCTAGCTCCAAAAACAAGAGCCCGGACTGCTAACAGAGATTTTGAACTACTTCTACCTTCAAAATTTGAAATATTTTCAATGATTTCATCAACCATAGAAGTGTATAAGGTATCTAAATTAGTAGATTGAAGCGCCAACTTAGTCTTGCTATTAAAAAAGATGGATTCCCTGTGCACTTCGTCAAGCTTTTGAATTAGGAACGTTAGTTCACATGAACTGTTAATTTTAAAGCCTGACGGATTTCTGCTTAACAAGGAAACCATCTCTTTCAATACAAGATGACGACATTTATCTAGAAATTCACGTGGGTCAACTATTCCTAGAAGGTTGTCAATTCTGGTATTAAATACTCTTCCTTTAAATGCAGATTCAACAACCTTACTTTCTAACTGTGTATGGCTTACCTTTAGTTTTTTGTTGTTGTTGCTTCCGGTTTGCTGTCCAATATCCGATGGACCTGACTCCGCCTGTATGCTTGAGGATGATGGTTGCTGACAGATGATCGAATCCGAAAGCTGGCAGCATTCATCTGTCGACTCTTCTTGGTTCTCAGCAATGCACCGTAGGCTCTGCGACTGAGGTTCAGAGACTGTAACAAGAGAAATAGAACAAAATTAGGTATAAGATAATATATATTTGATTTTATCTGTGAATTAAATGTTATCAGCAAACTAAAAGGATATACTTATGTATACATTAGGAATAAATGTTATCGAATAATTAGAACACTATCGAATCGTATACAATATAAATTTTGAAAAAATAACAACAATAATAATAATAATAATAATAATAATAATAATAATAATAATAATAATAATAATAATAATAATAATAATAATAATAATAATAATAATAATAATAATAATAATAATAATAATAATAATAATAATAATAATAATAATAATAATAATAATAATAATAATAATAATAATAATAATAATAATAATAATAATAATAATAATAATAATAATAATAATAATAAAATCGTATTGTAATCAAATGTTTTCTGAGCACGATTCAGTATAGAGAAAAGGGGAATGATTGCTTCTGATATTACAAAAAAAGGGAAACTTACACTGATAGGATTGAAGCAAATCAATGAGAATTGTCTGGAAGTTGCAATTCTCACAGCAACACATTTGATCTGTAGTGCCAATGGAGGATTCTTCAACGAACGACAAAGACTCTGTGAACACAGAAACAAGTAATATAGCTATCAGAAATATATAAAATGTCATGAAATTAACTTAAAGTTTGGTAAAGCTATAATGGAAATTTCTTTCAAATAATAATTGAAATGGTGTTCTGAAATTTATTTTTTTCAAATGGTTTTGATTTCTATGTAGATACTGAAACAGTTAAGAAGGGGAATCTATTGAAAAGAATAAAGTGTTAATTACCATTCGTTCCGTTTAGCAGCTGCATAACTAGGGTTCTGTATGTGCAGTTCGTGCAAATACACAATCCCTCTAAACCATCACCTAAGTAGGCTGGCACATGATGTGTTTCAGATTCTGTAAAAGAAAAGGTATATATTAACAATATGCTTCACATAGAAAATAAATGAAAGTTGTGATCTATAAAAGAATATTTGTTTATTACATATCTGTTTATTTAATATGTATAATTTGACCAAAGTTAATTTAAAGTTATATAAAAAAAAGAAAGAAATGTATGTTGTATACATATAACGTCAAGGAAAAAATAATAAATGTACTCACTGTCCACTTCAGAAAATATCTCTTTCATCATAGCTTCGTGTGCACAATTGTCACATATGCACCCAGTATCACAAACACTCTCCTCAGCGTCCTGAAGGGGCTTGCGCACATTGGATTCTGAATTTCCTGGTACAGTTGGCTCGGACGATTTTATCAGCCGACGTCCAGTCAAACTCAGGCGTGACGCCATCCATCGTTTTAATATTCTTTCTTGTTTAAAAGATTTGGTGTTCTTCTTTCCTGTAAATTATATATACTTTTTTCAGCTTGAAATTTGTAGTATTCTATAACTTAATTGAGTATACAAGAATTATTTTTACTAATTCTTTTTTCTAAGTACATTCACAAGTCAGTTAAAGCAAGATTATCAAATTATGATAACAGAAGAAAGACGGATTGAACTTAGAGCGAATATTTCAGAATGCATGTAAACTGAACTTGAAAGAACGAGTAAACATACGGTTGTAGTTCGCTTCAGTATGTGTTTTTAAATGAAAAGTACTGATATTAGGAGTTGCTCTGAAGTTTTATTATCTATATAGAAATAATCAAGATATTAATAATAAGCAAGCTCAAACTTTCTGTTCATTTAAAAACTCTAGTGATAATATTTAAAAAATATCAATGAAACGTATTTCGTGTGATATGATGTTTTCTTACACCTCTGAAAGAACATTTTCATGGACATTATATAAACTAGGTAAATATATATACATTCTTTATAAATATTTTTAATAAATGAATTCTTTGAAGAGAAAATAAATATCAAAGGACGTTAAGTAAACCTAAAAACAATATAAAAAAGTGCTATAAACATACCTTCCATTGCTTCGTGTAGAACTCAATTCGTTGTAGATAAAAACACACTCGGTGATGGCTGTTGTAAATACACACACATCTACTCACTGTGTTGAAATATGAAATTTCATGTGCATACCATTATTTTATAGAAAATGACGCGCATGCGAAGTGCAACTTTTCCTGTGCGACTCTACCACCAATGTTATTGGTTAATACTTTGTAAGGAAAAAACTCGTTTAAACCAATCACAGTAAGGCCATGGTAATGAGACGTTCTCACAAACTCCGCCCAGTTGGTCATCACTGCCCACATACGAGGTTAAACGGTTGTGTGTCACTTTTGCACAGAATTTGAAGGTCTCTTCTCCGAAAATTTTTTTGTTTCCTCCCTCACTCCCTCCCTCTCTCTTTCTTTCCCTCTCCTTGGTGCTTGTACATGTGTGCGAGTATGTGTATGTGTGTGTATGTGTATGTCTGATATATTCATTTTAAACCATTTGTTTCATGAGTACACTATTTATTTCAAATGATTTTTTAAAAATTAGCATTAATTGCTGGCGCCATGCATTGGTCATAAACATTGAAAGTAAAAGAATGGTATTGATTTCCAACTGGGATCAATTTAAATTTCGCAAAGTGGTGTACATTCGTTATTACGCTTCACCAATTACGGTTATCTTTTCATTCTTAGCGCTAAAACCCTTTTTACAAGAACTGAAGAATATTCTCCTGTAAGCAACTGTAAATGAAGAAATACATTACATATTTCCTTGAATGGGAGATTATTTGGAGTCCTTCAATGTAGTTAATTAAATATTTAGCAGCATTACCCTATAAGATACATTAACTGTTTTCTATAATAAGCCTGGAAAAGCAGTAATCCTGCGCTAGATTTTGGAAGCGTGCTGCGTCCTCAAAACTAAATAAACTATTTGCATTATTTACGTTATATCGCTGCGATTCGAACCTAGTTGCGTTGGCTATCAACCACTGAAGTTATTTATTTTTTTGTTTTCCTATCAATTTTCATGTTATTCTATAGATGGAGTACTATTTTCAATCTTAACCAGAGGACTATTTACTACAAATGATTTTTAAAAAATAGCATTAATTGCTGGCGCCCTGCCTTGAGAGAGGACACTACCTCTCGCAACAAAAAAAATCTTGGCGCGACAGGTGGTCCCCTATCACTTTGTAGGGTGGATGATGTTACAAGTTGGGGACGGATCTTCTCTTAAAAATCTCTGGGAATTCATTTCAGTGTTTTCTCCCACATAATCTTTGACCGATCTCATCTCCCCCTTACACAGACACTAGAAATATGTCCACAAGGGTTCGCTAGCATTTGTTAGTTTTTTCAGAAGACCGTCGCACGGGATTTAATAATAAATAACTTTAAATAACCTGCATGTAACCTATGTCCATGTCAGGAACTGAGATCGCTATGCTTACCTGGAAAACAATTTATATGAAATACCGATGGAAAACACAAAGCAGAGGGTTGAAATATTTAACATTTTGAATGTAACCTGCATAAACCCTCATTCTTTTCGATGGTGCCAGGAAGTCGGCTGCAATTCGCTCTTAACGTAAAACATGAATTCCTATTTCCAAAAGGCTTTCCTTTGTCGGTAGTGTTGGCATTCACCTGTATGAAAGATAATTGATAACTCCATAAAACTCTGGGGAACGCTTTCTGGTTTTACTTCTGACAAACATAAGGGTTTGAAATAATCATTTTCATCTCAAACATGTACCAACCGGCACAAACCCTAAAGTAGGGGAGAAAGACATTCTTTAGTTCATTGACGCCAGCGCTCGGTGACATCTGGTCGGCATCATATCTACATCAAAGGACTTAACAATCATCGAATTATTTATGACCCATTAATTATAAGAAAAATGTTACAAAGAAACACACCTGCACTTTTACACATGACAGCTTAGGGGGGTGGTAACATTCCAGACATGTTACAACATGTCTCCCACACCACCCCTAATCAATTTATATGCAAATTAGATATTCTATTGTTCCAAAGTCCCCATTTATGAGCTACTATTGTCCTACTGGATGAAAATGGTTCGCCTTAGCTACGTTATTTTATTTCTCATTTTAGATTGGTTTAACACTGCATCACATGATATTATTGCAAACGGCGACGGTGTTTCCCCGAGAGATATGCGTTGACGACAGCTAACACGTGCATTCTGTCACGCTTGTTAAGACGCAATGGCACAAAGCACTTACACCCTCAAAGAATTAACAGTGGACTTCAGCCAGTTGGTGGTTATAAATCAAAAAGCTTTCTCACTAAGTGTCAATTTTAGGGTAAGATGGACAACTTTCTTGCAATAAAACATACTACACTGATAGACCTTGCTCTTTCAAACTTGCCAAGAAGAGAACATGGTTAGGAGAATAGAATCACATTGAAGAATTCAATGTGATATTCGAGCTTTGCACCATAAATCTTCCTTGTGGTTTACGGGACAAAAGATGTGAGGCTGTTGGAGAATTGGCAGAGCAGCCAGAAGGAAATAGGAAGATCCACTATTCTGATCCCGTCTACGCGGTTACCCTTTTCAGTCTTACTACACCTTTTCATTCGCTTATATTGAATTAATACCATTAATTACACGTTTGTTATAACACATATATAATGCACTGATATCTTCTTCTTCTTCCTCTTCCTCTTCTTCTTCTTCTTCTTCTTCTTCTTCTTCTTCTTCTTCTTCTTCTTCTTCTTCTTCTTCTTCTTCTTCTTCTTCTTCTTCTTCTTCTTCTTCTTCTTCTTCTTCTTCTTCTTCACTCCAAGGGCTAGGCAATGCTGCCTGTTCCGGCTTAAAACATGTCTGATCATAGTTTTCGTGGTCTTCCGGGATGTCTCTTTCCTCTAGGTTTATAGTTTATAACTCTTCTTGGGATCCTATCTCTCGGCATTCTCTCAATATGCTCTCTCCATTCATTTCTATAATTCATTATTTTTTCTTCTAAAGAACTTATTTCTAAACTTTCTCTTATTTTTTCATTTTTTCATTTGGAATTTCATCTAAAAGAGTACATCCCTTTACTACTCTTAAAAATCTCATTTCGGCAGCCTGTATCTTGTTTTTGTCTGCTTTTGTTAATGTCCATGTTTCAGAACCAAAAAAAAAAAAAAAAAAAAAAAAAAAAAAGCAGGCACAGCTATTACTTTATAAAATTTCATCCGTGTTTCTTTTCTACACTGATATCTTTGGTTAGTATTAACAAGTTATATAAATATCTACAAATATATTACTTTATACATAATTGTAATATACCTACTTCTAACAATATAATCTCGGAGATCGACAAGGCAATATATATAGCGAGGGCACATGCATAAATAGTGTGAAGGTGTGATCTGCCAATTTCAATAGATTCAATTTGTTCCAGTTTCTTTTAGGTTAAACTGTGTCACTCGCTAATATCTAACGTTCAAGAGGTCGCGAGTTCGAATCTCGGCCAGGGTGGCTTACCTATACAAGATTTTCCGGGCTTTTTCCTTATACTTAAAGACTAATGTTGGGTAACTCTAAGCTCTATGGACCCCGGGCTCGTTTGAGCATCATGTTACCCATTTCATTCGTCGTCTGATATGACTTGACATTGGAGGACGTAAATTACAACAAAAAAGCTCGTTAACAGCTGTTTGTAGGGAAGTAATCAATATTTCTACTAACTACGTCTCACTTTAGATAAAGGAATAACGATTGTAACATATCACTCAAACCAGAAACGAATACTGTGGAATGAAACTTTAATTAGCATAAAAGTTCGTATTGTCGCGAACTCGTATCTACGATCGCGCGGCTTGTTTACACAAAATGAACTGATAGACAGGCAGTGTGAATACCAAGAGCCGGCAGACAGAGACAGCATGCCGATAAGGGTCTGCCGAGGCAAACAAACTGAGATAAATGGAAATTTCTGGAGTGATAGAGACTGTTCGAGTTCTGGTTTATTTTCAAATCGTCTAGAAATTTTCAACGAGATATTTAAGGGATTGTGACACGCCAGCGCGTGTGGCAAGTTGTAAAACAGTCGCGGGAGAGGTAAGCGGAAAACAGCAGAATGTTGTGTAGTAACAAGAGTTGTTGTAAAGACATGTAACAAGAGTTGAAATTTTTTTAATCCAGATTTATTGAACCCTATTTTACACAGTGGTATATTAGGGTTAGAGTTGATACATAAAATTCTACAATTTTAACAAAAATATTTTAAATACTAGAAGGAAGAAATGATGTTTTAATCTGATGCATATTAATTTAAACTATTTCAGACGTTTAAACACTGAGTTTATAAACATCATGAAGTACTTATACTAGTGTGACTTCTTTAGCAAAGATGTGAGCGGAGAAGAAAATTTAATTCCTAGAGTCTAGCTTGAATATTAATTCTTATCTTTCTCTCCAGAAAATGGGACAACAGAAAATGAGATGAACCACAGTTTGAAATTTTTCACCACACATGCACTCGGGGTTGCATGTTAAGTGAAAGCGTGATAAGTATTCACCAAATTTACCATGTCCACTTAAAAATTGTGTCAAAACAAAATTTGGTACAAGGGTTTCACCTTTTCCTCTATCATATACACTAGGGAAAAGTAATGTTTTTGTTAAAACTTCCATTTAGAGTTGTTAAGCATTGTTTGTTCCATTCTTCAAGAATATGTTTGATGTATTATTCTCCTTACATTAGAAATAGGACATAAAGGGTATGTCACAGGAAGATTGGATTCTGCAGCCTTCTTAGCCAAGCAATCTGCTCTATCGTTACCTAAAATTCCACTGTGTCCTTTAACCCATCCCATGCAAATATGTCCTGGATGGTTTTGAAGCAAGGTTCTGATTTCATGTGATAATGAATTTAAATTATATTTATCATTAATAGCGAGTAGAGCTGATTTTGAATCACTAAGAATACGGGCACTGTTCCCATTAACAGTACACCATTTTATAGCTTCTTTAATTGCCAAGAGCTCCGACTGGAATACAGAACATTCAGGTGATAATTTAAACATGGAGTGAGTTAGTTCCGTTTGGTTTTCATAAACAAAAGCACATCGTACTGCAGATATATTATCTTCAAATTGGTAACGCGAACCTTCTGCATGTATGTAATAATCTTGAAGATTACATATTTCCTTTAAACAGGTTGCAAGTTGTAAAACAGTGAGTTGTGTAACAAGAGTCAGCTGTGTTGGTATTTTAATGAGAGCTGTTTGTTATTGTCATCGATCTTGGTACTGTAGATTGTGATATGTTATGTAGTTCCGCTGCTACGGAGTGTACTTCTACGCAAGCATTTGGAATATCTGCAAACTGGACTTTTAATTCTACGAACCCACAAAGTCACATTATGAAATATGACTATAATGGTAGTAATTAAAACGCAGGTATCAAAATTATTAACCGAGAGAGCGAAGCGAAGCCAGGTTAATGATAATACTCGCGTATTAATTACTACCATTATAGTTTCATTGCATAATATACTAATAGTAGGCTAGAGCCACGAGTGATTGAACTTGTCCTAGGTGTAGGAGCATGATTTCTCTTCCTTTCTAGGTTCGGTGGGAGGGACTCAAAGTATTTTTATATAGCTATCATTCTTTTAAATATAACCTACGCTATTCATTTTGGACTCTGTGGTCAAGCGGTTAAAGTCTATCCAGTCAACGCGAGTGCAGTTGCCCCTCAAAAGAAACGGACCCTACTGCCACTAATGGCCGTCATAAATCTATCTCCACACTTCAGAAATGGAACTTGTCGTTGAGAACCAATAGCAACCCTGATTTTCTGGAAAAGACAGTCGCATGTTTACTCCACGTGGAGTCTCATTTGCCAGAATTCCAGTTGATCTGTTTCATTACGTGCAGAAATTCTTTGTGTCTCACGATGTGGAGACCGTGGGATGGAGACGCATTAGTAAATGCAAATGAAGTAATAGTTAACTTTTAGTCAAGTAAAAATAATCAAAGTGAAGACAGTAGATTGAATAACTGGGCCGAGTTATATTACTGGAAAAGCCTCATAAAACAAAGTTATATCGGGAACTGTTTCTAACTGTGCTAAATATGTGCTGAAAAATAATCTTGGAAAAGGGTCATGCAATGAACCTCATAAATTCTGGGTATTCACAGAAATGCAGTAAGAAATATTGTTTGGAAAGGAATACCAAAGACGCCGATCAAGTGTGAAAACGAAAGCAAACGTCCGTCTAACGTTTCGATAATTTCACAAGCGATTTGATTCGCCGAGAAATTTATAGATTCTAAGCAAAAGGGAGAGCGCCCACCTTAGACGAATTGGTGGGACATTTGCAAGAAATTTGTGATTTTCCTTATGGGCACTGCAATTCGCGCGTCCTGCTCGCCTCGATAGCGTAGATGGTAGCATGTCTGCCTTACGTTCAAGAGGTCCCGAGTTCGAATCTCGGTGAGGGTGCGTTACCTGGATAAGGTTTTTTTTTTTTTTTTTGCGGGATTTCCCCTTATCCATAAAGACGAATGTCGGATAGCTCTAAGTTCCATGGACCCTGGGAACATTTGGGCACCATTTCACCCATTTCATTCACCGTCCGATATGACTTAACGTTGGTGGACGTAAAATTGCAATATTACAAAAAAAAAAAAAAAAAAAAAAAAAAAAAAAAAAAAAAAAAAAAACGAAAAAGAAAAAGAAAAAGAAAAAAAAAAAACTTTGCGCGGCCTCCTAAAGAAGCACTTTGAATAAAATAAGGGTTATCTTCCAGTAGAATTGTAGCTTGGCAATATATATGAAAACGAAGGAAGTTTCGCAGTAATGGACATAATATAATTTATTTAGACGAAACTCATGGCGTATTGAGAAAGATGGCAACTTAGCAGAAAGGTCTGGGAGAAGGAGGGTCTGTGTTATAAAACGATTATCAGGTTTCGTCAAAGGAGGCGGCCGAACTGCACTCGGGTTGACTAGACAGATTTTACATCACTTGTCTTTCACCAAGGCGGCCTAGGTTTGATTGTCGGTAGATGTATGAGCAGATTCTTTGGTTTCTTCCGCCATTCATTCCATCAGTCGTTTTATCCGTTTCGCTCTAATTTCACATCATTTCTTTTCTCAATCTCATTCTCCACTTCGGACTGTCATCCATCCTAGCAGGGCTTCTCTGCTTCTCGATAGTTATTTGACCCAGGTGTTAGTGTAATTCCTTCAAAAGAAGGATAACAAGAAGTAGAGGAGGAAGAGGAGAAAGTTATTCAGAGCAGGTGTAGGAGCGTAATGTCATGGAAATATGCATACTGTATTTATCCTAGCTTTAATATTTACTTGGGTTGAGACTAGCTGCATTGTTAAGTTAAACCATGCATTAGCATACATCACATAATGCTTGATGCAGTGTGAAGTAGCTGTCTGGACAACGTAGTAAACTATGTCTACAGGGAAAGCATTTGGCCGTCTTTACAACAAAGTACTGCCAACCTTACTTTAGAGAATATAGTTTTAAAGCAGCAAGTATATCAAATCTTGTTTTAAAACAACACGAGTTTATTCACATACTCTCCAGCGCTAAATATCACATTGTATTGTATTTAATGGAAAGTGTGTTGTTAGAAAGTGTAGAGCACTTATATAAAGGCTGTTCTAAATAAACACACACGCGGAATACAACGTACTCTAACTAAACGAGGATTATTTGCTTTAAACTCTACAGTTGACATCCTGCCAAACAGCTGCAATTATTGGTACACCTTTACCATGCCATACCAGAGAGGTTCTATGAAGAAAACTATGCCACAGTTGGCTCTTGGTGAGTTCTAATACCTCACATTCTCTTTAATACATATGTTGCAGAAGCATTTTACAAGCCTTAATAAATCCGTGGCCTCTGGATTCCACTATATCCCTCCAATAGAGCAAGAATGACGTCATAGTTGACTGGTGAGTCTATCTTGAAGTCATAGCGCCCTATACGGAGAGGAAGCCGTAATGTTTGCGGAACCCTAACTACAGCGCTCTGAGTGTGATTGCATAAGGTAGGAAACAAATGTAATTACAGAGATGACAGCACAAAAAAATAGACCTAAGACAAGGGTGCAAAATGAGTCCAATTTTATTTAACTTATTTATAGATGAGATAATAGACAAGGTTAAAGAAGGAAATCAGCACTGTCCCGTAATAGCAAACAAAGAAATTCCTGGACTGCTATATGCGAATGACTTAATGGTAGGATCTATAACGATTGTAGGACTGCAGAAATTTTGTGAAGAGTGGGAAAAAAAAAATAAATATAAATAAGTGGAAAGTTATGGTCTTCAAGAAGGGAGTTAAATTAAGAAAAGATGAAAAGTGGGTACTAAATGACAAAATGGTAGAAGTAGTCAATGAATACTTAGGAGTAAGGTTGAATAACAATGGAAAGTGGGGAGCACACAGGAGAAAAATTGAAGCAAAAGGAATGGCGGCAATGAATGGAATAAGAATATGCAAATATAAACTAGAAATGACAACCAAATGGTTAGAAAGAATGTACGTAGCACTAGTTGAATCCAAAATGTTGTATACAGTGGAGATCTGGGGGGGGGGGGGGGCGGGCCCACAGAGGTTGACCAAAACTACAGAACGTTTAGTAAAGAGCTACTAGGCTTACCAAGGTCAGCACCTAGGGAAGTGGCTTTGGTAGAATTAGGAAAGACAAGAAGAAATGGAATAATAATGGAAAGAATAATAAAATTTTGGTATAGGTGTTTGGTTAAAGAAGAACGGGAAATTATGAAATTATGCATGAGATAGCAAAAAAAAATTAGAGAACTCAAATAGTTGGTGGGCAGAGGTAGGAGGAATTATAGAGAAAATAGGAATGGGAGAGATATGGAGGTTAGAGGAAAGGAACGCATGCGATGTGGGTAAATTAGTAAAATGCAGAATAGAAGATATAGAAAGAAAGGAAATATGGGGAAGTCTAGAAAATATGAAATCAATACAATTTTACAAGCAAATAAAAAGAAATTGGGGACGAGAAGCATATGTAGATTACTGCAATAGGCAAGAGAGAGAGAACGGTTAGCATGGATGAGAACAGGAATAATATTTCTAAGAGAGATAAGAGGTAAGGAAGAGGCAATTTGTGAATTGTGTGGGGGAAGAGAAAGCATAGAACACTATGTAACAGAATGCGAGGAGGTTGCAATATGGAGAAAAAAGGTTTGGGAAGAAAAATGGGAGAAAGTAGAGAAGAGAATAGTAGCTATAAAAATGTTAACGGGCAGGGAGGAAAAGAAGGTAAGAAGTATTGGTGAGTTCTTGCAGAAAGTAAAAGAAAAATGGGCCAGAAATGTAAAAAATATAAGAATGGAAAAGAAGGGGGAAGAAAGGGACTAATTAAGTAATCAAGGAGGTGTGGAGGTTAATAGCTACCTGGTAGAGCAGAAGACCAGGGTGCCACGTAAGCTGAGATAGCAACAGGGTAGCGACAAATAAATGTAGCCAAAAGCTGTATATTGTAAAATTTTGGAATATGCACAATAAATATTACATTACATATTACATTACAAAATTACAACTAATGCAGGTGGCCTCACCTTTCACCCCTCTTTACGGTAATCGTAATTATCATTCTAGTATATATGTAAAGTAGCACGTTTCTATTCCAAAGGTGTATATGTAGGCAGAGCACCGCGTCTTCAAGGTTGAATGCTACTTTCGTATCGGCATTAAAATCAATGCGACATATAAATATATTTTAAACCGCCGCATAGAGGAGTTTCTGCAGCGCTATCCGTCATTCCCTCGGAGCGTAATGTCAAAAGTGTCCAGGTAACGTCAAATTGACATTCTTTTGTTTGCAACATAAGCGTCTTACATTTTATCAGTATATGATATAAACTTTTTGTCATTCTCACGCACAATTGTTTTATTAATTTTGGTATCCTTATGTCTTTTAAAACCAATAGGTGAATCAAACATTTACAAGATACAAGGTCAGTTACTCGCAAAATGAGAAATACTCGACGCTATAAAGTGACGGTCACAATTAAGAAGTCATAAACGTAATATATGAATATTATAAATTTATAGTTAGTGAATGTCAGAGGTTCTACTCCCATTAGCTCTGGACTCGTAGGACCAAAACCCGGACCTCCTTCGACCAGGGAGTTACCGAGCTGTACCAAAAGGGCACTCGGTGCCTCCGTGGGGCTTTCCATAGGGCAACACCTAGAGACTAACAAGCGCCCTCCCGCATCTGGTCCTGTGCACTCAAGACGGGATGGAAGTGGATACGCCACTTACGCGCACCAACTCCAAAATGGGAAGGCTACCGATATGACCTCGGTGGGGCCGCCTGGTGATCTAGCACACCTTCTACTAGCTATGCTGGCTAGTACGCGAGAATATTAATGGCTTCCCTCAACCCCGTCCGGAGACGTACGCGATCTCCCACGGATATCGGGGACCACTGCCCCCTGGAGTCCAACCCAATCCGAACAACTCCCAAAGGAGGGGTTCGAATGTTCGGCCCGAGGTTCCTCTAGTAACGTCAGAGGTACCACGAGTGCTAGGGGTCCGCAGTGCCCGCACCACGGCAGCTGAAGGGGACGGATCCTCTCCCCTACGGCGATTATAAATATATAATATAAATAATCTGTTTCTTGCCCGCCTCCGTGGTGTAAGGTAGCGTATGTACCTCACACTCAAGAGGTCACGAGTTCGAAGCTTGCTAAGGACGAGTTACCTGGATAAGTTTTTTTCCAGGATTTTCCCTTAACCTACGAAAACGAATGTCGGGTATCTCTGAGCTCTAGGCACCCTGGAGTCATTTGAGTATTATATCATCCGTTTCATTCATTCACCCATTCATTTATTCATTCATGTTCGATATGACGTGCACTGTTCAAAAGACACAAAACAATTTGTTTCTTTACTAAAATGTGTTGAAACTAATACTGTTATTAATTTGATATTCATTTATTAAATTATATTTAGTTTTATATCGTCACAGAAAAACGCCAAATTGCAAGATATTGTTTGCATTTAGCCGTCATTTAGTGTTCACACTCATTAATACAAACTACAACAGTTATCATATCCACGCACCAGGCGAAATTACGCGGGCAGACGCACTCCTCAAATAGTATATTTACCTGCCGGTAGAGGAAGCCCTCAAGGCTGCTGTCAGCACAGCAAGTACGATCGCGAGCCGCTAGGGCAATTTATATATATAAGGGCGCTCAACTACGGCGGTCATCAGCGCCCTTTAAAAAAGTAGTCATGGCAAAAGCCAGATATAAAACTTTCTAAATACTATACAAGTGTAACAACACCTATTAAAAATAATACACGTACATAAAAAACATCAATCAAAACATACTAAAAATTTCGTTCACTAAATCCTAAACTCTAAACTAGACAAGAATCTAAAAATATTCTCCACGGGTCTCCACGCACGGCCTACACGTGTGTGGGCCTGTTGACCGTCTCCCTCAACCACGAAGAGGAGCCCACACGAGGGAGACTGTTGGCTCGGGACCTCGGGTGCGCCAAACCCGTACCTACCGAAGTAGGCCCCGAGGGGAATCATATATAAACTCACTCCATCAGCGATGCTAATGATGACGTCAAATTTTGCGCGGTAAAACCACGAATAAAAATGAACATCGTGTACTTCAGTCCTTTCTAAATACGAACCATGCGCACTGGTTTCAGAGTCCACATTTAAAAAGTGACGACTACTCATATCTGTGTAAGAGTAGGATGGGACTCTAATGTACGGTTTCCAGAATCTCGATACAGTTAAAATTAGTTCGCTATGCACATTCACTTAAAAGACGAGCGTTGAGTAGCTGTGTACAAATTTTTGTTTTCCGCTTTGCTCTGAGATAACTTTGTGCGATAACAGATCCTTGGCGCAAGTTTAAAAGAGAGCTTTTCTGCTGTATTTTAGTTTTGCGGAAACACGCGGTAACGAGTTTGGCGGTAGCTCAAGTTGTATGGCATTTGCCGTGAGACGCATTAGTATTATGACAGGTTCTTCCTCCTCGATTAATAGAGCGAGTCCACTAACAGGACCGTCCGAGCACGAAAAACTCTGAAATAGCCTCATTCTGACACTCAGACGTACAAGGTTTCCTAACACATGCTGATTTATGTCACACGTTTTTCTTTTAATTTTGTCCTAATAGCAAGCATGTTGTGTGTTACAGAGCTATTTATGTCTGGAGTGTGCTCGTAAATTGATGAATATACCCAAGAATAAGCGGAATTGTGCATTAACCTACGTCACTGTGGTCATGGAAATGGTTTTAGCAACATCTGCAATGCTTTACCTGGGGTTTTCCAAGTCTTGAAAAGGAGAATGTCAGGTAACTGTAACCTGTTGAAACTTTATGGCCTATGTAGTGAACAGTTGAGCACTAACTTCGGCCAGTCATTCACTCCTCGCCCGATACTGTAACGTTCACGGTTGCGCCAGCTAGCAGGTAAATTACACTTTCCCATTTAACGTTACTAGAGTCGGGGGCGGGAGGGGGGTAGCTCAGGAGGGAGATGTTCCTACCAAGGTCTGGGTTACCAGGCAGGATTGGCTTAAATAGTTCTGGTTAAATAGCGTTTATTCTACAATCTACCCAAAACCTAAAGAAATTATCTATACGAGTACAACTGTGGCTTTTACCTGGCCTAAGGTTCCTGCTCATTGCTTTTTGATGTTCATTCTTGAAGATTATAGACGTGGCCGTCAGAGAATCGGGCGACGTAGATTCCGGTAGCACGTACGAGACTACTCCCGCCTGGGCCAAAACCCTGGGGTTTAAATGCCGAAACTCTGCCGAAGCAGCGACTGACTCAGTGCTTCGTCAGCTATGTCAGCAAGGCTTTCGACCTCTGCCTAACAGCCCAGCATGACTTGCAAACCTACGCGACCGGATGTCGCGTGTACCGATATTATTCCATCTTCCAATTATACAATTTTTACCAATTTTGTCTTTTTCAAAAGTGTATCAAAATATTAACGTCACAATATGAACTACATGATTAAAGGACGTGAAAAGAAAAGAAGAAAACTAGGCTTTCCTCCAAGTCTACCTGTAGTTCACGCTATGGTTGATATGGAGCATTATGTGTCTGTGCTGTTGCTACGAAAGAGGTGCCAACATATGAGTGTAAAACACAGCGACAATGGAGAACACTGAATGAATATGAAATATTCAAGAATTGTATTAAAGATTATATGCGGCTGTTGGCCGCAGTGAGGTACAGATAATCGACAGGATCCTTGTAAATGAATGAATTGCTTTCAGATAACTGGCAACTTTAAATTATCTTTGGAATGTGTGAGGATATATCATACCAGCATAATGATAGGAATTATGGGATATGGTGCTGCTGTTTGGGCTCAACGTTTGCTAATACAGAAAAATATTAAGATAGTGAGGCGAGTTCAGCGACAATTTTTGTTAAGATCTACAGAAGCAACTGGAACAACAGCAACAATGGCCCTTTTAGTAATATTAGGAATTTGGCCTATAGATTTAATAATCAGAAGAAGAGCAGTCATCCATTGGTTTAAGAAAGCTAGTTATGAAAAGACAGAAGAGATGATTAGAAAAAGATATGCAAATAAACAGGAGATTAATGTGAAACTTCTGGATGACTGACAGGATGAATGGAATGATGTTGAAGTAGGAAGAAGAGTATAAAATTTTTTCCGAACATACGTCAACGTCTTAGAATGAAATATCTACATCCAAAACAAGGATTAATACATTTATTATCAGGACATGGACCATATGGTAAATATTTTATGAAAATAAGCAGGAAGGAAACGGAAAATTGTGGTATTTGTGAACTTCAGGATATTCCGGAACATGTACTGTTTGAATGCAAAAGACGTGAAGATCAACTTAGTGAACAAAGGCAACTTTTAGAAGGCAAACTGTTAGATGATATACTTAAAAAGAAAGAAGACTACAAAATCTTAGAGGGACTTGCAGGCAAGGTATCAAGACTAGGGCTGGAACAATACCTAGAAGAAAAGCAAAGAGGACAACATAGATTATTAATAGGACAAGCAGATCACCAAGGATGTCAGAAAGATTGAGGCAGAATATTAATCGAATGGACTAGTGGAGGAGCAGTCGATTCTACCCAACCCACTTCAGAACCAGGAGGAGCCCGTGATGATCAACCGATGATGACAACTTTGGGTACTGAGGACCACATACATTATAAATGGTTTAAGTGGATCACCAACAACCGAGGATGTCAGAAAGATTGAGGCGGAATAATAATTGAATGGACTAGTGGAGGAGCAGTCGTTTCTACACTCAGATGACAACCTACTTCAGAACCAGGAGGAGCCCGTGATGATCAACCGATGATGACAATTTTGGACAGCCATGGAAGGATAGAGGCTGGTAGATGTAGAATGTAACAACTCGTGATAAACAGGAAGAAATATGATAAAGCCAATATAGGTTAGGTCAGCAATCTTATCAAAGAATGAAAATAAGTTTTTATTTTTTAGGCAGATGCTTGTAATTAGTTTAAAATTCTTAGTTGTATAATTTGTATAAGATTGCTGAATATTTTACATTAATAAACATAAAGTAGGAAGACACACAAAGAGTTAAGTTAAAGAAACATTGATATTGTAAATTTTAAAACAGGCATATGGTCAACAGCCATTTATTGGCTCAGAATGTAAAATATTAATTGCAATGCCAAGTTTAATATTATATTAATAAATATAATTAAAAAATAAAGTAAAATAAAATAGAAAATCCGAGTATAAAGACCCTCATAAGTTTATACATACAATTCAAGGCATATGCCGTACGCAGAAAATATTTTAACGAACAATTACTAAAAGATAATCAATAATATTTTGTTTTCCAGTAAATGAAATCTGGGAATATTTGCATAGTTCTTTACCTACTGCAGAAAACTAGGTGAGTCTGGCAATTAAGTCGTAGTATATACATGCTTAGGTACACTTAGATGTGTGCATAGATTTTTTTTGAAAGCTATTATTGCAGAGGGACTTATATGGAACTTACACATTTCTTTATTCAATTATTCAGCCGAAAAATTCACTTAATGACAGTTTTTAACTCCATCTGAAAATTTTGATCTTTCGAGTTGTGCAGATGTTTATTTTGTGTTGCTTACTTTTGTTTTATTGTTCCATGTCTTTGCACTTTTTGTATCTGTGTGATACAATGATTAGGTGCAACCAATCTCCTGCATCAAACATCATAATAACTTTCGGAGTGACCTCTGCTGTTGAAAACAATATTGATCAGCCCAAATGAACAATGTTTACCTTCTCTAATCTCTAGGGATCAGGGTTTTTCCAATTTCTTTACCAGCCCCAGTACTGTGTTTCTTTGGGAAAGAACATCAATTTCTCTCTCACGTGCCCTTCTAATAGATTTAATTGAATTCGTCATTCAATATAGTTTCACAAGAAACAGCCGTTCAGTTAATGTGTAGTCACTTTTCAGTTTCTAGAAAAAGGCGAAAACAACTGCCAACAATTAGGGGGGGAAACGGAATAAAGAGTAAAAATCTATACACCTCATTGGATTGGATTATGCTACAGAAGGGACTTGGCACGGAGTTTCAGTCTTGGTCTATTGTATCTATGCTCCAAATGGGGCATCCTCGGGGGGAAGGATGAGGTGAGAGGAGATAGAGGGCTGCCGTCCCAAGGAGTCACGACAGCGCAAATTCCCTACAATGTACCTCTCATTACAAGGAATAGAAGCTGCCAAACTTCCTGTTGTGGACAACCGGCATTGGGGTGGATTTTCTCCGATATCTCCGGTTTCATTAATTAATTAATTCGTCCAGTTTAATTTGACGTTATACACTGCTCAGTGAATTTCCTCGCAAAATAATTAATGAAAATGGCAGTTCCACATAAATTACTCTGTATATAGTACTTAAGAAATTTGTCCTTACACCTTGCTGTTATGTCATGAGGTATAATAGTGTCGCGAAACCGATCGCGATAGCGCGGCTTGTGTAGAGAAAGAGCCTGGAGATAAAGAGTATGCCGGAACAAATAAAGATAGCGTGAGATAAAAGATCTACCGGCACAGATAGGGTTACGCTTCTGTAAGGTGATACAACATTCGATTCCTCTTTGGTCCAGAAATCTCTCGAAATTATCAAGGAGGTATTTAAGGGAGCGGCGACTCACCAAGAAGAGTTGTGAGTAGTAAACAGTTGTAAAACAAGAGCCAGCTGTGCTGGTGTTGTAATGAGAACTGTTTGTTATTGTCATCGACCTTGGTGCTGTAGATTGTGATATGTGATGTAATTCCGCTGATACGGAGTGTATTTCTACGCAAATTAAGAACATTTCGAATTTCGGAAAATTGGTCTTTTTAATTCTAAGAACCCACAAAGTCACAGTAGTCTATATTTTATTTCCTGAGAATTACAACTAAATATTTAAATTCTGTAAAATACATTGCAATGCAATCTAAGGCTAAATGCTGTAAGAATAAACCAAGAAACAACGAGCATCCTCAAGTAATTAATGAATTAATTTTATTTACAACAGTTTTTAAAGTAGTTACTAGAAAAATCAAATTGTGTAAGAACTGTTACACTTGCGTCAAATTTTGTTCGATGTCGTTAGCACGTATGTTATGACCTTTATTGTTATAATGGGATATGAATGGGATGACAGGATCCTATGTTATCGAAATTTAGTCCGTGTTAGATTACAACGCCCCGGTTAATGTCCTTTATAGACGGGATGACATGGTTCTGTGTTATCAGAGAGGTAACGTCTGCCCCTGCCATCAATAACCAGCTTTCTAAACCACCATATCTCAACTGTTTCTCCATTTTTACAAATTGACTCAGGTATAATACTTAGTCTAAATTTTAATATGTTTAAGGGTGCTGGAATCTCATTAGGAAGCTAATTAAATCGACACATGACACTACCATAAATTATTATACAACAGTTGAACATTATGTCAACCATATTTGTGTTGGTTGTATTTTGCGTTTCTGCAAAAGATGGTTATAAGAATAATAAATTAGTGTTTGCTTAAAGCTGTGCAAGAGTGATACAAGTGACTGAGTTCTAATATTACTTTAAATTAAAATGTAGCTCATATTCACAAGCACTTTGTTCCCGTTGCTTTTTCATAGTTTTCTCTCCGTAAATTTTTTTTTTGTTCTTTATGGTGTATTCAAAGAGTCTTTTAATTCATTGCTTAAGTTAATTAAATTATAATTTATAAATAATTCCAAAGAAGCGCACCACAATATTGGGCAAGTGCCACCAAAATCTAAAACTTTTATCGATAAATTTTCAATCCATGGCAATATCCGGATATTTTAGCCAATGAATATACTCCTAAGACACACAGGAAGTACCGCGTGATACCATAATGAGCAAATTATACGTGGCATACAAAAAGCTTGCTTATAACACTATGTAACAAACACTTATTTATACTCCTTTATTAGTGTTTTTGGGTAAAATGCTGAACACGAATATAGCATCAGTTTTTTTTTTTTCCAAATGTCGATACTTATATGTTTAACCAATAATTTTGAATTCACTAACTTTTTCTGACAATCGTAGTAGTGTAAGGCAATTACCGGTACCGGAATTGGCGTTTTATATTAGTGAAATTAGTAGGCATATATCGACATCCATAAGATTCACATATATCGAATGTTACATTTGGCTACATTTATTTATCGTTACCTTGTTGCTACCTTGGCTTGCATGACACCCTGGTCTATTGCTCAGCCAGGTAGCTCTTAACCTCCATGCCTCCTTCATTACTTAATTAGTCCCTTTCTTCCCCCTCCTCTTCCTTTCTTACATTTTTTATATTTCTGGACCATTTTTATTTTACTTTCTGCAGGAACTCAGCAATACTTCTTACGTTCTTTTCCTCCCTGCCTGTTAACATTTTTATAGCTACTTTCCTCTTCTCTACTTTCTCCCATTTTTCTTCCCAAACCTTTTTTCTTCACATTGCAACCTCCTCGCATTCTGTTACATTGTGTTCTATGCTTTCTTTTCTCCCACACAATTCACAAATTCCCTTTTCCCTACCTCTTATCCGTCTTAGAAATATTATTCATGTTCTCATCCAAGCTAACCTTTCTCTCTCTTGCCTATTGCAGTGATCTACATATGTTTCTCGTCCCCAATTTCTTTTTATTAGCTTGTAAAATTGTGATGCTTTTATATTTTCTAGACTTTCTCATATTTCCTGTCTTTCTATATCTTCTATTCTGCATTTTACTAATTTACCCACATCGCATGTATTCCTTTTCTCTAATCTCCATATATCTCCCATTCCTATTTTTTTCCATAATTCGTCCTATCTCTGCCCACCAGCTATTTGAGTTCCATAATCTTTTTTGCTGTTCCATGCATAATTTCACAATTTCCCCTTCTTCTTTATCCAAACACCTATACCAAAATTTTATTATTCTTTCCATTATTATTCCATTTCTTCTTGTCTTTCCTAATTCTACTAAAGCTACTTCCCTAGGTGCTGACCTTGGTAGGCCTAGTAGCTCTTTACAAAACCTTCTGTAGTTTTGGTCCACCGTTTTGTTTACCTCTGTGGCCCCCCCCCCAGATCTCCACTGCATACAACATTTTGGATTCAACTATTGCATCGTACATTCTTTCTAACCATTTGGTTGTCATTTCTAGTTTATATTTGCATATTCTTATTCCATTCATTGCCACCCTTCCTTTTGCTTCAATTTTTCTCCTGTGTGCTCCCCACTTTCCATTGTTATTCAACCTTACTCTTAAGGATTCAAATTCATTGACTACTTCTACCCTTTTGATATATATCAAGGTAGTTTGCAAAATTAAGTCTTCCTGTTTGTGAATTTCAGTTGCAGTTCTGTGGTTATAATTGATTGACTTCTGTCTTTAAATGAAACATGCCAGTTTCCAGACTTGTAAGTTGCCTACGGACATATTTTGTTATGTTTTATATATAAAGGGTATTTCAAAACGAGTATGGATTAGGCAATGACAGGAACAACGATGCGTGCCTCACGCTGTAGGAGTTCGCAGGAATAGATCACACGCCATGCCGCGTACTGTAGCTGATTGTAAACATACCGACATAATCCGCAGTAGCTTGCTTACTACTATTAAGAATTTCTTTGGCACATGAAAATGCAATAAAGAAGCTATTGCTTAATTATTGCTTATGAGTGTTTAACGTGTTCCAAAATTCCGTTATAGCACTCCATGATGGCAAATAAGCTCGTGGACATTTGCAACTTATACCTTTTAGAGGGAAGTTAATGTTAGTGAGATTGAGGATGGAAGCATTAAATGATAGACATAACAGAAAACAACATAAAAGAGCTGTAGATAATTTAAACAAAACTAAATGGCTTATACAATGAGACTAGCACTTTATTTCACGTGTTTGATAATACTAAATAAAGCATTTGTAACTGAGAAGAAAGCTGTTGATATTTACAGTAAGTGTTTGAAAGCACTGTACAATTAAGATCATAACAAAATGTTGTGAAGTTAAATATTATCATTGATAGAACTATTTTTACAATTCATATTTTTAAAGAAACTAAATTAATCGTCTGTTCGTTGAACTTCCTTCAGCTCTTCCATACATCAAAGCCATGGGCGTCAATTCGGCTTTCGTATAGCGCTCCATATTACTTGGATTTGCTATCTAAGTACGCGCAAAATCCTCCCTGTTAGGACGGAATATGTAGTTTTACACTGAAGAGCAACCTTCAACTGTTCGAGTTATTAGTCGACTTTTGCACAAAACATTTCCCTTTCCCCCATTACCTGAAAGGTAGGCTAGGGTCACTGATAAAGAGCAAGGAGTAATGTTTTTGTTTTCGTGGCCGGTGCGTCCCAATAACAACTTTTGAGATTCGCACACCAGTGGTTCCTGCGCTGCCTAATCACAAAATCATGTAATATTTAATGCTGCATAACATTATACCTAACAGAACTTCGAAGCTGCGACACTGAAATTCAGACTAGTTAAGTTATAAACTAGACAACGGCTATAACTATAAACTATAAACTAGACAGCGGCCGTTCAACTTTGGAGCATATCGAAGGTATTATATATTGGTATATACATCCGATAATTTCTGAACTGATTTAATTGTTCTTACACATGTGTTGATCCCGGGCACCTTCAAATAACTGCACTTTTATCGGCGGACATTTTACAGTACATTTGACTTGACGCGGCACGTCGTGAAAGAATAAGCCGTCGAACACTCCAAACAAATGCATAGAATATACCTACTTGACTGCAATGAGGGTTGAATGGGGGTTTCTACCCTCTTATATACTCAGCACGGCTCACAAGGTAAAAGCTAACAGAACATTGACCTGTGTAACGGTACAGCAAAATAGCTAGCATTCCACTCTATTGTCTAACATCCGCCCTTTCTAAGCTGTTGTCCGGGAGATTGCAGTGTTTCTTACGTATATCTGCCCAGGTTCATTACAATATTTTACACCAAAATATACAATTTCACTCTCACAAACATAGCTAAATATCTCTTTTACAGTTCTCAAATGTATATATATAATTATTAAACATATATAATTAATTGAACAATTGATCCAAGGGCCAAAAGTTCCTGTAACAAGGATTAGGATTCGGTACGTGTTCCACCATGCTGGGTCCATTGTTCCTACACCCCCAAGTGGAGCACCCTCGGGAGAAAGAATGAGGCGAGAGGAGGTAGACGGCGACCGACATAAGAAGTCACGATAGTACAGAGGGCAGGGCCACTACAGTTTACCTAGATAAAGACTGCCCCCGACAGGCCAGGACAACGAACACGCTCCCCTACAGCGGGACGGCAACGAGCCCAACAACCGAGCCTCAAAGGACCCAGACTGGCGATCCGAGCCTCAAAGGCCCCAGGCAGGCGGTCCTTGCCCCAAAGGTCCCTGGTTGGCGGTCCCGAAATAGTTCCAGCAGAGGAGCAGAGACCGGCAACCGACCTTCCGGGAGGAGGAAGTAGTTTTCCTCAGAGCATATCATCCTGCCATGCACCGCCGAGACACCCGCAGACACTTCTACCCTGAAAGAGAGCACCAGATGAGAACTGATGTGAAATGATAATGGAGATTAAATGGAGGGACAGGAAATTCCGGGAAAGTAATTAACCCAGCCAGCATTCGTCTGGCAACCCAGGAAAGCTAAAAAAAACTATCGGTCAGGTAGGTCAGTAACGGGAGTCGAAACGGGGCCTACCGAATGCGGGTCACTGACAAAACGGCCTGAGCCATCCCGTTCGGTCTTTATGTCTCTAAATACACATGTGATTTTGGTTGTTTTTAAGAATTATGAAGAATCGATTATTGTGTACAAAATGTTCACATTAGAAACAAAAAACAGTCCTATATTTGTAATCAGCATCACCGAATTCAACAATAAACGCTAAAAAGTTAGGATAAACTGAAACGTCATCAAATTTTGTTAAATAGTGTAACTGTACGAATTGATAAAAATCACAAAGCTTTATACATAGGTATGATTTAATTCTTGGGGATTTGTTATTCGTTCTGGACGATATGACAATCTCTAAAGTTATGGACTGTAGCAAATCTCAGTAGTAAACTACGTCCTACTGCTTACTAAAGAAATGAATTTGTATGGCTGTTGCCATTAGAGTACTTAGCAAATTATGCGCTGGATTTTACGGTTGTTTAAAGTTATTCCCAAATGTAAGAAAGAGATTTAAAACTTCTTGCCTTAGATATAGAAGGGTTATCTTTATGGAGCCCTAATTTGACGCAGTTAAAGAGGAACACAAGAGAGGGGAGCTCTTCTCTGTCCACAGAGACACCTGTGTGTATGGACAAGTGGCAGGAGGCAAGCTTTTGTTCCAGTTCACGTTTGTGATAGTGAAGGTACGGGACGGGAGTGTGCTCAAGTCTTGTCAAGTGTAAACAAATCCGCGCCTGCCGCTTGTCGAGGTGACTGTTTTGTGCCAGTCGAGTCGAGAAAACAGAATTTTGTGGCGTTTAAGCATCGTTATACACACTCGGCATTTTGCCTCCCTTGCAATGATATTATCCTGAAAAACGAAAAAAAAAAAAAAAAAAAAAAAAAAAAACTGCTCTAGTTTAACTGTGTGCAGCCTTAGGTACGTGTAGCAGGCTTAATGATGTGTCCACATAACCACCTTCTAACCATAATAAACTGACATAAACACAGTTAAATATTTCAACTCCAGAAATAGGCAATTATAAACATAGTTAAACGTAAATTTAACAATTTTATGACTTTTTGCTCTACTGTAGATGGAGTGATTCAGCAAGTAAAAAAGTGAACTTTTGTGAGAACTTGTGAAAACTTCATGGGACAGCTCTATGCTAGATTCAGGTATGGAAATAACAAAAAGTATTCGTATAGTGCATGAGTTTATGTTAAAGTATATATGGGTAGCGCAAAATCAACAGAATAAAGTACTACAGGGACATTGAGAGTACAATAAAGAAAAACACAGTATCTATTCACATAAACATAGCTAAACATTCAAAAGTAAAGATATGCAATATAGGATGCAAAATAAGCATTCGTCTGCATACTGAAAATGGTGTAGTATGTTACGGTTAGTACTTAGTAGGCTCTCCATTCCTCTTTATAATCTCTTACATTCCCCTTAGCGTAGATTTCAACAAAGATTATGTTATTTCCACTGTGATTTTACACCATTCCTATAGTGTAGCATACTTTAGATCCTTTACATTAGATATCTGATGATTATTATTAATACTTCTGTCCTGTATAACCCACAAATTCTCTATTGGATTCATGTTTGGGGATTGCAGTGGTGTTGGCATCCATCGTGAAGTATTATATAACATCTTGTATCTAGAGCTGTGTGTTTTGGATCATTATCTTGTGTGAAAATATAATCCTCAGAAAGACCCATAGTATTCACACTTCTGGACAAATGTGTTTTTAGGATGTGTATTTCTTTTATAAAATCAAAGGTAATGGCATTCATTGGGAAAGAGCCAATTAGAACAAAAATAGTTATAAATAATCGTTGCGTTGAACAGGTAAGCCATTTTAACTACTTGGGAACTGATTTTAGTTATGACAAGGAATATGATGTCTACAATAAAATATGCAAATTTCAAAGAGTGTGTGAAACAATAAATAAAACATTTACAAACAAAATACGCAAAGAAATAAAATTAAAGTTCTACAAAGTTATGGCTGTACCTATACTGACATACGGAAGTGAGACTTGGACGTTAACTAAAAAGCAACAGAGTAAAATACAGGCTTCAGAAATGAAATTCTTGAGAAGTGTGAAAGGATGCACGAAGAGGGACTTAATAAGAAATTAAAATATAAGAGAAGAGCCGGACATTTTTAGTATGAATGATAGGTTAAAAGATCTCAAACAAAAATGGAAGGAACATGTTGAAAGAATGCCAGATAATAGACTTACAAAACAAATATTACAGTATCATTCTAATGGTAGGAGGTCGGTGGGCAGACCCAGGAAACGATGGTTGAAGGACTTCGAAGGCGGAACAGGCACTTGATTGCCTATGTCATGAAGTGAAGAAGAAGAAGAAGAAGAAGTATGTGTATATAAACCTTATGGTTCATACTTCCACCAATAAAACACAAATACCCCACACCATTTGCACTCGTGCAGCCCCAGACAAGTACTGAACCGCCTCCAAGTTTAACTGAAGTTCTTATATTTTTTTCCTCAAGGTCACAGTTTTTGTTCCTCCACACTGTTACTCACCCTTTTGACTTAAAGAGCTCAAATTGACTCTCGTCAGTATATACAACCTTCTTCCAGAAATCAAACCCATCGTATTTATATTCTTTTGCGAAGGCAACTCGCTTCTTTCTGTTGATTTTACTGATGTATGGTTTTCTATGGGCTGTTCGCCCTCATACTCAGCTTCATATAGTACGTTTCTTATAGTTAGTGCTGAAACGGACTTTTCTGTGTGTGTATGAACTGCAATAGCAAATTTTGGAGCACTCAGTTTAGGATTTTTCTTGACTTCTCTATGTAATTGTCGTTTCTCCATCTCGTATAGAACTGCAGGACGTCCGCTTCTTAATTGATTTTAGTTAAGTTTTGTTCTGATCAAACCTGTATATAATAGTCTTCACTGTACTGTAGGTCTTCCAATAGTTTCTCCAATTTCTTAAAAATATTTTTCTTTTTTAAATAGCCTGATGGAAATTTTTCTCTTTTCTTTTGTATTTTACGAAATTTTCTACCCATATTACTTAAATACATTTCTGTTTTGCTGCCTCCTCATATAATGTCATTCTAAACTTTGTTTTCCATTCCTCATTGAAGATAAAAGTATAGAATACTCTGACGTCACGGATGTTATCACAAGAATAGCTAACTCTATTCATGGTTTGAGAGACCTCCAACACAAACCGAAGTCGAGATATTGAGTTTTCTCAGAGCCCCTTCAAAGTATAGCTGACACATGAGTAATTCTTTTTAGATATATTTTTCCTTCATCTTTTTTCTTATTTAACCGTTTTTTAATTATTTCAGTTTATTTTCTTATCTGTTTTCCTTAGTTTCATACATATTCTCTATACATATAAACACCCATGCCCAAGGCAGGACTCGAACCCGCGGCTCTCTACGAGGCGGACCTCTAGAGACATACGCTTAAGCGACCATGGCTACTATAGGTTGACAGCTAACATCCTAATTCGGTACCACCATTATGGCTGTGTTTTTGTCCGACACGCTACAATTTACTTCTAGAAAAAATCTTTTAGGGCGGGTGGATGGGTTTCAGGCTTTCAAGAAGCAATATCTACGCATACCATCAATAAACGTGTAACTATCACCCTATTTTTAAACTCTTTATCGTTTTGCATAGGTATAATAGTTCTGCTGCATACGGAATTAAATCTAAGTTAATTGTGTGCGAAATAGTTGCTTCTTAAGAGTAGAGGTTCAGGCAAATGAAACACATATGTTTCAAATTCTTAATTATGTTGAGCGTATTTATTGAATCATAAGTAACCTTTGTTAATATAGTGTACTTGATGGCCCAGATACATTTGCAATGTAAGCAAATTGTTCCATTTTTATGTTGATAACTATTGTGTTAACCCACCTTTAATTTAACTGTCGATACAAGACAGAGAAAGCATTACATTATACACCCCCCAAAAATACCTCTTGTCAAGATTTTACCAGAAACAAATACTTTGAAAGCCCTGATGTCAGGGGTAAGAATATGTAAACATAACCTGGAGATGTCAGTTATGTGGTTAGAAAGAATGTATGAAGCGGTCGTTGAAGCCAGAACAATGTATGGGGCACATCAAAGATAGGAACACAATTAGACCAGATGTATGGATTGTTTTGCAAAGAACTACTAGGGCTGTCAAAATCAGCACCAAGAGAGGTGGCATTACTAGAGTTAGGTAATACAAAAAGGAGGGGAATAATAATAGAGAGAATATTGAAATTCTGGTATAAGTGTATTAAAGGTGAGAAAGGGGAATTATTGAATCTGTGCAAGAAGCAACAGAAAAGCATTAGAAATACAAATAGTTGGTGGGCGCAATTGGAAAGAATGATATTAAAGATAGGCATGGGAGATCTATGGATAGTAGAGGAGAGAAGTTATAGCGGTTTTTGGAAGGAAGTGAGAACTAGACTACAAGACATAGATAGGCAAGAGATATGGGAAAGTATAGAAGAAAAGAAATCTTTGAAATTTTATAAGCAATTAAAGACAGAATTGAGTGGGGAAAAATATATAGATAAATGTGGCAAAACTGGAAGAGAAGGCATAGCATGGATGAGGGTAGGAATATTATACTTAAAAGGGTTGAGAAGTAATGAGGTAGGAATATGTGAATTTTGTGGAGATGAAGAGAGCACTGTTCATTACCTGATAGAATGTAAGGAGCTAACAAATTACAGGGAAAAAATATGGGATAAGAAATGGGACAGTGTGAGTAAAGAGATATTGGCGGTACGCATACTAACGGGGATGAGAGAAAAGAAAAATAGATGTATAGGAGATTTCTTATATAGGATAAGAGAAAAGTGGATTAGGATAAAAGAATAAAAGGTCAAGAAGAAATGGCACCAAGCTGCTCAGGAAAACCAAAGGCTTATAGCCAGGGGACTTGAGTCAGCAAGTAAATCATAGGTCAACAATTACATGTATTTGTACAGGAGGTATAATACAGCATGTTCTATGTTAAATTTTATTGTACTGAATTTGTAATGGATACTGTACAAATAAATATCAAATATCATTGAAAGCCCTGAATAAAAAAGAACCGGATGACAAGAAAGAATTTCAGAAAAAGTGCGTGTAGAGGGAGAGAGAGAGAGAGAGAGAGAGAGAGAGAGAGAGAGAGAGAGAGAGAGAGAGAGAGAGAGAGAGAGAGAGAGAGAGAGAGAGAGAGAGAGAGAGAGAGAGAGAGAGAGAGAGAGAGAGAGAGAGAGAGAGAGAGAGAGAGAGAGAGAGAGAGAGAGAGAGAGAGAGAGAGAGAGATTACTAAAATAACCTGAAATGTCGAAAAAATAACAATCTTAATGTTTGGGGTTAAAATGCCAATGATAGGACACAAGATTTTTAAGAAAATTCTCGCACCTCAAGTTAACCTTTACATGGACAATTTAATTTCTCACTTTCTCAAACACGGCTGTAGCGATCTTAATGCCGCACTTTTACATGAAGTAGTGGATCTTGGATTTTCTGAGAATAGCCTGTGATGTCTTTTAACTCTGAAGGAATTTTATGGAGAAGCATAATTATCTTTAAGGCATAGAATTTATTTAAAATAGCCCTTTTGTAACCAATCTTTTCCAATGTATTTTTTATAGTTTGAATTTCTAAGGATGCAAAAAGGCGATTTTCAAGGAACCCGCCACCCAAGAAAACTTATTACATAGAATATTTTTAGAACTTTTTAATTTTCTCGAATGGCTCTAACGATTTTGATGAGAATGTGTTATGTTTAAGATTTTTTCATTGTAATTGGATTGTATGTGTTGAATATTCTGGCAATATCCTCAGAAGCTTTCTTTATTCCTGTTGACCTGAGTACAACTGATAAATCATAAGAGTTACGGTTTATGGAATGATAAATGCTTGATCAGGGACAATTTTAACGAAATTGATTATTTCATAAATGATTTTGCTAAATAAAAATATAACTGTTGCACTCTTTATTCTTTCAGGAATAAACCAAATTTTAGAGGGAAATAATTGGAATAATGATCCGTTGGAGAGAATTGTTAGTCTTTTCTATACAAAAGTGGCATGAACGTTCTTTAGTGTAATATTAAACTATTATGGTGGTCATATCACAAAAATTACTTCTAACTTGGGAAAGTGCGGAATACATATGACCCGAGGAATTTGTGTCGATTCCCAAAGACTTAGCCCATTTTTTCTAATGCCTTTTTTCTAAATAAATGTGATAGATAATACATAAAACATCCCAAATGGGCATCTTTATAGGGTCTAATATTCAGGTTTTTCAGCACCTATAGCCCGGTTTACTTAATCTTTTTATTAGTAACATTGCAATTATTTTAATTCATTTAATTGTAACTAAAGTAACATTTTAAAAATGAAAATAGCCAAAATACTGGGCGCTGAGGATACTTAGGGTAATATGAATAAATGTGCTTATCTATTGTATATATATATATATATATATATATTTATTTATATATTAAAGCTTTGGAAGCGTATGGGTAGGCTTCATCAAGATGGCTAGTCAGGGAATCAGAGATGTGTCCAAAAATCAGATATGAAACAAAAACAGCTTTGTGAATGGATAGACATACAGTGGCACATGCACAAATACGATGGTAGAGTTGGAGCTATCTGAGTGAGGTACAAAGCAATAGATCATAGAGGGCCTAACTCATTATAAACCAGCTCTTGTGGCTTGGTATGAGAATCTGTGCTTTTGCAAGAAGGAGGCTTATTTTGTCCCTGGGGAAAGGAAGGGAAAATAATTTAATTAACAGATTCTCTTCTTTCTTTTTCCTTTCTCCTTCTTCCTTTTCTTTTATGTAAGCTATTTATCCGTTTTTCTTCACGCTTTATCTCAGGAATTCACTACTTCTTTCTGGTGGCTTCTAGTCCTTGGTTGCCTTTTTTCCAGTCTATTATGTTTCATTCTTGTAATATGATTATTCCATTCCTTCTTTTCACACAAAGAATATGGATTATTACATATTGATCCCTTATTTCTTGTCCTATCACCTATGGTATTTGCTTTATCGATCTTAAGATATTCATTTCTACTGTTTGATAGCTATATCTGACTTATTTTCTTGATTCGGCTTAATATGTTAGGAATCGGTTTTACTATTGTCTTACATGTTTTTATTTTATCTTCTATACTAAGATACTTATTTATGACTTTTTTTACTATCACCTGATATATTCACTCCCAATTATTAAGGCTCGATTACTTTTCAATGACTTTCCTTTTATTTTTAATTTACATCTTAGCGTCTCCATAAGTTTTTCTCGTATGACCTCCAATTCAGGGTGCTGCACACTATTGGTGTGGGGGATGTGTGGAGGATAAGGGCATTTGTGCTTAAAGCGAGACACTAAAATGATATTAGAGGGAGGGTTGAACAGTGCTAAACTACCCCACTGTTTATTTATGTGGCGCCATTAATATCTCGACTCATATTGGCAGCTTTTGTACTTCGGAACAATTGCTCATCAGCAATGATGTTCACTTGTTTAACGGCTGAATGGTATTGAGTGATTACATCAAATCAGAAACACATTCGTACTCTAAGGAGAACAGGGAAAAATCCCTCCTAAATTAAATATCATCGTCCAGCCAGAATCAAAAGCAAATCTTTGTATTTACATCCTAGCATGCTAATTACCAGAAGCACTTGATTCATCATTATCATCACTTTAGACTATTGTTGATAATATTATGGCTCTATTCGTAATCCTAGGGATATGGCCGATGGACTTGATCATAAGATACAGAGGTGCAGAATACTGGAGAAGAAAGAATAATCAGCAAAAAGTACGAGAAATAGTAGGTGTGGAATGTGAGACAAGGATGCAAATTAAAAGGACAATATTACAGGAATGGCAAAACGAATGGGACAGCATAGAGGAAGGACGTCGAGTTTATGAACTACTTCCAACAATAGAAGAAAGACTAAGGATGAGCCACTTCAAACCAACTAAAGGAGTAATCCATTTTATTAGTGGACATGGACCTTATGCCACCTACTTTAAGAGGATAGGAAGACGTGCGACAAGTCTATGTACAGCATGCAGCATAGAGGATACACCAGAACACCAAATTTTCGAGTGTCAGGAGCATCGAGAAGTGGATAATTTGAGACAAGAGCTGCAAGGAAAGACAACATGGGAAATAATAAGAGATGCAGAGGAGTTCAATAAGTTAGACACAATAACAAACATCATTTCAACAAAAGCTTGGGAACAATATATAACTTCTAAGAAATCGACACCAATAGAATTGGCTACACGTGCAACACTTCAACAAATAAGACGATCAACTAGAATCCAAAGACGAGAGATGGAAGGAAGTCTGAACATAGGAGGGGATCCAATTGATGAAGCAACACCAGTAGAAGAAGAGGAATAAGGAGATTTTGAAATTGAAAATATCCACGAGTTGGGAGGAGAAGAGCTTATAAACCAACAAGGTGCTATAGACTGAAATCGGATTGACTTGACAGCGATATATATAATTGAAGAGAGAGACTAATTTGGAAACAAGAAAAATATAATTAGGATAGTTGTTAGGTTAGTTGACTGCAAAGTTTAGCAGTCACTTAGGTTATTGTTTCTGCAAACAATTAAAAAAAGTTATTCTTATAATTAATAAATTTATAAATGAAATAAGAAATAGTTAAAAGGTTCCGATATAGAATCTAGGCATCGGAACATAAGAAAGCGGAGTTTATTATTATTATTATTATTATTATTATTATTATTATTATTATTATTATTATTATTATTATTATTATTATTATTATTATTATTATTATTATTATTATTATTATTATTATTATTATTATTATTATTATTATTATTATTATTATTATTATTATTATTATTATTATTATTATTATTATTATTATTATTATTATTATTATTATTATTATTATTATTATTATTATTATTATTATTATTATTATTATTATTATTATTATTATTATTGTTGTTGTTGATCTGTTCGGACTACAAACTAACATCTTCTTGCTCTGTACATCTTCTTGCAGGTTTAACCCGAATTCCTTGTCCTCTTGGTGTATAATTTAGAGTTTTTTTTTTTTTTGGGAATTCTATCATATTTCATTCGGTAGACATGGATGTGCCAACTTTTTGTGTAGCTTGCTATTTTTATCGTTATTTGAAATATTGCAGTTACTTTTAAATATATCGCTTCTCCGTTTATCCATTAGAATACCTATAACCTGCCAAGAACCTTAACAATTGAGTTTTTCTTTTGTCCCATCCTCGTAGCGAAAACTCCTATATTATTAAAGTATGTAACTTGTTCAACAGAGGTACTATCCATTGGCTATGGTAGGTTATTTCCCACAAAATGCTTGTAGTTTTGTTTCCTTAGCTGAAATTTACAAATTATATAGAGTAGCCATTATGTTCCATTCTCATGTATTGTAATTGTGCTGTATAGGTCTACCGTTCTAAAGGCAAAGTAATAGGGCATGACATATTCCATAACTGGTTTTGTGGTTTATTCTTGTTTAAGTTGCTGTTCTCCAGTAGAATTTCTCTATTTGTGATTGTAGTGGAGATTTATGCTAGTGAGGGCTTACTTTTTCTACAATGTACTTACAGAAGTAGGAAAGTATTCTGTTAAACCAAAATTCGATACCAACATTTCTCCGAAAATACACTAGAAAAATTATTTTGGAAAGCTCCACGTGTCCTCAGTCTCTCACAAGTTGCATGCGTGTGTGTTTTTAAGCAGCACGACTCAAAACAAAGTCAATTAAGTACTTATTTTGGAATTTTAAGATTAGCAGCGTCCAAGAATGTAACAAATATGAAGAAAATGGAAAATGTTCCTTATATAGAAAATGTTTTTCGTCTTTGTAATAATAAGCGAACACAGAAAACGTCACCTATATTGATCAAGATATTTTTCTTTATTATTATTAAACTAATTTGTCCGTTTGTCCTAGCTATGATTTATTTTGCACGTTTGTCATTCTACACATAAACTAATAAAGAAGAGAAAAAGAAGTAAACCATTAGTGTTGCGTTATTATTAGTTTTGGGAACAAGGAGTCTTTAAAGAAGTTCGCTGAATGAACCAAGGTAAATAGGTACATAATACAGAAGAAGAATGCATTGGTAAATATTGCTGAAATGATATGTGGGAATATATTTGATCATTGACTGCTTCCAGACAAAGTCAGCGTTGTATAATTAACATTCCAGGTCACCCTTTGATGCTCATTTTTCTCTCTTTTGCTTTGTGTTTTGAACAACCTCCATGTTACTCTTAGCTCCTAGACTGCAAGAAAATAAAACATAATTAGAAAAGTCTGCAAGTAGAAAGGAGAGTTGTTAGTAAGATCCCAGAACTGAAAACGTTTGTAATTTATATCTTCAGTTCCACTTTGCTCTTCCCTTGTCGTTGTAGACACTTTTTAACCGTCAAAGATGTAACGGCGAATTTAATGATCTTGTTTAAAAGAACTTTCCTCTGCTTTCTACGCCACTTTGCCGGATACTTGCAGTCTGGTGGAATTTCTAGAGCTCAGTTCTGTTCAGAGAATACAAACAGTACACTCAGATTTTGTCATGTTTATTTTTCAGACATAAAAAGCTTGTTTTACTTTTTTGTATAATACTGCTTTATGTTGAATAAGATTTAAAAAATAGGAATCACGGTAAGAAGCTCATGCTAGTTCTGTAACTAAACTTCCAGTGTACCAACTGTTCAAAAATTAAAACCAATACTTATTTTTCAATTTTATGGAACTTGAAAATTCTAATCAATCTGAAAATATTGTTGCTAAACATAAAAAGTATGACTAATATTAGAGAAGATATTACTCGCATTCTGAACTCGTGCAACTCCAAATAACTCTAATGAAGCAAAGTTCACAGCAAAAAAATGCAATAAACAGATAGTGCTTTTTTAAATAGTGTATTTCCTCGTCTATAAGCCAGAAAACTCTGAGATAAAAATATTTACGTATGCATGAGCAAAGGACTACTGTAAATGAGATATAGTGCAGAAATAAGGACAAATTTAACAGGATGAACATCCAAAACAAACATTTGGGAATTTATAGATAGAGTTTAAGGAATCGCAAACATTTTATTTTATAACGAACCATTAGTATTTAAAGCTTATCGTCTTCGTCATTATCATCATATCTTCCAGAGGGTTCGATCCTCAAGCCCGTTCCCCTCCATCAGAACTGTTCATTCCATTTTAATTTTGGAGACGACATATACTACGTGGTTTGTAATTAAGTGCTTTCTGAGCTACTCTATTTTCATTCACTCTTTTTAAATGTTATTTTAGTTCTGTATACATCACAAATCTGTTATTTAAGGTCACCTTCTTATTTTTTCACTCTATTTTACAGTGTCACATCAGCTATTGTACATAGAAATGCCATACACGTGAGACATCTGTTTTCCTTTTATCTTTTTCTGAAGCTAACCAAGTGATATTGACAATATCACTGATTTATAACATTTTAATTGGATATCCCGTGTCTAAACCTTCCCACCAAATAATATCTTTTTGTTTCAGAATCTTTTTGTTTGATATATTTGAAAGTTTATTCCATTTTCTGTTTTTCCTGGTGTATTTTACATTCCAGATATTTAAAGGTGCGCGTCGATTACAATTTTTATGTGTTGGGATCCGATAGATATCAGTGTTTTAATTTTGTATTGTGAAATTTTTAGGGATGGTTTTTCATTATTTTATATAATTTATTTGTGGCAATCTATATACATTATATTCTGAGTTAGCCATCACCACCTAGTCATCCATAAGCAATAAACAGTTCATCGATGAACTGTAATGACAAAATCGATATAATTCTTACATTACATTATTTAAGATATATGTTAAAGATAGGAGAGTGGATGATAATGGGCTCATTTCTAACATACCATAGTGAAGTTGTGTTACAATAGTGTTTAGTTATTCTTAATACCATTAGTTTTTGCAAATTGTTCGTTTGGAACCATTCTGGTTATAACATATAGACTGCATAGTGTCTTAACTGCGAAGGGTATCTTTCTCAAATAGTATTTCCATCAGGCTTAACCGTTTATACTTATCAAAGGTCTGTGATTAATAAATTGTCAATATTAATTGCAATTCCTTAGCTTTTCAAGGGTCTGAAATCATAATTGTCCTCCATAATTTGTATTCACTGACTACAAGCAAGGGGTAAGTTAGTTACCGATTGACACGAAAGAATGATAATATTATTTTCATTTGCTCTATTTCTCTCAGGGTCACGTTTCTTCCTTTTGCACCCGTTGTCCTAGTGCTCTCAGTGATGGCGAAGTGAGGGAAGGAGAGTGCAGCGTCAGGCGAGGGAAATGTAGAAAGAGACAGCGAGAGCAGAAATACATGTGCGTTACCTTGAGTAGACTAGCCAGCGTGAAACCATTATAGAATCGAATGGATAAGGCATTAAGACTGAGCATTCGAATATTCTATAACCAAGAAGCAATAAAACTTGATCCGCGATTCACTGGAAAGGACGTATGAATATATAATTAATATTATAAAGACAAAACTTATATGTATAAGTAGATACATGTACAAATGCTATTTTGAAAATCACCCAAGCCATTTTTTAATTCATTCATCATTAAAAAGTTCAATTATTTTTAAGTGGCATGTTCCATAAAACATAATTACCCACTCTAATTGCATAAATTACTGAATTATCTAAATGAAATAACAGTCCCTTGTGTTTGAATGTGAAGGCATTGGAGTGCTTGTGAACACTATTGAGCTTTACTTGACAGTGCTGTGAGTTGTTCTTACATGGTAAAGCGGGGAAGCGGAACGGAAAATATGTGTTATAATGAAGTTGTTTACACGAATCTATCGCACATACACACATATTTGAACTTAAATAAAACACCTTCTACAGTCCACAGAGATTTATTTATTCTCTTATTTTGGAATTTAATTAATGTCATTACCTGTGGATGAGAACATCAGTTAAGGACAGTGGAACGTGTGAATGCCTCAAAAAATCGAATTTTTGTTTTATGTCTTATAAAAATCTGGAAGATTTTATGAATCCAATGATATATTGCATTATAGGCATTTTTAATATTTAAGCCCTTTAAATGGTGATTTAAAAATGACGTCACCATGTGCACGCCCCCTTTAAAATACATACATAACCATTGAAATTAAAATGGTTATAACTTTGTGATTTGTGACAGCAGAGCTATGCGGTAAATTTCATTCTTGTTGTTGGTATCTCTGCTGCAGATGTGGCTGAATGTGCATTTGCAGAAGGCTCTCACAATATGGCGAATTGTTTACATTTGAAGTACACGTGGATTATAGTTGTAGTTTTGTTTACAGTTCAAATTATCAACTTCAGTGTTATTTATTCAAGGTGATTTGAAGCTTTGCTATAAATATGGGTAGAGTAAAGCGTTTTGGTTGGAGAAAGGCAGTGTTTTGTCGTAAAAACACAAGAAACAGTGACATTGAAAGTGTACCTAACCTTCTTAATTGCAATTAATTTTCAGCTTCTAGAAAGAAATTGTCTCACATTCAAACATCTACGCTTTTGCGTAGATAGCAGTGGAGCTCAGAAGAGTTTTGTAACTGTAGAGCTATCATTGTTATCCAAACTGGTGCAGAAAAGTACAGGATTATGGTGCAGGAATGTTGTATCTTTTGGCGAGTTAGCTGAAAAACCTGTTGTTTTAGTTTTTTGCATTTTCCCACAAGTTGCAATTTTACATGTTTGGGTACACATTTCTCAGAAACCACTTATTTTAGAGGTCTGAAACTTTTTGTAGTGTCACAAATCATTATGCTTAATAAAATAACCGTAAAAATATTTTCAGGTAAAACATTTTGAATTTTTACAAATTTAGAATCTGTGCATTTTACGGGAAAGAATAATGGTATCAAATTCAACATTATTTTTGTCTATATACTTCACTATATGAAAATTCTAACACGCTAATTTTATGCATCCCTGAGTACTTTATTTCTCTTAAAAAATTGGATTCTTTGTGAATACAATTATGGCAGTTATATGTAACTAAATAATAACATATGTTTAGAAAATTTCGTTTGTTGACGTCATCTTAGAAAACATCTGAGAAAAGTTATGAATTTATATTACATGTTGTGCTTTATCAACATATTAAGAAATAGTTGCTTGTTAGATGGTATGAATTTCATTGTCCTGTGACAAAGCAAACACATGAATTTTGATTTTTCAAAAGTGTGCAAGCATTGTGCTTTCCGCACGTCCCTCTGTCCTCCATAGAGGTTTATTTACTCTCTCATTTTGGAATTTAATTAATGTCATTACCTGTGGATGAGAACATCAGTTAAGTGACCACCGCAACTTCGTTGGTTTGCGCGTATACTGTTGACCCAATTTTCAATGACAGAAGAACTCAAATCAGGTCCAACTTCACGAATGACACGCGTGATGTTATTCAAAGGATCATCTAATGTTTCTGTCTTGTTGGTATAAACTCGAGATTTAACATAACCCAACAAGAAGTAATCCAACGGCGCTAAATCACATGATCTCGGGGGCCAGTTAACATCACCACCACAGGAAATGAAACCTCTGAACTTCTGCTTTAAAACCTCCCCAATTTTTTTTCGAGAGCAGTATGTCATGTGGCCCTATCTTTTTAGAACTAGATGTTTCTGAGATGCATACCATCCAATTGAGACCAAACGTAGTCCTTTATAAGAATCCGGTATCTTTTTCCATTGAAAGAATGAACGGATGATCCATTTTGATAATAAATTTTCACAATTTCTACGCGTTGCTGAATGCTTTGACGTTCCATGACTATTTGTCAATAATAACTGTAACTATATAAAATAACTGCAGTAACTGAATAACAATGACAGCATTCAAATGTTAAAAATAGAGCACTCTTTTTGAAGGATCCTTTATACGCCAGAGCTTTGAGATGTATTGGCCCTTATTGACAAGTGCTCTATTCACTTTTTATCTTGTCTGTTAGAAGACGAAATATAACCTGGCGTACAGTAAGTGAATAATTACAGATGGAGCACATAAGAGCTGTGTGTCTGATATGAAAAGTTAGTCATTTAAATATGTATCATACAATAATCTAAAGGGACTTCCATTCCCTCTTCTTTCTTCTTGTCATAATGTCCAATCACGTAACATACGATTTCTCGCGCCTGCCGATATATGACACGTTGCTGTCCAGAAGTCATATCTGTATCTAAACCGTGACTGGTCATGCATCTGCGAAAATCCTGCGTAAACAACTCTGCTGTTCACATATTTTCCGAGAACTTTCCACGCTTTGCCATGTAGTATGTATACTGTTCAGAGGTGCGACACGTAGACTTCGAAGAAGTGGCAAAATAATTTTTATACAAACTATTTTTTAATTTGGTTTTCTCAAACATGACTAACAATTGTAATTGAAATCTGATATTTTAAAGATATTCATTATATATTGAAATTTCCGGGGACACCCTCTAACGTCCATTCTGTGTGACTTCTGCATTAGTGGTGAAGCCTAAGAGATAGACAAAATCTAACAAAAACAAATATGCGGATCTCTTCAAGTAAACAATTTATGTCAAATAAAATATGCGTACTGTTAACCATTTCAAGATATCCTTTATTTGGTTAAATTTTCAAATACTTATAATTTTCTCTTGAGAAAATTTGTTGTCAGACTTTTTCCTCCTCTTTTTGGCTATGTAAAAGAGTACAGAATTCCAAAATCATTACAAACTGTCTCACTCTTAAAATGTTGGACTACGTTTACTGGAATTACAAGGAAATGTGCAACAAGAAAATTTTTGCAAAACATTTATATTGATTAACGTGAAGTCGATGGAACAGCAAGCTTCCATATGAATAATAGTTGAGGAATTAATAGAAAAAAGTCTTGTGAATGTAACAATAAGAGTTTAATTACTTTTATAATTACACCCCAGCTGTTCCTTAAAAACTTACTGTGGTTTTGTAGATAATACTTCGTTGTAAACCGGGACTAAATTAAAAACAAATTTTCGACATTTGGGTTCACTTTGTATGGGTACCCTTGCATCGAAATGCTACAGTGTGGGAGGCAAACAGAGGAATGTAAGCCATCTCAGTTCTGACTCACCCAGTGAGGGAGATAAATATCTTCAGGTTTAATCGTTTCCTGTTTAAATAAAAAGCAAAGCAAAGTATGGGAGCCAACATTCAAAAGAAATGCTTCCAAAACATTGATTTAAAAATGTGTTTTACATTCAAATGACTCTCTCTACCAATCTTCAGGCTATTCTTATCATAGCCATTACTCCTGTTACTTTGGGATAATCGAAATAAACCTTCATTCAGTTTTTGGGAGGGGAATTTGGTCATCAGAATGATATTTCTGTTAAATTCATAAACACACACACACACACACACACACACACACACACACACACACACACACACACACACACACACACACACACACCACTTGCTCTCTTTCTCATACTTCAGGAACTAACAATAGAGAATAATCCTAGTTATATAAAAAGTATGAACCTCCAGAAGGGAATCAAATCTGGGGTCTCCGGATTTAAAAGCTAGAATGCAAACCAAAAGACCACAAAGCAGTCGGTATACTTTTATATAAAATCTAAGCCAGGGTAGCTAAAAGCGTTTTTAAAGACTACGGATTTGTGATGATTTTGAAATTTCCTGCTCTTTGTGTAACCACAACTCTAATTGAAAAATGATTAAGGTTTTTTGTTGTTGTAATTTACGTCCTCCAACATTACGTCATATAGGACGATGAATTGAATGGATGAAATGATACTCAAATGATTCCGGGGTCCATGGAGCTTACAGTTAACCGACATTTTTCTTTTAGGATAAGGGAAAACCCCGGAAAAACCTTATCCAGGTAACTCACCCTGACCGACATTTGAACTCGGGACCTCTTGAACGTGAGACACACATGCTACCACCATGCTACCGAGGCGGGCGTAAGTATTTAAGAATTAACATTAATATCAAGGCATATCCTGTAATGGTTACCTCAAAAAATGGAAACATTAGCTGTTTTAAGAGGTATAAATTGCTCAAGTCCTTCTCGGGAAGCAAGCCAGGGGAAAAGACGATTAGAAATCGACTTTTCGGGAGCGTACATCTCTCTCATCATCAGGATATTTATTAAATGTTATAACCACAAATGAATCACCGGTTATAAAACAAATATAAACAAAGACAAAACACTATCATATTCGCATTACTGAACAAAAGACTGTTTTCAGTAAATGAAATGCCAGGTCAGGATATGGCGTCAATATAGAAAATTAACTGGGTCAAAGAAACATAACTACTTAACTTTATAATCAAGCTGTGTAGATGTGTGCTCCTTAAGTAGACAGATTTCCATTTTAAGGTCGGTTTCCAAGAGGAGCTGAACTGAAATCCAATAAATTGTTTGTATTGCAGGATTATAGTTTTAGAAATTATACTAAATGTGTCTTTATTAATGAAGAAGAACAAAATATGTTGTCTTCTTTTTTTTTTTTTAATTTTACGTCCTCCAACGTTAAATCATATCCGACGATGAATGGAGTGGGTGAAATGAAGCTCAAATGCGTCCGGGGTTCATGGAGCTTAGAATTACCCGACATTCGTCTTTCAGGATAAGGGAAAACTCCGGGTAAACGTTATCCAGGAAACTCACCCTAACAGAGATTCGAACTCGGGACCTCTTGAACGTCAGGCAGACATGCTACCATCTACGCTACCGAGGGTGGCAAAATATGCATTCGATTTGATATTACATATGTATATTAAAATATTTAAAAAACAGAAAAAAGATAACAAAAGTGTGTCCATATATACAGTATTTTGAATAGTGATTTTATTTTATATCTTCTATCTAATACTTGGATGAAGACATAAGTTTGGTCTATAGTAAGTTGAATTTCATTTTTCAGTAATGGTGTTCACAATTTAGTGGAGGAATACATCGAATTTCAAAGTATCTATTTCCCGTGAAATTCAGGTATCGAATTTTTTGATGAAATGCAATATTATTTTTATTTACTGTAACTTTCTATAAACTTAAAGTAACAATTAGAGTGAATAAGAGACTAGAATAAAATCTGAAATCGTTCCATGACTATGCTGTCGCATAAACTGATATATACAATCAAAAGCTGGAGAGTAGATGAACATCATAGGGATAAACGATTATCATGGCTTGAAATACGCCCATTCGTACGTACCATATAACCAGTAGTGGTAAAAGTTCGATGACATATTGGAGTAAAGTAATTATTCAGAAATACTTCACGTTTACATATGTGTTTTAAATAGTAATTGAGAAACCACCTTCATCGCTAAAAAAAAAAAAGCTGATGTTCTGATCACTTCCCAAAGGTTCTGAAAGCCAGTTGCAAGATTTGAATAGATAAAGTTAGACTGAAACGTTCAACGCCAAGGCGGGGATTTGAACCGTGGATCTCCAGGTCTCCGTCCGATTGCTCTTAACCTTTGAGCTACCATGGCTAACGTGCCGTTATGACATTAAATTCTTCAACTGACTGGCATGTTTCCTGGAAAACCACTGGGGGCTCTCATATGAAATGAGATACGCACCATCTGCAGCGACTTACTAACTATTTAGGCACCTAAGTCCCAGGCTTTATGGTTACCACTATTAGGTAAACTGTGGAGATTTTCACTCTGACTCTATCTATTCAAATATTAGCCTACATACGGCTAATGTGGAAGAACGATTCAATTTACAGTTGCAAGATGTCAGTCAATGTTGTTACCGATCACTTTTTTATGTTGGAGCCGCGACAAGCCAGTGCCGGGCCCGTGCGCAGGAAAGAAAGAGACAAATAGTGGCGCGCAGCACTGAACGCTTGCCGAGAAAGAGAAAGCAACAAACATAGAAAGATAAAGTCTGTCTAGTCAACGGGTGTGCAGTTCGGACTCAAAGGAACCTGACCCTCCCACCCACTAATGACCGTCATAAATCTATCTCCACACTTCAGAAATGGAACACTGTCGTTGAGGACCAATAGCAATCCTGTGTTTCTTGAAATGACAGTCGCATGTTTACTCCACTTGGACTCTCAGTTGCCAAAGTTCCAACTTCCAGTTGATCTGATTCATTTCGTGCCGCAATTCGTTGTGTGTCACGATGTGGAGACCGTGGGAGGGAAATGCAGTGGTAAATACAAATGAAGCAGTAGATAACTTTCAGTCAAGTGAGAATAATCAAAGTGATGACAATAGTGTGAATAACTGGCCGGAGTTATGTTACTGGAAAGGCCTCAAAAAACAAAGTTATAACGGGAACTGTTTCTAAGCAAATTCAAGCGCTTGTTTTGAACACATATAAATATGTGCTGACTAATAATCTTGGTAAATGGTCGTGCAATGAACCTGATGATAAATTCTGGGTATTCACAGAAATACAGTAAGAAATATTGTGACGAAAGGAATACCAAAGACGCCGATCAAGTGTGAAAACAAAAGGAAACGTTTTTCTAAAGTAGATAATTTCACATGCGATTTAACTCGTCCAGAAATTTATAGATTCTATGCAAAAGGGAGAGCGCCCACCTTAGACGAATTGCTTGCACATTTGCAAGAAATTTGTGATTTTCCTTATGGGCACTGCACTTTTCGCGGTCTCCTAAAGGAGCTGGGTTTCAAATACCGCACTTTGAATAAGTTAAGTGTTATTAATGGAGTCCAGTAGAATTGTAGCTTGGCGATATATATGTACAATACCCATGACGTATGAGAAAGGTGGCAACCTTGCAGAATGGACTGGGAGAAGGAGGGCCTGTGATGTAAAACGATTATAAGGGCTCGTCAAAGGCAGCGGCCGACGTGCACACGATTTAACTAAACATACTTTACAGAGTGATGTCTGGATAGTTCCGTGTTTCTCTCGCCGCCGCGGGAGCTCTACTGTATTCTAGAACAATGACCGGAGGTCCCCGCAAAGTGTAGAGCGGAGTCCGTTGCTAGTTGAGTGGTAATTTGTTAGTTGCTAGTGCAGTGATGCGAGTTATGCTGTGTTGTAATGGTGCGTTTGAACTATACCGCAGCGAATTCGTTTGTTTACGTGTGGTGAAGCAACAAGACGACCTTGAAGACTATTGTAGTGTATTTCACGTCTTTTTACTGCTACAAGGGTTGTACAGATCATGTTAAACTTCTGCAAACAAGACTTTTAATTCTACGAACCAAGGAATTTACAATATGTTATTACTCTTTATACAAATTCATGAGAAACGAAAGAGCGAATACTTAACATTACAAAGTAAATTGCTTAAGCAATTATTACTAAGTTACTCAGTTTAACTGTTCGTTTTGAAAGAATGTAGATGTTCTTTATTAATATTTCCCCAAATAAATTTTTAGTTTTTATTTATTTGTTTATCTTTTATATTTCGATTTTGCTGCACTATTAATTGGAAGAAATAAAAATAATAATTTACTGCATAACTGCAATAATATTATTATATTTAGAATATCATGCAGAATAGTATAAATAAAATAATTGAGACGTTAATGCAAAATCCACGCTCTGATATTCAGTATAAAAATCAGAACTGTTTATACCGTTACATAAAGATTTAAACATTATTCAAAAAATAAAGAGCAAAACCATTTACTACTTTCTATATTTATAAAAGAAATCTATAACATAAGTATATGTTGTAAGTACATCTCGGTTTAATTTATAGGCAAATGACAAATAACTGTATTTCATTTGACTTTGAGACAATAATCAAACCTTAATCATTACTTATGATTAAATTTAAGGTCTTTGAGGTAAATTGGAATGTTTGTAATCATTTACATTCCACCCCCTTTCTTTTATTAAAAAAATATGCATTTGAATGTATATGCTCACACAGCTTGCCCTAAATTAACGTGTATTTGTGATTGTTTAATTAAGAAGCATTAAAAGCCTTGTCATCTTTCTTGGAGCTCATCTTGAACATTCTGAATCTATAGTTTCGTATGGCACATTGTCTTACTTTTTAAAATAATAAAAACATGAATAAAATGTCAAGGATGAGCTACCAACGCCCAAATCAGTGGCGTAGATGGTAGCGCGTCTGTCTCACGTACAAGAGGTCCCGAGTTCAAATCTCGGTTAGGGTGAGTTACCTGGTTAAGTTTTTTCCGGCGTTTTCCCTTATCCTGATAGATGAATGTCGGGTAGCTCTAAGCTATATGGACCCTGGACTCATTTGAGCATATTTCCTCCATTTAATTCACCGTCAAATATGACTTAACTTTGGAGGACGTAAATTACAAAAGGGGGGGCACAAAGAGGCGAAACCTTGTAAATGTAGGATTCAAATTAACGTGTAAACAGCATAAAATATCAGGTATGCCCGAAATTAGAAAAAAAATGAAAAAAGTAGGGAAATTATATGAGAGATCAAGGTCCTTAAGGACACTTGACGTTAAGACGCTTTTCTTGCAACTCTTAATTCATCCTAATTAGATGTCAGCCAAGAACATTGTCAAGGTAGCTGCTAATGGAGCGCAACGTGATGACAAGACTTGCGAACAAAGATTTAAGGTGTAAGGTGTTTGAGATTCGGAGCTGTCAAGAACAGGGGCACATGCGTTGGAGCTCTACCAGTTTCTAGAAATATGATTTTACTGTTATTATGGCATATAAATCTTGAGGATGGAACAGGAATTAACCATAAATATGGGACCGATGGAGCGTGGTAGCCAATGGACGCTAACATGTTACATCCTGGCTGGGTGCTACAATTGAGATACACTGCCAGGAATTTAATAACGGTGTTCACAGTATTTTATGTTTTTGACAACTAATCGAGGACTAAAAGGGCTATGAATATCTTCTTTATGCTCGTGGCATGGTCCATATTTATATTAGGTATATTCTTAAAATACACTTTATGTGTTTTTCAAGCTAATATATATATATATAAATAATCACAAGTTTACTTACTGATTTTGCTTTGTGCAAACTTAGATTATGGGAGATAGAGGTATTAACATTGCCGGTTATGCTGATGATATTGTTCTTGCCACAGACATATGGAGACACATAAACTGCAAAGACGTTTCTACCAATTCTATATTAATGCCACTGCCGTATTGAATTAAAGCAGCATAAGAGACGAGGTGCACTAAACGATGAGATGGCACTATAATTGGCATTATATTTTGAATGCCATAATACGAGAAAAGGAACAGTGAAATGAGATGAGAAACTTACGATACCTCGATACTCGCATGGTATCGACATAGAACGATTCCTCAGAAAATTCGCTCAATACTTTTTCGATTCTTCGGTGGTGACTTTTTCAACTTTTATTTGACTTGAAAGCCGAAATTATTATTGCCGCCAGTAGAACATTGTAAATCTTGAGAAATTGCCGGGAATGTAGAACCTTCAAAAAAAAAAAAAAGTATGCAAGAAAATAATCGCGTGTCAAATTCAGTGCCAGTTTTGTAATTTGTAATTTATTTCTCATCTTTCCTTTTACCATAAAATGGAAATACAAAATCAAGATTAAAATTATAAAATCCATACTGAAAAATGCCACATGTTCCTAAATCCTGAAAATCCCATCATATTGCCCACCATTGAATAATAATTCGGTCCCCATACACCTAACCCTAGGTTTTTGTGTATTGGAGTCCTCTACTCCTTTTTACAGATTTTGCCATTTCACCTATCCCACTCTATATATTTCTCTTAATTGTTCTTAGCCATCTCTCTTTTAACTTTCCCTAAATGAGTCCCTATATTTCTCCTGTACTTTTCCCCTTTTACTGACAGAGTTTTTCTAACTGCTACTTCGCCACCCAAATTGTCCCATTTACGTAGCCAAGCCTGCTCTCTCCATATCTTTGTTTGACTACAATTTAATATACAATGGAAATCTACATTCTCTTCTCCACACAATGGACATTTATCTAGCTCCCTCTCTTTACCTATACCTTTCAAGTTTCTCAGTCCTGTTCTCGCCCAAGCAAAACCTTCTCGCCCTAACTTACTACATATATCTATATACCCTTCCCTCCCCCAGGTTGCTTTTATTTCTCTATATAATCTCAGTGAGCTTTTGTCACTTGTATTGGCGAAAATGTCTTGTCTGTCAATATCTTCTAATCTTAGCTTAACTTCTTTCCAGAAACCTCTATACCGATATTCTGCATTTATTCAAGAATGACTCATACCTATAGCAACCAAGCAATATATGAGATTTGCATAAAGCAGTAGTTTTCTTTCACAACTGTACAATATATAACTAAATGTTGGTCGCCCAGGGAACGGTTACCTTAAGTTTTAATAATGTATTTTAATATATATTAACCTCAATTATTATTAAAACTCTCCAGGCTGTAAGGCACACGGATGTCCAAAAATTGCCAAAATAATTATTTTTAATAAATTCTGTGCAGGTTATCTCTCATTACCGAACGAGATGGCTCAGACGGTTTCGATTGTGATCGTTATTTGCGAGGTCTGGGTTCAATTCCCGTGGCCGACCTACCTGACATGGGTTTTTCGGAGTTTTCTCGGGTTGCCAGGCGAATGCTGGGTAGGTTAACTACATCCCCCCAATTTCCTGTCCCTCCATTTCATCTCCATTAGCATTTCACGTCATCTCTTGGTCTCATTCAGGGTAGAAGTGTCGGTGGGAGTTTCGGCGCAGCATGGCAGGATGATATGCTCCTGGTAAACAATTCCTCCTCCGGTAGGACGGTCTCCGGTTTCTTGGCTGGCCTGGAGGGCCGTTTCATGACGACGGTGGGTGGGATACCGGTTTACTGGCCTGTCGGAGAGTTTCTATCTGGTCAATAGTCACTGTAGTGACTCCTTGGGGTACCACCCAAGGTCTCCTCTCATGTCATCCTTCCTACCGGAGATGCCCTAATTGGAGACATAGGTACAATAGACCTAGTCTGGTCACAGTGCCGAATCTCCTCCGTAGCGTAATCCAATCTAATTCAATCCAATCACTCTCATTTGATATCTATATTGTCACCCGAAGGTCGGAACTCCCTATAGAACTGGCCGGCAGTAGGGCCAGACGGGAAGCATTCAGCCTACGCCTACCCATTTGTCTCGTGTCACTAACTGAAGGGATAATTATGGGAGCGGCGCGAGCCCTCTACCGTCTCTTTTCCCTCCCACCAGACGTCTCGAAACCTCTGGATAATTGTGCGCGCCGCGAACCTTCCGGAAACGGCGATCTTCCCTATATAAGGCCTGTAGTTGGCGAGTCAGTTCAGTTCTTGCGAGCAGCCGTGAGGAGCGCCCAGTGAGGGAACGGACCGGAAGACTTTGAACGTGCATCAGAGGGGTTGTACGTAACTGTGAGCGTGCAGTGGACCGGAAGACTGTGTACGTGCACCGGAGGAGTTATGCGTAATTGCGAATGCAGAGTGGACCTGTGACGGACGAACTGGTGAATTGTAATTGTGTGCATTACGTAATTCTGTGTAATCGGCAAGTGTTCCGACTGTAATTCGGTGGAAATAAAGAACATTTTTGAGTTGTGCAATGGGACTTTTAATTTCACGAACCCACAAAGTCACAATATTATAACTACATATAGGTACAATACTTGTATTTTAAATGTATTTTTAAGAGTATTCTTCGCCTGAAACCATTTTGTTCTGTGAATTTTGTGTAACTTTTAAAATATCAAAAGGCCTACGCATTTTCAAATACGTGAACATTAGTTCCCTTTCAGGAGAAGCTTTGTTCCATAAAGTGCTACAACTTTGGTAGTTTCCATGTGTCCAAACCACACGGTATCTTCCATTACTAATAACTACACTTTTTATTTATTTATTTTTTATTGTAAAGCTATGTTTGTGAATGACATTTTTATTGGTACAAATGCCTAACTTTCTCAAAAACTACTGAAGACTATGCTGTTCTAAATATATTCCTTATAAATTAAATGGTTGATTCCTTTTAATAATTAGTATTTATAAGATTTCGTTAAAAACAAGCAAAGGGAAAACTTTTTTATCTTTATTAATAGCTATATGTGCCGATCAAGACTAGATTATTAAGTTATAAGGCGGTAAACATTTTCGTTTCATTGCCGAAATAGTGTTCAGCAAAGTTGATCATGAATTTAGCACATTTAATTTTGTGGGGCCAGGTATTTTATTCTTAAGTTAACAAACTATCTCATTGAAATCAACAAAAGAACGATAAACAATTTCTGGTACATCTTGAAGCATTCATTTAAGTATAATCGATTTGGAATTCACTATCCAATAATGCTGCAGCATTGTCCAAACCTGCTGAAAAGCCTGCATTCAGCCTGCATTCGCTGCGTCTTGTTAGAGGAATGGTTTGTATATTTGAAGTGTTTGCATTTTATAGTTATACTGAAAAATAAATTAGTGAGGAATAAATAAAAGTCGGACGAGCTAATGCAAAACATATGCTCAGATCCAATGCTTGAGTCGTTTACAGTAAGAA
>CM060954.1:47591789-47714289 GCA_030765055.1 Mantis religiosa
ATAAACAATTGCATTAATAATACCAGGAAATTCACGATTTTTTTATTTGTTCCATTTATACCCCGCCTTTAACTACAATGTTCATATCGGCGGCTGTTCTCCTTTGGAACACGTTGAGGGTGTTAACTCGTAAACGTTAGGTTTTAATCATTAGATCACGCACACATTCACACTCTCATTCATACTTCCAGATGAGGAATTATCTTGGTTGGAGAAAAATCCCCACCCCCACCGCCGGGAATCGAACCCGGAACTCCTAGCACGGCAGACAGGTGCTGTACCGACTGAGCTACGGGGCCAGCCAATTCACGATTTATTTTCTTATAATAACAGCGTTTATTTTATTAAACGAGTCATAGCTTAAACAATAAGGCACAGTAATAAAACCCTGAGATATTGTACAATATATAGGAGACCATTTTAAAACTCTCGCACGACAGTGTTATTAAAATTGGTTTTATTTTGTAAAGGCGTATTTAAAATATATTTGACGTGCTCGAGCCCTTTTTCTTTGAAAGCATTGCTATTTAGCTGTAGAAAAAATATACGGGACTTTCGAAACGCCCTGTATACGTGGAACCTTGACATTCTAATTTCAAACACTGCTCCTCAACCAAAACTATGTTATATGTATTGATTACGCAGCAGCGTGTTCTATTTCTGTTACTTTGGAATACACTTGATACTGGAAATTAATTGTTCTTTCACACTAGACGTGTGTAGGACGCACTATGAAAGGGTCGAACCAGACTAAATATTTGAATGCCATAGCCGGGATTTGAACCGCGGATCTTCTGGTTTCCGTCCAGCCGCTCTAACCATTTGAGCTACTATGGCCAACGTGCTAACATGACATTAAATTCTCCTAGCTCGACCCCTTCCATAGTACGTCCTACACACGGCTAGTGTGGAATAACAATTAATTTCCATTATTTGTACCTAATAGTGGTCCGAACTATAAAGCTCGGGCCTTAAAGTACTTACAGCATAGTAAGTCGCCATTAAGGTAGTTGTCTCATGTGTTTATGAGAACTCCTAAGTGGTTTACCGGGAGAAACACGAGTCAGTTGGAGAATTTAATGTCATGTTGACACGTCGGCCATAGTAGCTCAAATGGTTAGAGCGGCTGGACGGAAACCAGAAGACCCGTGGTTTAAATCCCGGCTATGGCATTGAATTTTTCAGTCTGGCTCGACCCTTTCATAACACTTGATACTGTTTTAAGCACATAGAACTGCATAATGCTTATACTACGGTAAGTGAAATGGGAAATCGCCTATCTCTTTGCAAGAGTCCATATGTCACCTTATGGTATTCAAGTTCTAAAGTCAACTAACTGCGGCACTGTAGGAATGCATTAGGATCTTTATGGCTATAAATGAGAGGCCAGGGAAATGGATTTTACTGCTTTTCTAAAACAAGGGAAATAAACAGAATGTATGCTGACTAAATATTTAAGGATGGCTAAAGATAAATTTATGGTACTGAAAATTTAGATAGAAATATTTAGCTCTCAATTTAAGATGGGTAGCACTTTATTGGGAAGGCTGTACATGCCCGATACATGTAGAAACACGGACACATTTGCGCAGCACTAAGGCTATGGACACATGACGAACCTAAGATGGCGTGGTAAAGGTATGAGATTTAAAAGATGAAATTGCCAACACAACACACCCTGGGGTATCTTCTGATTGAGATACGACCTCATAGTTGAACCAATATAAAATAAAAGAAGACGAGGGAGAGGAAGTATTAGTTACTATCTTTATTCTGCACTCATTCAAAAAGTAATTAAGCAATCATACTTAGAATTAAGTTCAACTTGTGACTCGCAAGTAACTACAGACTTATGTAACTTATGATAATTTTGAATAATTCGAACGCGATACAGGTCTATCAACGAATTCCAAGCAAATATCTACCTGGAACACAGATGGAGTACAATCGCACCTAAATGTTCAGATTATGGACGTGTCCTCAATGCAAACAGTCAATTTCTCAAGAGTTTGTAGCTTCCCTCAATCGCCCTCGTCTTTAACCATAGCCAAAAGGAAAAGTACATTGAGGTAATATCGGGAGATTATGGTGGGAAATCAATTCCAAGCGTTATAAAGGCATGTCCCCGCACAATGCGTAGGAGCTTAATCATGCTGGAAGTAGAGTTAGTAATAGTGATGATGACTCTTGAAGTAGAGGTCTACAGGGAGATTTCGTCAATTAAGTACGGCTCAGTTACACCACATGCCGATATTTCAGCCCACATATTTAAATCACGTTAACTTAATGGTTGCTACAAAATAACATATTTGAAAAAGATATGGATCTAGGTTTGTAGGGCGTACCTGGTGAGTTCTACTGTACGGTTATGACAGTTGTGTACGGTATCTATTTTTACGCGTGCGTATTTACTTCTACTCCATCCCACCTATTGGTTTAGGTTGAAGAGAATATCTTGGTGTAAACATTGTTTCGTCTTCATGTACATATGTGACGGCGTACAACCTTCTATGCTATGAAAACACATAACTTTCATCTGTATAATGTCACTCTATGAATAAACTGCTTTCGTTAAATTACTCAGAAAGGTTCCTGAAATAGCGTTCAGATAGTGTGTGTGTGTGTGTGTGTGTGTGTGTGTGTGTGTGTGTGTGTGTGTGTGTGTGTGTGTGTGTGTGTGTGTGTGTGTGTGTGTGTGTGTGTGATGTTATTTTACAATTTATGGCTTCTATACGATTTTGGTAACAAAATTGTAATATGGTGATAAAATTTTTTTGTCTAATTAAGGCAAATGCTTTTAGAGATTATTTAACTGAAACACGTGGTGTTCGAACAGCATTTCTTACTTCATTTAACTGGTGCTAGCATAGAGTAAATGTGTAGAAAAAGTGAGAGTTTAAGAAATCAAGAAGGAATGAATACAGACTGCAATTCCAGACATCTGTCGAACATATGAAGCCGGGAGAGAGATAGTTCTTAACCGTTTTAGCAATGAGACGTGGCGTTACAGAATGACTAAGATGAATGCTGCAGATGCTGTTGACACAGGAAGCAAAGAAACTAATCCAACACTTTTTACTGGAAAAACGTTTCTTCTTTCTCCACAACAAAATGGTATTAACATTCCAAACGAAGAAGACTCTTAAGAGAGCATTTTCTTCTAAACTAACGAGCACAGTTAACATTACAGGTCACCTCTGTCCTTCTCATCCCCTCTCTCTCCTAGATACGTTGATGGATTTATATCTTCGGCTTTAGTTTTTCTGTAAATGCTATTCTAAAAACACCAAAATGAAAACTGGCAAAAAGAATAGCAAACAAGGGATTTGGCTCCGTTTTACGTGTCTCAGGGGAAAGAATTACACGAGATCTCGTTTATCTGGATTAGATGGATCATAGGTAACTCGATTAGTTCTTTTTATTTGTCAGAACAATGAGACTTGCATGGAAACGTCAAAAAAATAGTTCAGGACTACAAACGTGACACATAAAATATTAAATCACTATGATGTTATTTATCGTTACTTAATCTAAAAGGCTTAGGTAATGTAGTTTTTACAATTTTCTTAAAGAGCAAAATTCAAAGCTATTTTATAGTGTTTGATAAAATATTTAACACGTTCAAGGACTTGTCCCAAAACCAGTGTTAATTTTGAACGATCCTTTTTATGCGCATAAATGTCAGATCATCTTTTAGTAGAGTACCTATAAACACTCGAACGTAATGTATAATCATTATGAACATTCCTCTTTAAATTTAGTAAAAACGTAACGTAACCCATGGCGTAACAGCCCAAAGTGAGCCTAAGCTGCCAACCTGACTCACAGCTTTGCGCCCACATACGGAAGGCAGAGGTGGGTCATCCAACCAATACGGGGAACAGATGTGGTCAGTATCTTGACACGTCAGCTGGAAAGTTGACTTTCTAGATCAGGGTTCGCTGCCTATCGTAGCTACTCAATTTCCTCACAATGCTGAGTGGGCAGTGGTCCTATAACCGAGACTTAAACTCCGCACCTCAAGGAGTGGGATCGATCCCGGGCACATTCCGTGGTAGGAAATGTAACGGTTTCCCTTGGTCATAAACATAAAGTAGCTTAATATATGTTATATCAAAATAATGTTAGGTTAGCATAGATATTTTATACTATTATTTTGCATCGAAAGGAAATAAACAGCTATTACAGAAAAACACATTATAGTAGATAGGACATATATGTAAGAAGTGTTGATGGACTAGAAATGTAGATGAACGGAGAAACAGAAATATGAGGACCCTCAAGGTTGAGAACACAGGTCATTCGGCTTTCTTCATAACAAAGTTCACCCTAGGAACAAAGCCTGCGAACCATGTGGAGGGTCAGTCTGTCGCCCTGTACTCTCTTTCACGCCAATACGTACAATAGAGTCGTAGATTATCCGAATCCCTAAACTTTCGCAGCGTACGTGCTTCGGAATTAAATAAGTGGACGCTGTGGGAAACATTCTACCAACGTTCGGTCATGCGCACATACAAAGTTCATACGATGGTTAAAACTCGAAATTGAAACCAACCAATTACAGTTTAGAACTTACACACGTGATTCACACAAAAATTCAAAATGTAACGATAAAGGGGAAAATCCAGGAGATAATGGATTCGTGAGTTTGATAACAGAATCACTCTCTCTCGGTCGGGGTATAGTGAAGTCACGCCGTACATATAAGTGTGGCAAGAGTACATCGAATACACAACACATGGATTCGTGAGTTTGATAACTGGGACACTCTCTCTCGGTTGGGGCGTAGTGAAGTCACATTATATATACAAGTGCGGTAAGAATACACCAAATACACAACACGCATAAAGAACTGTATTGTTACCGCCAAACACATCACATGAGTCTGCAAACAGCAACTTTCCAGGTGGCGAGTGAGGTACCTGATTACACTTGTGAATAAATCGATCATGGAACAGTCGAGGCGTTTTCTTCGTTAATCACACTACACCCAGTCAGGACGTATCCCACACCCTGGAACAAAGAAGAGAGTCCATGCAGAGCGAACCCCGAGCACAACCACGACCTGTCCAGTAAACCTCCTACATTCGTAACCCTCACACGTCACCTTTCCTACTTTATGAGGTGTTGAGTATTGGGAGGACTCAACCAGGTTCCAAACGGGCAAGAACCGCCTCAGGAATCAAATTATGTTACATTTAGTAACTAGTAGAAAATAAAAACTGATGTCAAAGTTGAAATACTCAATGAATTAAAACAACTATCGAATCCGTTGGAAAACTCCATGCATGCTTCTAATGGCTGTTTCTCCGTATTCAATGAATAATGCCTGCTTCACAATAGAGTCATATGGAAGATGCCTATGTACCTGTGCATAGAAAACATTTAATATGAATTCCAGAAGAATATATGTTTATAACAATTCTTAAGGCAAATACTACTTTATTGATTTGATATGGAAAAGAAGTAACAAAATGTTCCAATTCTGGTTACCTGTTTATGAAGACTAGAACGCTCAGCAAGTAATGAGACATACATTATATGGTTGACCTGGATGACACAGTTGCCTAGGTGCTGGCCTACTGATCTCATTGTCAAGGGTTCAAACCAGGACCAGACCGATATATTTTAAGTATAGTTAAAAGCGACAGCTCCATCTCAGTAATCTACTAGCACGTATAAGAACTCCTTTGGGACAAAATTCCAACACACCAGAGGTGCTGACGTGATTCTGGTAGTTCACAGCGGTATTAACAACAAAATATAAAAAGGTGAAAATTGTGTGCTTTAAATATATCTTTGTACACTAACATCTTTTTTATTTCTTATGGTTTATTAGTCATACAAAACTAAATGGGAATTGCGCTCATGCCATACGCACCTAAGTCAAAATTGGTACCCATTTAATTATTCTTGTGAACAGATTAATCTTATGGCATTCTGGTCGAACATTTTCAGAGCCGGTTTTGCGAAAATAATGAAAAAAGTTTGTGGTAAGTGTTAGTTTGGGATTAGATATTATCTTGGAACTTTCGTGTCGCACCCTTGGAGGCTGCTGCACTCAAAGTCCAAATTTTGATATCGGACTGCTTATTTGCTTTATATACAAATACGCATTTTTTTTTTCTAAAGTTCTTGTTTTGGATTCGCGTGGCTTAATAATGTGTATACTTTTTTGGGTAAAAATCTTGTCATGAATTTTTGGATGGAATACGAATACATATGTAATTTTTTATCTTGAAAAGTGCAGAGCGATGCGCAGTGGTATCTGGACGAGTCCACCTCAGAACGGTTGCAACTGGAGGGGAGGGCAGGTCAGTTGCGTACCAGTTGCGAGCAACTAAACACGTGCAGAGCTACTCGGTAACACTACAGCTTGTTTCAAAATGTTCTTGTCTCCTGGTTCCAAGAGAGCATTTATAAGTGACGCCACCTAGCAGCACATTAGGAAGTAATAACCAATATCCATAGATTTATAAAAAGGGAACAATGGTCTGGGTCAGCTATAAAAATCTGGGGAAGGGTATCTGAGGCAACAGTTGTGTCTGAAAGCAGTTTAGGAGAGTTATTAAGGAAAGAGAAGCCATTGGTGCTAGTGCAATAACGTCCTTCTCTATGCCCAGTAAACAAAGATTAAGAACATCCACAAAATCTAATTTGGATGTTTTAATTCAGAAGAAGTTAGGCGAACTATGATAATTTTTAAAGCACAGAAAAACAAATACCAACGTTGAAGGAAGTGCTTATGAAGCTAAAAATTCTACTGATTTCCAAGGTAGTGTCTGAACATTAAGAAGAGTTCTTTTGAAGCTAGGATTATTTGAAAAAAAAAAAAAAAAACCACTAAGCGTGCCAGACAAATTTTAATCGAACATCGCACCATACGTGCAAAAAGGCTTAAGTATTTACGAAATATTCGGAGATATCGAAGTGAGGTTTATATAGTTTACATGGATGAAACATATAAATACAGCACATACTAGACCAAAGCCTGGAGTGAAATACGTTACAGGGACTCTGCAGCGATATTGAAAGGCCGACAGTTGTTTATCATGCCTGCTGGAGGAGAACAGGATTTTGTTCCAAATGTCTATGTGCTATTTAAGATCCAACAAAAGCGTGGATAGAACTACTATAGTAAGAATTACAACTCAGTTTATAAGAGCTGCAAAACTGGCTTTGAGAATGAAATTTGCTTTTAGACACCTTATGCACCGCCCTCCCCTCTCGTAATCTTACGCGTGTGACGCATTGTGGCGATATGTGCACTATTCCCACCACAGTTGCTACTCATCCCTACCGCGCAGGATTCCTGTCAAGATAAAATAATACATTTGTACAATATATGGTGTAGTTAATTGGATATATTCTGGCCATTTGAGAGATAAACAGACGGCATTATTTTTGGTAACTCTACTTCTTTTTTTTTTTTGCTGCATTTATACTATATGAAAACGAGCTTAGAAATGTTGGATTCTCTTCTATTTGTCTTTTTGTATTTAAAAAAAAAAACAGCTCATAAAGAGCAGTCTGTATGTTTAACGTGCATATGGGTTACCTAACTCAGGGAGACACCTTCCACGTGGAGATATTTGTGGCTATTCCTCGTACCTCCTCAAGGAAGAGATTAAGTGAAGGAACTGCAGGAGACTACAGGTCGCAAACAGAAAGACTGACAGTTCCAGGTTTGAAGACATTTCACACTTTTGGTGCTGCTTAGTGAGAACGATCAACAATGCAGCTACCAAGCAACGTCTTTTCTTTGAACAAGCATCCACCCCAAGTTTCCAACATGGAGGTATTAACCTAGAAGCACGCCTAATATATGAGAAGGAAACGAAAAGAATGTGAAACAATGGAACAATATCCTGGTAGATGATAAATCACTATGATAATGCACTACCGATTACGGAGAACTGCCAGAAACAGGCCAGCTTGGATAGTGGTGGGGAACTGAACGCGGGTTACCCTGTAATACATCGAGCTAGTGTCATACCACAATCCTCCAACTGGGTAATCAAATATTGTCTTAGACCTCAGTCAATTATTCTGCAAAATATTAAAATGGAAATTAGGATTAGAAGTGTAGTGATTATAGCTTCTTCTGAACATTGTGTTGGAATGAGTAAAATAATAGTAATCTATGCCATAACAGCAGGCTGAAGCCGGCGAATCTGACTGCCGGCCTCACGCACACATATGCGAGAAAGAAATGGACGAATCATCCAACCGATACAGAGAGGAGATGTGGTCAGCATTACGCAGCCAGAAAGCTGGCTTTCTTGACCAGGATTCGCTACCAAAACAAAAAAATACAAGTTTATGATTTTGGTGATCTTTAACCAGATATTACTGATACGTCACCATAAAGATGGTAAAGTCTCCTTCTAGAGGAGTATAAATATCTTATACACTCATTTATAAGTAGGGAACGGAGGTTTAGCTAAATGCACTTTCCACAATATAGTTATTAGTACGTTTTTATGTATTTACCATATTTTATGCATATTTTATACATTTTGTGTGTGGAAAACAATATAATTTTCTTTATGAGAAGAGAAGCCTTCTGCTTATGGTGTAACATTTGATTAGATTACGTGTTGTCAACACCTCGCTACAATATAAACATATACACGAAACTTGCAGGAAAGAGATTTCGCTGTCAGAGTATTGCACAATGTACTTGAACTCAACACGACTAATCCTTGTTTCACGTAAGCTTGCCCCGTATCTCTTAACGGTCACGTGACGTTATCACCTCTCATTGGCTGCTATTGCAGTGCAGACTGTTGTGCGGTAAAAATTAGTTCGTTATTTAACATGGTGATATGTCTTTATGTTGGAAGAGAATTGTGAAATGCATATTTTCGTAACTGTTTTAATTAAATATATTACCCAACACAGTTGATTTATCTGAAATGCATGTTAATTCTTAAACGAAGTAAAGAGGAGGATCCTTTGCTCTCAAGCACATGGCACGATAGCACGTGATTTAACGGTAGTGATGACATATTTGTTTATATGACTTTTATCACTGACCTTGTTTTGAACTGGATTAGTCATATATCGCCATTCGAAGGTGTGTTGTGTCGAGTTAAATTATTTTATTGATCGTTTATTGCGCGTGTACTTATATGTATAATGGCAGAGTCTAGCGCCATTTTTTCGCTGAAGCATCGCAAGGGAAAGTCTTTACAAAGCGGCGAAAAAAGAACTGTGATGCATGTGTTTAATGCACTCACAGAGAAGAATCCGTCTTTGTCAGTGAGAGAAGTCGAACAGCTATGCTCTGAGCTTACAGGTGTGTTAGATGCGTAGGAACATCGCGACATGAAATTCAGACAACAGGAAAACTTAACACTCCAGGGTCGATATTGCTGTGTGGCGAAGACGTTATTTAAGGACAATCAGACTGTACCGGGATAAAAATCGCAAAATATACTACCTTGACGAGACTTGGGTGAATGAAATACACACGACAAGTATGGCGTGACACGACTTTTAAGACTGAAAGACAAGCATTTTTGCAAGGTATGTGTGCTGGTTTAAAAAATCCCAGTGGAAAAGGCCGAAGGCCTTTCATTATAAATTTGTTCCAGTTTCATTGCTCATTCATTCAGTTTCAATTTGCTCAGTTTCATTATATACTTCATTATTTTTGCATGCCTTCATAATCTTATTTGTATGATGTTATGTATCTTCCTGCAATTATTATGACGTTTACTGCAGGTTTAAATGTAATGGAAAGGCACCGCCTATGGCCTATGGTACAAAAGCATTAGCCAATTAAGGCCTCGCCGTGGCTCAGTGGTTAGACCGCTTGGCTCTCACCAAGGCGGCCCGGGTTCGATCCTAGGCGACCGCAAATTGAGATTTGTGGTGGACAACACGGCGCTGGGGCGGGTTTTCTCCGGGATCTCCGGTTTCCCCCGCCATCTCATTCCACTGGTGCTCCATCTTCATCTCATAACAGTGTCATCGCCTGCGGTGCCGTTTGTAGTAAAAGCGGGCGTTAAACACTACACATTTTCATTTCATTAGCCAATTAGGGTGAGGGGACAGGTATATGCACGCGGAGTGATACATGTCAGCGGAGCAGGTTATATGAAACAGGCATTAGCTCATGGCGTAACAGCCCACATGTGGGCCAGAGGCTCTAAACCCAATTGCCGGCCTCACGCCCACATAAGCAAGGCAGAGGTGGGCGATCATCCAACCGATACGGGGAGCAGCATCTGCATCACGGTTCTCCAAGCCAGACAGTTGCCTTTTATAGTGTACCTCAATTTTCTCTCGATACTCATGGGTACCGGTTCTATACCCGGAACTTAAAATCCACATCCCCAAGGGGCGGCTCTGTGGCAGGGAGCCAACGCACAACGCTCCAGCCCTCCAGCGTAGGACTTCATCTGTAGTTCTACAAAAGGACTCTCCGGGGTATGAAGCCCTGGTCCACTGGATGGCATCTTCTGAGACTTTTTTGTCATATTAGCATACATCATCCAGGCTACGTGAAGTAATTTAGTGATATTCCTGATTTTTTTAATAAACGGATACGGTATACATTTAATGACTACAATAAATGCCTGTGAAAATTAAGAGATAATTGTAGTTAAAATACCAGCTGATATTCGATTTTTTCCAGATATAATGAAGATCGTCCAACTAAACCCTAAATACGGCGATTATGATTAATAATTTCAATAATGTATTTAATTTTTAACATGCTGTACATTTTCAGATGTCATCATAATAACATGCATTGTGCCTTATCTCAGCTATAAACAAACTGGTTCTGAAAAAAAATTATATTAAAGTACTGTTGATTACAATAAATACTCTAAGTAAGAGATTATTTCAATTAAATAATGACACTATTTCTACTCTCGAAGCAGTAGTAAATTATTAAGAAAGCACACGAGTCTTGTTTGTTTCTTTGGGCAACAGCTCAGAAAAACAAAGTAAAGACCAGTTAATGCTTCAAGATGTCACCTAAATTTGAGAACATTTAAAAAACACCAGTGAATTCGTCGTAAAGGGTTAATAGAGCAACGGAATCCTATTTTACAAAGCTAAATATGCCCGCCTAGGTAGCGTAGATAGTAGCATGTCTGCCTCACGTTCAAGAGGTCCCGAGTTCGAATCTCGGTCAGGGTGAGTTACCTGAATAAGGTTTTTTCCCAGACGAATGTCGGGTAACTCTAAGCTCCATGGACCCCGGACTTATTTGAGCACCATTTCACCCATTTCACTCATCGTATGATATGATTTTACGTTGAAGGACGTAAATTGAAAAAAAAAAAAAAGGGCTAAATATTGGCATTTTTCCTCCATTTAGTTACTGTCGGTTAATGCCAGTTTTTACAGTTTTCCTATTACAAGCAATAAGGTTAGCACAAAGGCAACTTCATAAGCTATCTACAGAAACCTGAAGATACACGTGTTATTTGTGAAGTTTGTAACATTTAAATACACAATTTTGAGGCAACATTTTTCCATGTGATGGGTTATAAGAGAAAGGGGAGAAAAAATTATCTTGCCTCACTAAGATTTGCCCGAATCTTTTGATAAATATTTGACCCTTATATTTTGATTATCACCACTCTGAGGGGGAGGGGGGGCCGGATATAAAAATATACGCACGCTCAAACATATGAATGTTTGATTGGAATGTTAGGATTTAGAAATTCAAATGACATCGATTGACATTCTTTTATTTAATTTTCGAATTAACTGCAGTACTACCTCTGGATTAGAGAAGACAGAAAAATCACAGATTCTCGTTTACGGAACAACCGAAGCATTTGAAAACACATATGAGCTCTATGTTTTGCAAAAAAATGCAATTATCAAACTAAAATGTAATAAAGAGCCTCCTTCAGAGCATATACACCAATGAATATGTATAAAAACAACGAAATTTGAACTGCTCGTGTACATCGCATGCTGGCGCCATGTTGTGTAGCCCGCCTTAGACAACACTCGTAACAAACCTATGTACAGATGTTATGAAGGGAAAAGAGTGGATGAAGAGGAAACTAAAGAGCGCAAAAACGTAAGTATGTGAGAAAGAAACATAGTCCATGTATGTACAAGTGTCCTCGGAACAGATGAGAGTAGAGCACTCTGTTGTTTATAAATGAAGCTACCTGACAACAGTTGTAACATTTAACAAAAGAGTTGGGCTGTTCATCATTTTAATCTGGTAAGACTCGTCTGTCAAGTCTGCCTAATACCATTATTTCTCATCTAATATGTTTTTCTTCACCTTTAACACTTTCTCTGCATGGGAAAAATCTAGTTAGGGGAAAGGAGGTTCATGCGAAGGGTTCTGGTATGAAAGGAGAAAGATTGTTCCTAAAAAGTTCTTCTTTTAAAATTTAGGTATAATTTCTAACCACTTTCTTTCTTCATCTGTTTGTTGCCTTTAAGATTTGAGAGTGCATTGACAGTTTTGTGTTTGAAAACATTGTCCATTGGCAATTATCACTGTTTACTATTGTCTAACTTGGGTTTGTTTATTTGGTTGTTTTTAATAATATATTATGAAACGGGACTATAATGTTAGTAATTAAAACACGAGAATTATTGTTATTAACCGAGCGATATGAGTGATGATATGAGCGTTTTAATTACCATTATAGTCAAGTTTCATACGGCTGTTTATGGTCGATCATGTATCTAAATTGAAGGTTTCATTTCAAATTATTCATTCCTGGTTTGAGTGATATGTTACAAACCTGATACGTAGTACGTAGTAGGCAGGCACAGAAATATTGATTACCTCCCTATAAACAGCTGTTGAACCTAAAAGAAGAACAAATTGAATAAATAAATGCTGAATGTTGATTTAAAAATAGAATAGTGAGTTCACAAACTCAATGATTTCATATTTTCAGACAATTCTTCGAAGTACACTAGGAATACAGTTTCTGACAACGAATTTGTACCTTTTTTGTTCATCCGTTCCATGAATTGTGAATAAAATTTCTCGTACATCTTTTTTGACTTTTGTGGCAACAAGTTACTGGTAACATTGAGTGCTTTTGCTGTAATTTCTGGGAATATAAGTTCAATGTCACTGTTACCAGTGTCAGATATTTTGACTTTTTTCTAAACTAGCGCTAGTACCGTTGTCGATTGAAACGAGAATAGATACTTCCGCTTTCACAATCTTACGTGGCTAATTCTGATTGGTCGAATACCAAGACTATAATAACCAGATGTATTTTAATGAGGTCCATTAAAGTACTTGCTACCAGTATAAATATTAAAGTTTGGCATGGTTGGGCATTGAAACATTAAATTCACTCCTACGCATACTATATGATACTGTGGAGGATAGGAAATAGTCATAAGGAAAATGCACACGGTTTTACCGCGGGATAGAACCTGGTACCTCAGGATTTGTAAGGTGATAATAACACCACAAGGCAGTCCAATAAACATTAACCTATGTGATTATTTATCAAAAGCGTTCATTTATTTTCTGATCATCATTACAGCGATAAACATTAGATATCTTGTAATTTCGAAAATCTTGAAATAGACTGAAATCACTGTGTTGTCTCAAGTTGATCAAAAGTTAATATTCTGTATTTTAAAGTTACATTTGGTCGGAAAATTCTACATAGAAATTTCACTGAAAATATGCGGTTTGGCGTACCTGAATATCGTAATAATAACCCAGAGAGAAAGAGAGGGAGGGAGAGAGGATGTCGTCTCCTGGCTAAGTAAGAAAAGGAAAAGCTTCATATTAGGATTAAGATTACTACGTAGGTGATTAGGCACTGAGACCCGTCGTTTATTGTACCTAAGCCCGTTTATTGTGCTTCTACCGAAGAGTCATGAAGTGCAGAGGAAAGGATCTCTACCATTTACCAACTGAAACTGCCGCGGTAGGTCAACACAACCGGCAACCCACCTACCGGGGCCCGGAAACGATCCACCAGGTCAGCCCGGAGACCGGAAACCTACCCAAGGAGAAAATATTTACAGATGTATTTTTTTATCTTGAAAAGTGCGTAGCGATGCGCAGTGGTATCTGGTCGAGTCCACCTCAGAATGGTTGCAACTGGAGGGGAGGGCAGGTCAGTCGCGTACCAGTTGCGAGCAAGTAAACACGTGCAGAGCTACTCGGTAATACTACAGCTTGTTTCAAAATGTGCTTGTCTCCCGGTTCCAAGAGAACATTTATAAATGACGCCTCCTAGCAGCACATTAGAAAATAAAGTGCTACATTTAAAAACACGAGAAGTAATAACCAAAATCCATAGATTTATAAAAAAGGAACGATGGTCTGGGTGAGCTATAAAAATCTGGGGAAGGGTATCTGAGGCAACAGTTGTGTCTGAAAGTAGTTTAGGAGAGTTATTAAGGAAAGAAAAGCCATTGGTGCTAGTGCAACAACGTCCTTCTCTATGCCCAGTAAACAAAGATTAAGAACATGCACAAAATCTAATTTGGATGTTTTAATTCAGAAGTAGTTAGGCGAACTACGAATAATTTTTAAAGCCCAGAGAAACAAATACCAACTTTGAAGAAAGTGCTTATGAAGCTGAAAATTCTACTGACTTCCAAGGCAGTGTCTGTACATTAAGAAGAGTTCTTTTGAAGCTAGGATTATTTGAAAAAAAAAGCACTATTCGGGACAGACAAATTTTAATCGAACATCGCATCATACGTGCAAAAACGCTTAAGTATTTAAGAAATGCTCGGAGATATCAAAGTGAAGTTTATATAGTTTATATGGATGAAACATATAAATACAGCACATACTGGACCATATGCCTGGAGTGAAATACGTTACAGGGACCCTGCAGCGATATTGAAAGGCCGACAGTTGTTTATCATGCCTGCTGGAGGAGAACAGGGTTTTGTTCCAAATGCCTATGTACTATTTAAGATCCAACAAAAGCGTGGAGATTACTACCATAGTAAGAATTACAGCTTAGTTTATAAGAGCTGCGAAACTGGCTTCGAGAATGAAATTTGTTTTTAGACACCTTATGCACCACCCTCCCCTCTCGTAAACTTACGCGTGTGACGCATTGTGGCATTAGGTGCACTATGCCCACTACTGTTGCTACTGATCCCTACCGCGCAGGATTCCTGTCAAGATAAAATAATACATCTGTACCAGGAGCATATCATCCTGCCATGCTGCGCCGAAACTCCCATCGACACTTTTACCCTGAAAGAGAGCACCAGATGAGAGATGATATGAAACTATAATGGAGACGAAACGTAGGGACAGGAAATTCGGGGGATTTAATTAACCAACCCCGAAGAAAACGCATGGTCAGGTAGATCGGCCACGGGATTCCAACCCGGGCCTTCCGAATACGGGCCACAGACGAAACCACTTGAGGCATCCGGCTCGGTAGCTGCATATTAAAGGACAAGAAGAGATGTTACTATCGCAATTGCCCACCATTTCATCTTGCCTCTACGAACCAGTTGTTCCTTCATTTATACATACGCCCGCCTCGTTAGATTAGATGGTAGCGTGTCTGCATCACGTTCAAGAGGTCCGGAGTTCAAATCTCCGTCAGGGTGAGCTACCTGAATAAGGCTTTTTCCGGGGGTTATCATTATCCTGAAAAACGAATTTCGGTTAACTCCATGGACCCCGTACTCATTTGAGCATCATTTCACCCATTACATTAATCATCCGATATGAGTAATGTTGGAGGATGAAAATCAAAGAAAAAATATATGTATTAAAATAGCTGTAATTATTTTGACGGGTTTATCAACAGTTAAACTACTTATTTAATCTTCTGAACAAAGTTTCAATTTTTATTTTCTCTACAACGTAGTTAAACTATTAAATATCGAAATGTTACCGGTAACACGTACTTTGAGAGTATTTATTTTAATATTTATGTGTGCATAAATAAAAACAAAGTGTTTTGCTAATACACTGTCAATTCCCAAGATCATATCAGCGCTACCAGTCCGTGAAAATTTGTTATCGTAGAGTTACTGTACATGGCAGTGTATCTACTAAGATAAGGCTTCCGCTTTTAAGCTCATTTAACACTCACCGATCTGGGTAGGGTTGCAACCCTCGGCTTGTGTGTATGTATGAACAATATACAACTCGAAAACGAAATGATAAAATGCATGCCAAACTTTGTAGTTAAGCTTAGGGACTTGAAAAGACCGCTTGGCTCTCATTACGGTGGCCCGGTTTGATCCCAGGCGACCGCAAAGTGAGATTTGTGGTGGACAACATGGTATTGTGACGGGTTTTCTAGGGGTCCTCCGATTTTCCCCGCCAGCATTCCACCAATAGATCCATCATCATCTTTCCTATCTTTCATCTCGCCTTCATACTGTCATCCACTTCCCTCACCTTCACATCAGGCACATATCCTAGTTCTATACCATATCCAAAGCTTCGGTTGCTCAAGCCCGACTTTTATAGGAATAGAGGAATAAGAATCCCCTAACACCACCACAGTGGCACAACTATGAAACTTAAAGAAGAAGATGATTTTCTTTTTACGTCCTCCAACCTTAAGTCATATGTCCATGTCCAAACTGCTGTTTCTATTTATATTTCGAATTTTGTTTTATTTTTTTCAAGGATGTTTCTAATGAATATTATATGGAAATATACATTCTGAATTATCTGTAAATATCTATGAGGTCCTCTTCATTTGGAAGGAATTTGCTTTTAACTGGTAACGCTATAGAGGTAATCCGAAGTTTACTACACAAAACTGTATAATTCCTTAAAACAAAACCTTCATTTCCAGCAATTCTTTTTTTTTATGGGGGTGATGTTCAGCCATTTCCAAAATATCCAATTTTACTGATTTGAATATTTCAATGCTTTAAGTTCGTTTCTCAAGATGTCATGGACTTTAATCAAACTATTTAAAAATAAATATAAGAATCTGTGCTTGAAACGGAATGGAAGAAATATTCAGCAGCTGCTGTGAATGGGTAAATTGATTACCAACACTCTCTTTATATTCGGTTTTCAAAAATCATTTTAATTCAGTCCAACACTGTAATCACAAGCTCAGCACTTTAAAACACGGATTCTGGACGAAATGTCCGCGGTTTAAATCGTCCGCCTGAATGAGTTATCTTTCAGGTTTTCCTCAGTCCTCAAAGTTCATAAACAATGGGGAGATACCCTAAACGTAGGCCTGAAGGTTTTCTTCCCGAATTTTCTTTCCCATTTATTTAATTCCATATATCATCAGTGTTCACCACTCGTAGTACCTTCTGTAGTAATTAAGAACGTGCATTAGGAAATATTTAAACGTTGGATATTTTAAATTCCGGCGGCTTTTTCTAACCAATATCGTTTTTCACATTGTTATTAAGAAAGTATATCTTTATTCACCACATTTTAATCGACTCCATCTTTGCAGAAGGAGCTACATGATACATTTCGTTTTAGATTCAAACAAATATCGTTATTCATATGTTAAATAACTGGGCCTATATGTTGGCCTTAAAATTTAATACCCTTCCCACAACATCGCGAGATATAACTGAATATCTACAGAATTTAAAAGAATGACAACTTACTCAACATTTTCATAAATTAGTAAATTATATCTTGACGAAGGCTTAGACTTCAAAAATTTATTTGGAATAAGTTACGTGTTTTGAGAAGATCTAAATTGTTATACCATATACTTTCGTCTGGAGTTTAGCTTTTGCAAGTTATTCAATATTATTTTATAAAGTTGCTTTTGAATGAAGATGACTTCACAGACTATTCCTAGAAAATTTAAGTTATTGATTTTATTGATTATATATAAGTCTTCTAACCAAAATCCATGGCCATTTTTGAGAACCTTAAGCGTTTCCAAAAATGTTAAGTGTAAAAGATATTGGTGATGGAGGATTTTCTTGAATATCTTCATGCCACATGTTTGTAAGTTACTTAAAAACCACATTTGAAATTTATCAGACTTCATTCTTCTTCTTTTTCTTCTTCTTTTTGTAATTTACGTCCTCCAACTTTAAGTCATTTCGGATAATGAATGGAATGGGTGAAATGATGCTCAAATGAGCCCGGAGTCCATGGAGCTGATAGTTACCCGACATTCCTCTTTCAGGATAAGGGAACACTCCGGAAAAAGCCTTATCCAGGTAACTCACCCTAAGCGAGATTCGATCACGGGACCTCTTGAACGTGAGACAGACATGCTACAACCACACTACCGAGGCGGTCTTGCATTCTTCAGTTAAGCCGTTCAAACAGACAATGCTATTTTTGGAATTAGGGGGTTAAAACACGCATCTTCACCAAAATTTCGCATACATTTTTTTTCTGCACTGCAGCATCTTCTCTATCTAGTAATACTGGAAGAGGAAGTAAAACGTTTAAGTATCACACGTAAAAATAATTCACTTTTAAAGGTAAAAAAATTCAATTTCATAGCTGGGATTTGAACCAGGGATCTCACAATCTCCATCCGGCTCCTCTTAACCACTGAATTACCAGGGCCAAGATGCCAGCATGACCTTAAATTTTCCAACCGACTCGTGATTTTTCTGCTGGGAACAATAAGTCTCGGGAGTTTAAGTAAGTCACCATTAAGGTAGTTTCTTTTTTTATTTAATTTTACGTCCTCCAACGTTAAGGTGAACGAAATGGGTGAAAAGATGCTCAAATTTGTCCAGAGTCCATGGAGCTTAGAGCTACCCGACATTCGGCTGTAAGCATAAGGGAAAACCCAGGAAGAAACCTTATCCAGATAACTCACCCTTACCGAGATTCGAACTCGGGACCTCTTGAACGTGAGGCAGACATGCTACCATCTACGCTACCGAGGCGGGCATTAAGGTAGTGGTCTAATGTGTTTATGAGGTTTTTAGTGGTTTACCGGGAAAACCATGAGTCAATTGGAGAATTTAACGTCATGCTGGCACGTTGGCCATTGTAGCTCAATGGTTACGAGCAGCCGGACGGAGACAGGAAGCTCCGTGGTTCAAATCCCGTCTGTGGCATTGCATTTTTCAGTCTGCATACTTTGGTAGTGAAAGTACAACTAATTTCCAATTAACTTTGAAGTTCACATAATTTTTATATATATTAGCTAAATGAAAGGGAAGATGCATGCTATAGTAGAACCACAGAACCTGCTTGCTAATATCACTGAGGAACCGATAAATCTGCCCAAAACCTCCAACAGTTGGTTGCAAGGCTGTACTTGTCACTTTTATTTGTATCCCAAACATTTATGTAGGTATGGACTCGTGAATATCAGTTACTGTCGTGATATTTAATTTTATCCATCACTTCACCCAGAGAACTTGTAAGAAGATATTAAAAGATGCGAGGGGCCCTAATGATAATTTTCGAACTGGAGTCCCAGCACCAGCAGATTCAAGTTACATCTGCTGCAGAATCATCTGTGTTTCATTAGCGAGGAGCAGAAGCTCAGATATTGGTACGCTGCTGTAAAAGTGTCAACTCAAGCAAAGTTAACCAGTTCCAGAAGAGACCTGCTTCAACATATTTTCAACGAATGGCACATATTTATATAACGACCTTAAAATAAGAGTAATTGGTAATATGGACTTATTTTACAGAATACATAAATATTTGGTGAATTATATTCAAATGTTATGGATAAAATGAATGTAAACTGAATGAATTCTGCTTCAAAACATAATATAATAACCCGTTATAAAAGAAGTGGCAGCCCAAAACTATTCAGGCAGGGTTTGGTGTGTGAAAGGGGTCATTTAGTGGGTATTGGATTTTTTCAGGTGCTACGAGTCACAACTATGAGATGCATGTCAAAAAAGATATTGAGGATACGAAGCGCTAAAGTGTTAAAAGGACAATAGTAATTTTATATAACTAATTTAAAGACTGAAAATATCTCTTGTGTAACAATTACACACCATTCTCCGCATTCAGTTGTTTTCATTAATGCTCAATGAACTTTTGGTACATTGCTCACTTTTACATATTTATAGAAATTTTTAGGGCTACTTTTGCTTTTCATTCAAAAAGTAGGCACAGAAAAATAAAACAGAAGACTTGAATATTAGGGTATACAATAATATAATAAGTTATATTAAATTCGCATGAAGTTTTCTATTGATTCTTCATGAGCATTCTTACAAAGTGTTATTCCTCCATTTAATTCACGATAATAAAAATAAGGCATTTGTAGAAGTACTTTACTATATATGTTCTTGTAGGAAATATAATGCCCGCCTCGGTAGCGTGGTGGTAGTGTCTGCCTCACGTTCAAGAGGTCCCGAGTTCGAATCTCGGTCAGGGTGAGTTACCTGGATAAGGTTTTTCCGGGGTATTCCCATATCCTGAAAGACGAATGTCAGGTAACACTATGGACCTGGGCTCATTTGAGCATCATTTCACCCATTCCATTCATCGTCCGATATGACTTAACGTTAGAGGATGTATTTACACACACACACACAAACACACACACACACACACACACACACACACACACACACAAAGGATTATAATAATAAACCGAGCTTAAACCCTAGTAAAATCTTCCAAGAGCTGGTCATTTTGCAATACCTTCAAAATTCCGTTCTCTTTGCTGGAACAGGAGGAAGGGGGAAAACCCACAATAGCTTTCTGTTTGAGAAAATCACACATTTTTGGAAACTCAAACCAATAGTAAGCAATACCTCGGAAACGGTTAGCCCCAAAGGAACACGCACAAGTATATATGTAATACATTAATAATACAAAGTTTGACACCATTTTTACACTTCAAAACTTACAATGATTTTCATAGCTGTTAAAACTTCATTGTCATAATTTTCAGGGCAACCAATATGTATGCAGTTATACTTCTGTATGGAGATAGAAGAAATGATTTTATGTTAGTGTTTACAAAATTAACAAATGAACTTTGTTGTTTTCAATTCCAGCTTTGAGTTCTGTTAAAGTTACAAAGAACTTCAGCGTTATCCCCAAAGAATACAAGATATATAATTTTTAACGAAGTTTTGCATATATGGATCTAATTCATGGACTAATACAGACCAACACCTGCAAAAAATACAAGCAGCAGAAATTAGATTTTTGATATCTCTAGCACGACATCAAAATTAGACACAGATATAAAATGTAAGTATTTGTGATAAATTAAAAGTCGACGAACCGAACAATGTAATTAAGAAGAATAAATAAATTGTAAGTTGCACTTAGAATGTAAAACAATAGAATGACTGAAACAGCCATAAATTATAAGTCACCAGATAGAAGGAAACCAGGTAGACCTAGGAAACAATGGTATCAACAATTTGGAGCCGGAACGGGCTGAAGCCAAATCATGAAGAAAAAGAAGATATTTTAAATATATGATATTTTCATCAATATCGTTAAACACATGTTTGAAAAATCAACATCTTTGCAAAATATTCTATGTGGAGGGTAGTTTGAGGCGAAAGGGATTGTATTGGCATTAAGTCTGAAATAAAGAGAGATAAAACAGAGAAGAAAATGAGATAATAAAAACTGAATAAATTAAACAAATATTATATTCCCACCTGCAATTTAAAACTGCTTATAATTCTGGTAGAGCAGTATGTGACAATCATGTATTCATAAAGTGTAAACATTTAAATATTTTAGTTGTGGGTATCCTTAAATGGTCCTGCGCCGTGATCGGCCCTGGTTCGATCCCACCCATGTGGTGGGGATTTTAGGTCCCGGTTATAGTACCGGTGCCCACTCAGCATCGTGAGAAAAGTGAGGAGCTTACGCTAGGTAAGCGGCCCTGGTCACGGAAACCAACATTCCGGCTGGGGGATGCCGAGATGCTGACCACATCTCCTCCCTGTATCGGTTGGATGATCGTCCACCTCTGCCGTGCGTAAGTGCGCGTGAGGCCGGCAGTCGGGTTGGTGGGCCTTGGCTCTCTAAGGTCTGTCGCGCCATGGGTTATTCATTATTATCTTTAAATGAACAATGTTTTATTCCTGCTTTTCGTTTTGTAGTTCTGTGATCATATAAAGATACAAAAATGCACTCTTCTAACATTTTTCTACAAAGGTGCTCCAAACGTGCATCTCTGATACACCTACGAATAAGGAGGCAGTGATTGTATTACCATATAACCTAAGTGGAATGAATGCTACTCAATGCAGTAAAATATAATATCCTTACAGAATTCAGCTTAGTATATGAAATGACTCAGTTAAGTTACTTCAGTGACCTCAAAACAAGGTGTAGGTCTTACTGAAGACTTCTGTTCCTATTGCCACATATGTTTTGCATAAACCTGAAGTATTATCTGTTTGTGCTCCAACCGTGGAACATAACAGCAAATCATTACTCTTGTAACTAACACGTGGAACAAGAATAGATAAACTCCCGGTTTCAAAGTCTTTACGCTTCTTGGCTATTACTTTCTAAAAATGCATTCATCTGAATGTCCACAGCATTCTAATGACGCCATATTCCGCACATTTACATATCTGGTTTTGCTTAGAGGGAAATGTTTAGTCGCTAGAATCACCACCGTAGGCAAATGTAATGTTTTATTCTCTCTGCTGTGCATTTGCCTCTAAAGAGATCCTTTCCTATTTTCATAAAGACTTTCAGGATATATTTTGCTACATTAGAAATCTGCAATAGAATCCTTAGAGAGTTTGTGAATCTTAATTACTGAAGCTCTGGGACCAATGGGAGATCTATGTGGCTAACACTCACATAGAATGAATGGATGAAATGTAGCAACCATAGACCGATGAGCCGCAGAGAGACGCGGAAGTCCATAACAGTTTCAGATCCGCTCGAAAACCTGTCTCACTGCGGCAACTACTTAGAGCTGATGATGAACTACTTGTCGATCAAGCGACCCTTTAGTGTCCATGGGGAGTACTGATTGCCCAGGACAAGAAGGCAAGCTAGAGGAATATGCAACGTCATCACTTTTGCTGTCTCCTCGTGGTGTAAGAGCGCCTTCCGAGTATGACAAGGATGGAAGGCTCGTTTAAAATACACAAGTGTTGCCACATAGCTCATTATACATAATACCTATCGTTGCAGCAAACATTATATCTGGCAGCATGGGTGACTCATATGCACTCTCATTCACTCATTCCGTAATAAAGAGATCTGCTACCGGAGCAGATCAACAATTCAAGCTCCTCTACTCTTCATACCCCTCTAGCCTTCTTGTCGTGGGCATACAGTAGATCTGGCAGCATGGCTGACTCATATACACTCTCAGTCACTCATTTCCTAGTAAACAGATCCGATACCGGAGCAGACAAACAGTTCAAGCTCCTCTACTCTTCATACCCCTCTAGCCTTCTTGTCGTGGGCATACAGTAGATCTGGCAGCATGGCTGACTCATATACACTCTCAGTCACTCATTTCCTAGTAAACAGATCTTCTACCGGAACAGATAAACAGTTCAAGCTCCTCTACTCTTCATACCCCTCTAGTCTTCTTGTCGTGGGCATACAGTAGATCTGGCAGCATGGCTGACTCATATACACACTCATTTACTCATTTCCTAGTAAAAACATCTGCTACCGGAGCAGATAAACAGTTCAAGCTCCTCTAAGATTCATACCCCTCTAGCCTTCTTGTCGTGGGCATACAGTAGATCTGGCAACATGGCTGACTCATATACATTCTCATTCACTCATTTCCTAGTAAACAGATCTGCTCCCGGAACAGATAAACAGTTCAAGCTCCTCTACTCTTCATACTCCTCTAGCCTTCTTGTCGTGGGCATACAGTATTCCTTTCGTTGCAAGCATCCACAGCATCTAGAAAACTCAATATTATCAAAAACGCTGAAATTAATTTTGATTAAGACACCGTATATTTAAGATATGTTCATAACAAATGAAATGTTTATCTTGAGCTTTGTAAGACTGCCTCTGAAGCCCTCATTATGAATTAATTTTTCATAAGTCCTAAAGCGTAAGAGATACACAAGGACCTCATCACCATGAATTTTGGAGGGAATATAGCACTCCTAAAACCTGCACTTACACTATCTTTTTGGAAAAGATTTCGATAATTGCTTACCTATTTGGAAAAGTCTCTTGCATAAAATAAACCATAATCTGGATTTCGTCAATGATTGCAAAGTAAACAAACGTAATTTTCGTCATTGAGGTCCTGAGAATCTTCAGTGTTTACGACCAAATCACATTAAGGGCTCGGTGAAGGTTAACTTTTGGTGCGGCATTCTTGGAGACAAGGCCAGTTTATTCATCCTAGGCATCTTAGACAACTTTATTTGTAATGCTTTCGCAGTGGACTGTATATTGCCATAATCTTGAGAATATTAGTAATTGTGGCGTGAATGACGTCACATATGTCTTAAGGTGGACTTGCTCCTTCTTCGTGCGAGGATAACCTTCGAGGGAACTGGACATTTGTCCCGAGCTGCAGGTATGGAGCCCATTGGGCCTTAGCCTTATTCGTATCTGCATAACTTATAAGAAAATTCAATCTTTATATTCTAAATTCTCCGCTGTTTAGTCCTTATATATGGAATATACCATATTCCTTTACATCTCAGCATATGGTGTTAATCATCTAGCTCTGCTTCATCCATAAGTCTGCTCCTTTCATGGTTGTCGAGGTAAGTACTCCATAAACCAATGTGATACAAATTATATGTGGCGAACAAAGAGTTATATGTTGCGGCGCCAATTTGTAACTAAAATGTTTATGGGTGGGCAAATAAGTTGGCGAGCAATGAGGTTTCTCTCAGGGTATGCGTGGATGGGTGTGAGAAGGAGATTTTAATAACACTGGAATGCCCGTCTCCAAATTATTTATTCACTGCTTCTTTTAAATCATCGAAATGAAAGTTGCCGACCAAGGGTTACCAATCTCGGTTTAGAGTTACTGAATGCCGAATGTTTATTCCTCGATAAACTTTATTCGTTCCTCACGTATATATGAACCGATAATTATCAAACACAGAACAGGCTGACCGCCCTAATAGGCTTCACGCCTCGGACTGCTCTCATCGGCCTAACGCCGAAGACTCCTCTAATAGCTTCCTAGCCACAAACTGGCCACATCGGCTCCACGCCGAAGACTCTCTGAATGACCACAGCTGCGCGTGTGTGTATATGGAACTTTCACTCTCAGGAAACTCCTTTTCAACCAAAGTCCCTTTGTGGCTGCTTTGTCGCCATTGTAAATGATCCAAAGAATTTCCTATTCTAACAAGTCAATTGGGCTACTTTAGAAATCTTCTAAGGACACGGCTTCTTACATTGCTTTTGTTATAAAAACTTTCCCTACAACTCAACTGGGCTTGCCCTTATCGTAACAAAGAACCAACATTCCTTTGACATCCCTCATGATTCTTTACTTCTTGCAAACCTTAATTTCGGTATCAAATGGCATCCGTGGCAGGGGCATGATAATATAGAAACCTCTAGAATACCCCTACTTTAGTTACCCTTAAATCGCTGGTTCCAACACATGGTGTATATCACATTATTCTGGAGCAGGTAACAAAATTCAAAAATGTGTTTCAGGAGACTGGACATCTGGATTGTGGTTGCATTCGATGCCCAGCGAGATCATTCCCTGCATTTATTATTTGTTCATTTTTATTCAAGATATATCAAAGCGAGGGTTTATGAAATGAAAGCAGAAAATCTAAATATTCTGAAAGTAAGGACAAGTTATATCTATGCTTTAATATCAAGGAAACGTTATTATGTGCCTTGTTGTTACTGACAATTTAATTACAGTGTATTTTAAAGGAACGTAAATATATAGTGCTTAGTTTAATCATTTTAAATTTTCAGTACGAAGTTTTGCTATGTAGTCATACTGAATGTATATTTACTGTAATGTATTTATGACCCAATAGGTATGCTCGGGTTTTTGCCCACCGGCAATTCTGATTTCCTTCTTCTTGACCGGAAGTCCTTATTAAATGACCGATAAACAAGCACATTCACACACAAGATTAAATACTGGGCATGCACATGCCGTGAAATCCTATTGATTAAAGAGAACTTTCTGGAACCCAGCCGCGAACAGAATTAGCTCAATTTGTGACAGTTGTGATGATTTACATTCCCATTTAGGCAGAAAGTAGCTTCATCAGAGGACACCATTCTGTTCATTCATGGTTTCAGCAAACTGACTACGTCTGTCAAAGTCATCTCTAATGTGTTCTTGCAGCAGCTATACCTTGTATGGGTGACATTTGAGTGCCTTCATTAAGTTGCATATGGACTTTTGATTGACATTGTAGTCCACTGCAATCTGCCGTGTAGATAAAAAGTGTGTTTTCTTCTACTGATAATAAAACATCAAAAGCCTTGTCACCATCTGCTACTCGTTTTGGTATTCCAGACTTCGCCTTATTTTTAGCATCTCCAGTTTCATTGATATTTTCTTAAATTTTGCTTACCGTAGAATGAGTAATCCTTCGTTCTGCATGCATTTCATTAAACAAGGCACACATCTCTTCGTGGGTCCTCATCCTATCACCATATTTAATTCATTATTAGTATTTCAATTCGTGGTCTTTCTAAAAGTTGTGTCATGACTAATTACGAGGGCTTTCAATAAAGAATGATCATAATTTTTACGGTCATGATTATTCGCAATAAAGTTCAATCTTATTATATTCTGTTAGCTTAATGTGAAACAAACACGCCATAGTAGTTTCACTGTTGGTACTCCTGGTTCCCGCTTGTGGGAACCAGGCAAGCTGAGACATGTTCAGTATCGCCTACCGCTGCAGTGGAGGTAACCTGCAGTTAAAGTTGAAGTTAGAGGAAGATCCGGAGTTTCTTACAAACGTAATCACTGCTGATGAAACTTGGCTACATCATTTTGATCCTGAGAGCAAACAGCAAAGCTCAGTGTGGAAATATCCTTCATCACCAACCTCCAAAAAAGCAAAAGTGGTTGTTTCTGCTAGGAAAGCTATGGTTATCTCATTCTTTGATGTTTATTAGTTAGTTACTAACACTCCCCACATGACAACCTTGGCCTTCGGGGTAACCTCACCCCACCAAGTGATGACCGGACCCATTTCTCAGGTGGAGGCACCCAGAGGGCGGTGTCCATTACCTCCGATGATAGGGTGATAGTGAAGATGGCGGTGAGGTGAGAGGACCTACAGTTTTTACCGTGGACTCCGAACCACGTTGGGCATAGGGGATACTTCACGTGTGCTAGACAGAGGTGAAGGCGTGGATAGGGCCGACTTAAAATCGCCAACCCCAGAGCCGGGAATCGAACTCGGGACCCTTAGAACGGGAGCCGCGAACGAAACAACCGCGCTACCCCGGCGCCCCTCTTTGATGTTTATTGAATGGTTTATCAGCATGTTGTACGTGCACACACATCGGTAACTGAACAAATACTATAGGGATGTCCTGAAAACATTGCAAGTTCATGTCAGGCGCAAAAGACAACATTTCCATGAAGCAGGCTGGATGCTGCATCACGATAATGCGCGGCCGTATATTGCCAATGTTGTTGTTGCTGAATATATTGCAAAAATCAACGTGAAGTGCATCCCTCACCCTCCCTATAGTCCGGATTTAGCCCCATGTGACTGTTTTCTATTCCCTAACTTGAAGAAACGTCTTCGTGGGAGGCATTATCCATCATCAGAAGCAGTGGTGAAGGCTGCGGAGTCGATTTTGAAGGCTCTCTCAAAAATGGTTTCCAGCATGTCTTTGAAGACTGGCAGAAACGCTGGGACAGTTGCATCGCATTCAGAGGAGACTATTCTGAGGACCATCATAAATATGAGGATGAGTAAAGATACGTTGACAAAAAGACATTGTGATCATTCTTTATTGAACAGCCCTCGTACTTTTAGTAAGTTTTTGTAATGAATTAAGCATTGTTGTCCTTGTTAGCTTAACTTTTTTTCTGTATTTGTTCAATACAAAATCACATATTGAAGTAGCTTACTGTAGTGTTTAATTCAAAACATACTCAATTTTACGTAATGATGTGTTTTCCCTTGCTCAATACGCATGCAGTAAGGTCCGAATGAATTTAAATTGCGGTCTGAAAGAGTATTTGTTTGTAAGTTCTGAAACTTGAGGATTGGAGGAGTGCAGAAGAAAGACATGTTGGCCTTAGAAGAAACTCGTCTCCTTTATTTGTATTCATTATATACACACGTGTATATATGCATATATAAATTTGATATATTTTCTGTGGAATAGCAACTACTATTTCTGCTTCATCATTTCAACTAACAGTTAGTCTTCTTTGCAGTTACGTTCTTTTATAGCCAATATGTTCGTATTAGAATTATATTCATATATAGTACTTTATAAGTCCTGTTTAACCTTCAAATGGTTAATGAAATGAAATTATTAGATAGTTTACAGACAATATACACACCTATGTACTCATACATTTTGTATGTTCATAATAATATAGCTTTGTGTGATGCACATGGTTAATAACGAGAAGTAAAAACCTGTTTTCCGCACTATGTACCTCATATGTTTCTCATTTCAACCTTTACTATAGAAACTCAAGTACCGCAGTATTGTTATCTTCCAGTCTGAAGTATACGCTAAAACACCAATGAATTCATAGCACATATTAATTTTGTGTTCAGTTAAAACCAATTTTATTCCACTCGCCTTTGGAAGAAAGCCTTATGAAGAAAGCCCAAGTGCATCTAGAGAGACGTTAAAGGACAAAACCATTCATACATAGAGAGAAGCTAATTACAAGAACTGCACGGAGGTTTTACGATCAGGAGTGATTCACTCGTTTACAAAGAGTTCTACGGCCTTATCTTCTCTACAAATGGGTTGAGTGGCCTCACAGTAGTCATAGATGTCTATATGGATTTACTCCTGAGAGATAATCACTATGAAAACGAGGAAATGGGAATGATAAAAGAAAAATGAAAATATTGGCTATGCCATTCCGGTATTCGTCATGACAGTTCGAGGGAAAGTGTTTGAAACCCCTCATTTAAGCGAATGGCACCGAGGATTGTTGCGAAGTCTTCGCAAACGTTAGCCAATCTGCTCTGAAACACAGGTTTTATGTTCTACTGTCTTAAGGGGCTGTAATAAAACAGTTCTTATGAAGTAATTTGATTCTGCATTTCTTACTAATCTTCTCTAATGCACACACTCAAAATCTCTCCATTTAGGAATGCATCCATATGCATAACATAAATCATGTTTTCTTAGGTATATGCATACATTGGACTCCATCAAGCAGCTTTTGTATAAAAATGGAGTAAGTAAACTTTTAAGGACTAAATTCAATTTAGGTTAGTGCGATAAAGTTCATAACCGGATAATGTTTATTTTACATCTGATTACGTTATAAGAGTCAAATGTAATGGCATTCATTGGGAAAGAGCCAATTAGAACAAAAATAGTTATAAATAATCGTTACGTTGAACAGGTAAGCCATTTTAACTACTTGGGAACTGATGTTAGTTATGACAAAGAATGTGATGTCTACAATAAAATATGCAAATTTCAAAGAGTGTGTGGAACAATAAATTGAACATTTAGAAACAAAATACGTAAAGAAACAAAATTAAAATTCTACAAAGTTATGGCTGTACCTATACTGACACACGGAAGTGAGACTTGGATGTTAACTAAAAAGCAACAGAGTAAAATACAGGCTTTAGAAATGAAATTCTTGAGAAGTGTGAAAGGATGCACGAAGAGGGACTTAATAAGAAATGAAAATATAAGAGAAGAGCTGGACATTTTTAGTATGAATGATAGGCTAAAAGTTCTTAAACAAAAATGGAAGGAACATGTTGAAAGAATGCCAGATAATAGACTTACAAAATAAATATTACAGTATCATCCTAAAGGTAGGAGATCGGTGGGCAGACCCGGGAAACGATGGCTGGAGGACTTCGAAGGCGGAACAGGCACTTGATTGCCTATGCCATGAAGTGAAGAAGATGTTATAAGAGCAAGAATGACACACTTCTAACAATGGCGTTTGAAAAGCAGCACTTAAGAGCTTATATTACAATTATAGGACGTTTGGGCTCTCATGTATTCACTTGAGAACGATGTTAGGTACGCCTTTTATTTGGAAACAAAAAACTCCGAGTAAGTTCAGATTGTATCAAATATTTTATTAAGGAATGCTGAAGTTCTTAAGGAAACGTTTATGATGCCTGGGGACTGCAGAGGAAATAAAGAGTCTAAAGAAAATGTGTACCACACTTTTGCATTCGGCTGAACTTCATTCAGAGTTAACGGAGCAGATGGATAACTCCTGAAAGTGTACGATTGTTAATTAAATGACTTGAACTTGCTTTCGAAGTTAGAAGTACTGAATTCAGACAAATTCACACATTTGAATGACACATTCACATTGACACATTTCAAATGTTTCTGACATTTTTCCAAAATTAAGTTTCAGTAATATTCAGAAAAGAATATAATATGCACTGATAATGGAATACCGGCAAAGCGTCCGTAGTTGTGAATTTTTTCGATGGAAAAGGTGAATTGTCAAATATAGCTGGAGTACGATAGGGTTCATACACTTGGAGAAAATGGTGCTGTCACCAGCTGAAGAATTAATTTGCGATTATAAAGGATGATACATAAAGCATATGAAGCATATCCACAAAAATTGAGAAAAATGTTAATGAAATTATAAATGCGTTATTATTGCTTCAATTGCCATCTCATGTATTGTTTTAACCCAAATTTTACAAACTCTGGTATGATACTTTATGGGACTCCTTTCTTTAAATTTAAAGTTTTGAGCCATACAAAAAGCAAGTATAACAATTGCCAATGATCTCTGCTGCATTTTTCAACCATAATGACTCCCTTCTACCTGAACTACAGGCTTATTCTAAATGATTTTCGGAGTTTCAAAAATTCCTAACTCACAGTGCAATTGACTTAGGAATATTGTGTCTTTGTGGGTTCGTAGAATTTAAAGGCCGAGTTGCAGAAATTAAAAATCTCCTTTATTTTCGTAGAAATACTCTTATAGATTACAGCAGCATTACGTTACGTCACCATCAGTCTACCAAGGTCGATACCAATAACAAATAGTGACGGCATATTATATCATTAGCTCTCGTTACAACAACACTTCCAGCTGTCTCTCGTTCACACTCACTGTTTTACAACTTGCAACTCACTCTGTTTACAACTACCCACTTTGTGAACCGCCACGTCCTTAAATAGCTAATTCGTAATTCTAGATTGTACTAAAGTAAACCAGAACCTGAACAATCTCTATCAGTCCAGAAATTTCCGGAAGAATAAAGAAATCAAATATTCTATCACATCCCAGAAGCGTAACTTAATCTATGCCGGCAAGTCCCTTACCTCAGTTATCTTTGCTTGCCGGCGCTTGTTTACAATAGCCGCGCTATCATTAACTGCTTAGCAAGGCTCATTATTACCATGAAACTTTATCCACCAACAGTTTTATTATTTGTGGCGAAACTTTTATGCCTGTTGCCGTGACAGGCAACTTCTTTTTTGTGTACTGTAACTCATAGAGTTTTTTTTTACATACATTGCAAATTCTCTAAATGTGCGCCTTTTGTCACTACACAAATACATACGACAGTGTATCTGATCCCACATAGGAGTCAACATGGCAACGGTGATGATTTCGAAGGCGGCTTGGAAGCGCTGCTTCACTTCCTGAATATCCACTGGTAGAGGAGGAACAAATATTGATCTTTAACATATCTACACAGGAAGAAATCACATAGATCTGGTGAACGTGATGGAGAGGGTAAGGGCATCAGATCACCTTCCGTGTCCACTGCTTTTACCTTAGCACAAACAATCTGTATCTACAAATTGTGCGTAGCATCTGCGAATAGAATTATCGGAAGGAAGCTCCTTCCCTTATTTTGTCCCGAAATGGCGCTGAACTTTGACAATGGATCGGTGTTAATATCCAAGAGTACAAAAAGCTTTCTCCTTACTGCTAACTGCCATTTCGTTAAACATTGTTATTACTGCCAACTGGAGGTAATTTATGTACAACACTTGACGTGAAACAGAACTCTGGGAGTTTGTCTAAGCGTTATTTCAACAATAAAAATGGTATGTGTTCCACATTAAAAGTTAATGAAATCCCGACAATCATTTAGAATATCCCTGTATTGACCCATTTTATTTGCAAGTACTGGTTTGTTCCCGTATCATACTAACTGTATCCATCACAATATTCACTATGGCTACAGTTTGAATATGTGAATTAACAGTAAGAGTGTGCAATCATTTGATTTCTCTGTATATTTATTTTTTCTCTCGTTCTCACCAATGCTAGAAGTCGCTCGGGTTCCCTCACAGCGAGGGAGCCGAAGCATTTGACCTGAGATACAAGGTTTGAGGGGTCGGTCCAACATCTGGGTTAATGAAGAGATGAATCATGGAGCAGTTTGTGGAATGATGGTGGGGGAAACCGGAGGACCAGGAGAAAACCCACCCCAGCGCCATGTTGTCCACCACAAATCCCACATCTGTGTGATATTCTTAGTAAATATGCTATAGTTAGTAGTAGTTTTGTATCTTAATTCCGTAGCTTAGCAACTCTTCACTCGCAGACATCTGAAATGCTCCAGTTCTCCATTCTATCTACTCTGTTTATAGTCATGCCATGTTTCCCGGTATTCTTCCGCGCACCATTTCACTCTCCCTTGCCCTGATTGGCTAAAGTACACATGTGAAAGATGTCGCAGCTGTCTTTTAATTTAAAACACTCTCCACTCATCCAAAAAAGGCCGAATTAGTCTTGATTTATCGATTCTCTATACCCAAATCATACTGAAATACTTCCATAGAGGTGGTTTACCAACCATTTATTCATTTTCACGTCAATTTGTCCTAATTTTTTATTTACTTTTATGTGACTAAGTAAGTCCGGGAAAGACACAGTACGTTCAGAAGGGGGTAAATAGAAAATAAACAAAGAGGGAACTCCTTCGGTAGCGGAAATCGATCCTGAAAAACAGGAAGCTGTTTTTATTATAAATGTAATCACTGAAATATTCCTCATACTATAAAAATATGAATGTACCTTAGTAGAGCGTGAATTCACGATCACGTCGTTATGCAGCCAGGATGAATTATCTAAAGTTCATTTCAGCATCATTTAACCCGTTTCGTTCATCGTCCAATATGCCTTAACGTTGGAGGTCGTGCCTCGCTTTTGGGATTGGGAGGAAGTGGCATCCGCTCTCAGTTCTGTACCTAACTGAACGCATATTACCGAAAGACCCTTCCAACACTGTTTGCGCCCTTCCTGTTACCAAGTAGTACATAAAGCGTATTTGTACAAGTAAGCCAATCAGTTTTAAACTCTAGATATGGAATGCTACAGTGGACGTTTAAGCCTGTATAAATTTTCTAGAAGTACCCTCCATTCCTAAGAGTTTTGTAAGCTTAATATAGTTAAGGTAACAAGTATCATAAAATAATACAGACAGGAAGCTAATGGTAAAACGTAGTACTAACTGAACAGTATCATTCATTGGTTGTTTTAGGGATCTTTGACTTGCTTTTCTGTCCAATCACATCTAGAGAACTGATACCGAATGGATGGAGTCAGAGTTTGGCTACTTGAAGGTCAAACGCCATTGCGATTCAAGTGAATGGACCATTTTTATGCATGTTGGTGTATGTATTCAAGATTTGGATGAGTTATAGTCGCCATTGAACTTGAAGTCACGTTTCAAAATGGCAAATCGGTTGCACAAGCTCAGTAACGTCACAGAGCTGAGCAATAGAGTTTGGATGTGACAGTACACGTAGAGCGTCGCCGGTGGGGCGATGCAAAGCTCTGACGTCATTACGCCTGCTCTCATTAACTACGGGCAAGAAAACAAACGCACATCGTTCTACCAAGAATGCGCTATACACCGGTGCCAAAAACAAAACACACGAGGCAGTGTTCTCTGTGGCCTAATCAAATAGCATGGCATTTTGCTCATTGACAAGGGAATTTCTGGCTATCAGGTCAACCTCGTTTCAGGCTGGCATCGATTACAATTCAAGATGGAGTATGTTCGAGCTATTCACGTTTGGTTAAGTAAAATTATTGAGGGGAGAAATGTCAGAATGAAAAGTACTTGATCCCAAATGTCATCATTTCTCGAACCCCTGTTCAACTAATCCAGGATTTGTCTTTGATTAGTAATAAAATAATCCTTTCCCTTCTGAAGCATACGGCTTGTTCATTAATTTCTTTAAGGACTGTTGCCACTTTCTCATTATTGCTTCCATGTTTAGTTTAGCGTCCTTTAGCGAGTAGTTGAAGTGCAAAAATTGAAATGAATTAAATGACTCCTAGACCTTCCAGAGTACCTAGAGCTGAGCATCATTCCTATTTGTCATATTTGGATAGCAAACCGCAAAGACGAATCCGATGTACGAGGTCTGATCAAAAGTATCGCGGATTTTGAATTTTCGCGGGGTACGTATATTCGATTGCTTTGTGGCGTTATGTTGATATTCATGTTCCTTATGGTGACAAGCTCAGCCATTTTGAATTTTCAATTAATTGTTGACAACTATTTTGCTTGGACGTATTTTGATTCATCTTCGATTTTTACCTATTTCACAAAAAGAACAAAGAATCTGTATCAAATTTTGTGGGAAAAACCAAATTAAGTCGCAGATGTATTCCAAATGTTGACTGTGGCATATGGTGATAAAAAAATTCATACAGCGTTAACAAAATGTCAATATCAGGCTGCTACATTAAGGCCAAAGTAATTATTTGATGTAAAGTGTATAAATAGTATACGGGATAAATATGTAATGAGAAATGTAGTTCCAATTATAATATGTAAACCATAAAATCATTTTGCTGCAAAGAAAGTTAATACAAAAACTGAATCAAGTTACTTTGAATCAAAGCAGCGTTTATCACAGTTACAAAAGGTTCTCAGAGGGTCGAGAAGATGTGATCGACGAAGAGCTTCCCGGACGCCCGAGCTCGTGCCAGTCGATTTTGACAGTTCGTAATACTCAACCATAATTAACATCTCGACAGATATGAGCTACTCTTGAAAAGGCTAAATCACCATTACTTGTATTTCAGTCACCTGATGATTCACATAAATTTGAAATTCAATTAAAGAAATCATTAACCAATATTTAGGTATGAGACGGGTTGCCGCAAAATTCGTATGAAAGTTGCTGAATTTGGACCAAAAAATACCTTCGCATTAACGGGTCCAAATGATCTCGTTGTCGACGGGCCCTAAAACACCATAAACACACACACACACACACACACACACACACACACACACACACACACACACACACACACACACACACACACACACACACACAAACAACTTTGCATTAACGTTGCTAAGGAGATGTTGAACTCTGTCCGCGACGACCCCAATTTGCTCCAGAGTCATAGTTGGTGAAGAATCATAGGTTTATGGTTATGACGTGGAAGCTAAAGTTCAATCATCCGACCGGCTGCTGCCACATGAGTCAGGAGGGAAAAGGTGCGCCAGGTTTGGTCGAATGTGAAGGCTTTGTTTCGACAATTGTCTTCGATTGCAGGGGCGTGGTGCATCATGAGTTCTTGACACAGGGTAGAACGGCCAATAAGGAATATAACCTGTAAGTTATATGCAATCTTCGCGAAGCAATCCGCCAGAAACGCGCGGAATTGTGGGAGAACAAAGATTGGCTTTTGCACCATAACGCCCCTGCTGACACATCGTTGCTTGTGCGCGAGGTTTTGACCAAAAACAACACGTTTATGATGCCGCAGCCACCGTACTCCGCAGACATTGCCCCCTCTGACTAGTTTTTGTTCCCAAAACTGAATAGGGTTATGAAAGGATGACGCTACGCCACAATTGTGGAAATAAACACGGCATCGAAGATATTGTGAGCTGAAGAAGATTAAATAAATAAATGAATATAAAACCTAAAGTGCTTAGAGTATTTGAAAAGACGTAGGTACAAGTTATAATATATGGTAGAAATTACTTTGAAGGAGACAAAACAGATATTCATGAATACATAAATATTTTTGAAGAAAAAAAAACCACGCACACGATATTTTTAAACATACCTCGTATTACATTCATATGACTTCTACCCATCTACAGAAAGGTATTCTTGGAGAAGCTTTTATATTGCTCAAGATTAACATTTATGCAAACTCTTTTGCTATATGTTTCCTTGCAGGTACAATGGATAGTAATATCTTTTAAAATCTGGTCGCTATGTGATGGCTTTGAATTATTTTTTCATGGCCAGAGGGGGGGGGGGGGAGGAGTAAAACGAATAACTGATTTCCATTCGAGAAATATTTAAGCACTGTAGCATTCAAAATAATAACAATGGATAATTCAGAAGTGCTTAACTCCTCAAAGAACGTATGTGACAGAAATTGTGTACCTTAACGAGATTGTTGGAAGGCTCGACCAGTCTCTTTTCTCCCTTACGTTTAACAGTTACCAAAACTTCCTACAGAATGTTAAGAAAAATGACCAGAAGAAACAACGTGCACATTTTATTTCTCATAAAAATATTATAAACATGTGGTATTTTAATCAAAATCGTTTGAGCACTTTTGAGACATTAAAAACTTTGGTAAGATTTTCTATGTAAAGGATGGTTTTCGATGGGAGATTTCCTTGGAGCTTTACTAGTCACTTTATTGGAATATAAACTAAAATACACCATTTTGGCATAATTAGAAACCTAAATTCAATGGAAAAAGATAAAGCAAATATAAAAATAATTGAATATGAAGAATTATGATGTAAAATGAATATGAATATGATGTAAAATAGCCCAATGCAATTTTTAGATTTATACATACAAATGTTCACCAAACTTTCCTTTATTGAATTATGGTAAGAGGATTTTGTTTCGGCCATTTTAAAGGTGTAGCGCAGGGTTTAAATTTTCAGGACGTGGCATTTAAACGCGCCCTTTCTTCTTTATCCAGCATGATTGCCTGTTTTTGCCAGCCTTTTCTCTAAAACTGCATTCAAATCTTGCAAAATAGCTTAGTGCAGCTATCTAGAGCCAGTTTGGTAAACTATTACTATGTATTCAATACAAAGTGTTTAATCAGAAACATTCAAACATAAATGCCATATAAGAAGTCGTTAGCCCAGCTTGGGTGTTTTAGCACCTAAGAAAATACAAAACAGTTCAGAATATCTGTGATTACTCTATATTCTTTGCAATAAACTTAGCGAATTCTTGCAGATTCGTTCTTGTTTTGACTGCCTGTTGTAACAGTATTTTTGTTTAGTAATGTTCGAAGGAATAATAAATATATAAAAATGTATGTAGTTGTGTGATTGGCCGAAGTAGTAGGGTATGACGTGGTGTGATGACGTGTCAGTGAATCGGCCAATCACAAAATAAAGCGGGAATTACTATGGGGACAAGAAAATCAATAATCTAGAAAAAGTGATAATCTTGTGTCTTGCTGGAGAAGGAGGAAAGATGTTACGATGATTGTAATTGAAAAGGAAAATTAATAAGATTCAAAAAGTGTTATTCAATATTTATAATAGATAAGAGTGAATCATAGTTCATATTATATAATTAAATAATATATTACAAAATTGGACTCATCTAAATTTTATTTTCACCAAAAATCCGCATCCACACCTGAGAAAAGATCTCACGACTCTCAGTAGATTAAAACTCGACTTGGATGTTACAAAAAGTTGGCTTGCTTCTTATTAGTTGAAGATGAACGAAAATATAATCCCGTTACAAATGGCGCCCAACGTGGGGCTCGAATAGGATAAAGAAGAGGAGATTAAAGCATCGTGCAGTTCCGTGAGAATTTAAAAGGAAAGAAGAAAGAAGAGAGAAGAAAGAAGAAAACGAGAACTGGTTTAAGTGAGTGAAATTAAAAAAAAAAAAAAAAAATAATAGTAGTAGTAGATTTATGTTGTTAAGAAATCAGAAAATAGTTAAAAAGATGGCGAGTAGAAAAGAAATAATAGTGGAAGGAGAAGTTACTGATAGTGTAGGAATGAATAGGGAGGATGCAAGATTAAGCATAGATAATGAGTCAATGTTGGAAAGAATAACAAGAATGTTAAGTAATTTAGATTCTAAAATAGAACAAAATGCAAATGATTTAAAATCAGAAATAGGAGATGTTAAATCTGAAATGAGTAATTTAGATTCTAAAATAGAACAAAATGCAAATGATTTAAAATCAGAAATAGGAGATGTTAAATCTGAAATGAGTAATTTAGATTCTAGAATGAAAGATGTAAAATCAGAAATGAGTAATTTAGATTCTAAAATAGAACAAAATGTAAATGATTTAACTAAGAAAATTAATGATTTAGATGTAGGAGTAAGACAGGAACTAGCACAAAATGTGAGTAACTTAGAAATTAATTTATTACAGAAGTTAAAACAGGAATTAAAATCTGAAATTTCACAGGAGATTAGAGAAGGGAGAAAAGAGTGTAGGGATAATATGGAAAGGCTCATGCAGATCATAGAGATTAATAAGGATGAGAATAGAAAGGAAGTCAATGAGTTGAGAGAGATAATTCAGGAAACTAGGTTAGGTCAGGACATTGTGAAACAAGAAATAAGAATGGAATTAAACAAAGAGTTAGAAACATTTAGGATACAACAGGCAGAAATAACACAAAAACAAAGAGAAGAATTAGGAGATAAAGTAGAACAAAGAATCAATGTAATTTGTTCTGAAATGCAATTACAACATGATGAAAGTAAGATACACCAAGAGGAAATAAAGTTACAAATTGATGAGATAAGTAAAGCAAAAGAAGAAGTAATTTTGCAAATTAAAGAGGTAAAAGAACATTTTGAAAAAGAAAAGGATAACTTAGGAAAATTGACACAAGTTGTAATTGCATTACAGGCTAGAAAAGTAAATAACGGGAAAGAAATGTCTAGAATTACAAATATAAACGATTGTGACTTACCAGGTGAATTAAGCAATCATCAGAAGTCTAGTGATGTAGTAAGTGAATGTAGTGATTTTGTGAGTCCAGATAATGATATTAATTATCACAGAAACACACAGAACATGTCCTCACACACACAACTCCACAGTCTAGGTCAAAATGAATGTGTACATTATTCACTGAATGATATTAGTCCACCAAGTTTTGATGAGGAATCAGGTGATAATCCAAAAGTATTTCTTAGGGAATTGGAAGAATATTTCCGTATTAAGAGAATTCCCAATGAATTTCGGATGGTAATAGTAAAACGCTGTTTGAAGAAAAATGCTCTTGAGTGGTTAAGGTTAACTTTGGCTTCACATGAGACATACAGTACCTATCAGAAATCTGTTTATAAATAGATTTTGGGGACCTGAGAGACAAAGAAGAATAAAAGTTGAGTTAGCAACGGGTAGGTTTGAGTTTAAAAAAGGGATTTCTATGACTGAATATTTCTTAAAATTAGCAAACAAAAGTAAGTTGATCAATCCCGAAATTTCTGAGACAGAAATTGTCAACATGCTAATACGTCATTATCCACCACATATCAGAAATCATTTAATTGTGGCTAAGCCTATCGATTTCTCTGATATGATTGAATTACTATCCGAATTTGAAGCACATAACCTCATTAATGATACTACATCCTGTGATGGTAACTATAATAACGTCCATATTGAGCGAGGAAGAAATCGACAGGAATCACAACCTACAAATAATAGGAATAATAGGACGAGTTTAAATTGGGGCGGGGCACCCGTGAGAAATCAAAGATTTGAAGGAAGAGGTTATGATCCTAGACGAACTTATGAATCTGTAATTCCCGGAACAGGAAGTGGAGTTCAAAATAATGTGCAAAGGAATTATCATAACAATCAGTCGACGAGAATTGGAAGAAATGATCAAATAAACCATGTAAGATTTTATCGAGGAAATAATCAGCGAATAAGTAATTTTAATAGGGGTAGAGGTACTAGTTTATTTAGTGCAAATCAAAGAGATTTTAGGGGTGTGAGATTTGAAAGAAGTAATCAAAATGAAAGAGTCGAAAATACACAAAGCACAGAGAATGATGTGAGTATAAACGATAGCACCAACCTAACCAACAATGAAAGTAATAATCAGAGGGAGATGGAAAACTAAAAACCAAATCATTTTGTGCTCTGGAAAGTGGTTCGGTGAGGATGACACAGGGCGAATTGAAAGTTGAAGATAACGGAAATAAGCTCACTCTCTTGCAGAAAAATAAGGAATTAGTTAACCCACCTCAGATAATTATTTACCTATGGGATAAAGAATATACAGCCTTGATTGATACTGGAGCCAGTTCTACTGTGATAAGTGAGGAATTGTTTAAAAATCTGTTAGCTAACTATAAAGTGGAATATTTAAATGTGTGTAACGTTTACTGCAGTACTGCAATTGGGAAGAAAAAGGATAGGATTAAATATCAAGTATTAATTAAGGGGCGAATAGGTGAATGGAATTTCAATTTCATTGCGTTGGTAATTCCACATTTGGCAAGAGATGTAATTGTGGGTAATGATTTATTATATGAATGGCAAAGTGTATTGAATTTCGAAATGCATGAAATGAAGGTTAAGACAGAAAATGATTTATTAGTAATAAAATTATTGGAAGAAGATGGAAGAAAAGAAGAGAACAGGGATAGTATAAATAATGAAAGGTTTTTTGTGGAAGATATACTTTTGCAAGATTCGAATAATAAGATTGTGGGAAGATATCATAAGACATTAATGAAACCTTTCAAAAGCCTTGACAGTAATTGAAACAATATTGAATATATACTATGTGAGTGTTAAATAATAATAATAAAAAAAAACATTGTTAAACATCAATATATTGTTTTATTTTAATTAATGTTAATTTATTGTTGTGTTTTATGTTTGTGTAATAATAATGTGAAATTGTTGTTAAATGTTCATTTATTATATTTCATCTAATGTATGTATATTATTATATTTTATGTATGTTGTATTGGTGTTGTGTAATATTGGTGTAAACGAAATTGTTAATTGGGGCTGTTCTTCGAAATATATGGAAACAGATTGTTAATTCCTTTGTTTGGTTATTTTCCATATATTTCGAAGAGGGGCATTTGTAACAGTATTTTTGTTTAGTAATGTTCGAAGGAATCATAAATATATAAAAATGTATGTAGTTGTGTGATTGGCCGAAGTAGTAGGGTATGACGTGGTGTGATGACGTGTCAGTGAATCGGCCAATCACAAAATAAAGCGGGATTTACTATGGGGACAAGAAAATCAATAATCTAGAAAAAGTGATAATCTTGTGTCTTGCTGGAGAAGGAGGAAAGATGTTACGATGATTGTAATTGAAAAGGAAAATTAATAAGATTCAAAAAGTGTTATTCAATATTTATAATAGATAAGAGTGAATCATAGTTCATATTATATAATTAAATAATATATTACAAAATTGGACTCATCTAAATTTTATTTTCACCAAAAATCCGCATCCACACCTGAGAAAAGATCTCACGACTCTCAGTAGATTAAAACTCGACTTGGATGTTACAAAAAGTTGGCTTGCTTCTTATTAGTTGAAGATGAACGAAAATATAATCCCGTTACACTGTGTTTGCTCCAATGTATAATGGCAACTTCCATGTGAGAAGTGTGCTTTTGTTTACAATTTGTTTTAAATAAATAGGTGTATATGCAAGTTATTTGCATTTCCTGTAGTGTATTGTTAACTATATAAACAGCATAATGCATGCTGTTTCATCATGTTGGCGTAGGCCGGCGAATAGAAATAACGAAAAGAAGGAAGCTGTAAGAAAATATGGTGCAGCTAGATGACAAAGCAAAAATTGGGAGCAGATTTCCATTTCATATGTACAGTTGGCCATAGAGGAACATTTAATATTTCATCTTCAAGTTTGCAAATGGACATGCTACTGCTATTCAATCTATATTTGCAACAGCTAGAAGAAAATTGCAAGATTTCAAGAACTAGGCGCAAAATGTGTATAGTACATAGTGTAAATAGTAATTTAAATAGCAGCCTACGCATGAATGATAACAATCATTCATGTGCAGTTTAAACAATTGGTAAAATTTTATACAAACACAAAGGTTATTTTCTGACGTAGTTTCCCCTACTTTTCTAAAATCTTATGTATAGAAAAATACCAGTTCCACTGTTATCTTATTAGGTTTCAAAAATACCTATTTGGTTGGAAAATGTATAATAAAAATCGACGCTTAAGAATATTGAAAAAAATTGTATATTTTTGGCACTGTATATTATATTGCGTTACGTGGTATGACTTCAATTTATATGTATAATCTTATATTTTGTTTCATTAGTAGTATAACGTACTATTTTTAATAATGAAAAATAAGTAAAAGGTAATGTTGATGTCCTTTTAAACAGGCGAGGAAAAAGTTTCACTAATTGGACTCGATATGAAGAAAAATTTTTAAGAAGAAGAATATTGTAAGGAAAAAAAGAAGTATTCTGCATTGCTGAAATGGCAACTCTTATTTGCTCTAGTAACACAAAGTTTGGCTTTTGCTTATTTTCATTTTGATTTTAATGTTCAGATTACTAGATTTTATCAACCTTGTACAGCTGCAAGTTTTATTGTGTGTTCGTCTCCTAAATACTCATCAGGTAGCTGTTAGTTAACTGCCTATGTGAAAGGCCTTTCCTCTCTCTTTTTGGAAACCTTTTCGTAAAGTCAGTGCTCAGTAGAACGTGCGTAATAAATAGTGACTCTGGTAAAAGCACAAATCCAGTAGAGATTTCCATGTATAAAGTTGGAAGGAATAAGCGACTACTTGATCTAAGATACACCAACACGACTCTTTTATTATCGTCTCCGTGCAGATTTCTGTTGACTGTTTTATTTGTCAGAATGAGTGAATTACAGGAATGCGTGTCAGTTGATTCAGCACTCTCGAAATATGGACGCTGAACTTCATTGTTGCCATAGTATCTGATGATGATTTTGATGATTTTCTTCTAAAGTTGCACAAAGGACAGAGATCTCCAGTTGGAATCCTCGCTCATGTGGAAAAAATAAGTATTTCTAAACCCTAAATTATTCTACTTGCGAGCTTCTCCATTTGCAAGAGAGTTGGAAGTTGATGTCCAGGTTTAATAATAATTTAATCTTTATTTTTGCAAATTTGTAGCAGAATGTTTACAAACGATATTGAAGTACTTATTTCTATATTTTGTTGAATGGTGATGGAACACAACGCAATTGTGCCGAATTTGGCAGAACACCAACCCAGAAACAAACCCAGGAGCTATGTGCTCCATTCTTTTCCCGCGTCAGTCGCGACAGCGGTCAAAACTGCTAGGAATGTTCGCCATAAAAATTGTCGTGAAAGAAAGACAACCATGAGGTGAATCGATGTTTCACTGTCGTGTCCCGCAGAAGTATTCCATCAGCGAAGAAGCTGCACGGTGGTGAAGAACCTCCCCTATCATGTGAATAGGCTACTTCCCATTAACAATATAAAGTTGAATGTGGCGTGAGTGGGCAAGGAGCCAAGTGGTACTCACCGTTGATGGGAACGAATCTGCCCAGGGAATCGCTGAACTGTTGTAACTTCTCGGCGAGATACTGCGGTGACCCTCCGTTCTGAAACAAATACATGCCATATTATTCATTCGGTCAAGTGACTTGACATCTCTGGCAAACAAGTGAAGGCACCGAAAATAAGTCCCTGAAACCAAACAATGGGAGGCGAAAATGTGCTCTGAGGAAGCATTGTAAGAAATTAAGAGAAAACCATATCTTTTAAGGTAAATAGTACCCTGGACTACGATATGTTTTTACTAATTTGTCTTCTTCATCATCATCATCATCATCATCATCATCATCATCATCATCATCATCATCATCATCATCATCATCATCATCATCATCATCATCATCATCATCATCATCATCATCATCATCATCATCATCATCATCATCATCATCATCATCATCATCATCATCATCATCATCATCATCATCATCATCATCATCATCATCATCATCATCATCATCATCATCATCATCATCATCATCATCATCATCATCATCATCATCATCATCATCATAATTGCTGGTATGTATCTTTAAGTATTCAAGACATTTTGAACATGAAGAAAAGCCTGGAACTCTGGTGCACTGAACCCACATATATCTATTGTTGGTGCCCGGATCAGGTGGAAGGGATGAAGTGAAGCAACGCCAAGGTCAAATATACCACAAAGAATTTCCTACATCTATAGGCTTGAAGACCTGTCCCCCTGTTGGAGCTGCCTAGAGGGTACGATGACCAATAGTCCTCAAATGTCCCCGGAGACTATACTTTATTTTGAGCAAGCATTCGCGCCGTCTTCCCGGCACTGCCATACACCACAAACTCATGAAGCATGAGGGAGGAATGGAACGAGAGAGTAGTGTCGAAAATGATAACGGGATAGATGAAAAGCCATCCCAGTATTGATTTACTTACCACGTCAAACGCTCGTCAGGCGGTTGACAGGTATCGAATTAAAGACCACCCGAATGTGAGCCACGAACATTGGATTGGTTTGGATTGCGGTACGGAGGACATTCGGCACTGCGACCAGTCTTGATCGATTGTACCTAAGTCCCAAGTGGGGCATCGCCGGGAGACAGGATAAAGTGAGGGGAGGTATAGGGCGAACGACCCAAGAAGCCATGACAATGCCAGAGGGCAAGGTTCCTACACATTACCAGTTCGTAACTCCCCTACTTCGGTCCAGAAACGGCCCCACTAGATCGGAGACGGTCCTTCTGGAGGAGAAAGCTTTACTAAGAGCATATCGTCCTGCCATACACCGTAAGATACCCGCCGATACTTCTACCCTGAGGCGCTGCGGACCCCTAGTACTCGTGGTACTTCTGACGTTACTAGAGGAACCTCGGGCCGAACATTCGAGCCCCTCCTTGATAGGGAGTTGCTCGGATTGGGTTGGACTCGAGGGGGCAGTGGCTCCCGATACCCGTGGGAGATCGGGTACGTCTCCGGATGGGGTTGAGGGAAGCCAGAATACCTAATAGAAGGTGTGCTAGATCACCAGGCGGCCCCACCGAGGTCATATCGGTAGCCTTCCCATTTTGGAGTTGGCGCGCGTAAGTGGCGCATCCACTTCCATCGCATCTTGAGTCCACAGGACCAGTTGGGGGGGGCCTTGTTAGTCTCTAGGTCTTGCCCTATGGAAAGCCCCACGGAGGCGCCGGTGCCATTTCGGGACAGCTCGGTAACTCCCTGGTCGAAGGAGGCCCGGTTCCTTGGTCCTACGGGTCCAGGACTAATGGGAGTAGTACCTCTGGAATACTTCTACCCTGAAAGAGACTATATGAGAGATGGCATGAAATAATAATGGAGAAGAAATGGAGGGACAGGAAATTCCGGAGATTTAATTAACCTACCCAGTATTCGCCTGGCGACCTGGGAAAACCCGGGAAAACCTCATTGTGGACACCGACTTCAGCGACCATTGCATTGGAGGTGTCCTATTCCAAGTCCAGGACGGCCACGAGCGGGTGACAGTAAGACGATGTCCAAGGCAGAGAGGAACTACTGCGTCACCCGGCGAGAACTACTGTCGGTAGTAAAGACCTTGGAGCACTTTCACAAGCACTCATGGGTCAGGTAAAACACTGTTCTGCTGACAAAAGAAGCTTTAAATTTCGAGCAGAAAACAAAGTAAATATCAGTCTTCCGCGTTATTTCATTTCGCATTAATTTCTCTAATGTCTTCATCATATTCCTTTTGATATCCATTATCACTTTTAACTTGAACACACTGTATCTGCTTCATCGAGAGGTGATGACTTATTTAACATAAGACGTGCTAACTTCAGCACAAGTCAAACATTTCAAATAGGCATTGTAGCTTTTGGTATTCTAATATAGTAATTTTGTCTGCATTTCATATATATATCTGTTTTGATCTGCAGTCGAGTACTTGTGATATCCGACAACTTAGCGTTGTGTTATTGAAAATTATCTTTTAAATAACTATAGTGTAGCTTTTGTCACTCTTTTTACAAAAATGAGAGTACTTACCTAATTAACTAATGTCCTGACATACTAGATCACTTTTATCGTGCAGGTAGTTGAGAAACACAGAAAGGAATGTTTTGCAAGTAATGTCCTTGAGATCTGATTATAATGCATTTTCTGAGATTAGACTGAAGTCCTCTTCGTTCTGAAGAGTAAGACTAAAGAATATATTTCTGACTTTTGTAATCGGAACATGTGTATAAGTTTATTAAACAACAAATTTAGTTCTCAGTAAAGTACATATTTGTCGAAAAAATCTTTTAGCAGTGTTAAACACTGCGAAGTTTTCTTTGTTATTGATTTGAATTTGTGATTGCTGTATCTCTATTATATCCTCCTCTTATATTTCTAGTGGAATATATAAATGTATAATGAATGTTTTTATCCAATAAGAAGTATGATGTAGACAAATAAGGTTTATAAGAATAATTTAGAAGATTGAGAGGAAAAGGTCATAGGAATCCGACTCCGCATAACGTTTTTTCTGTTCGCTTTATGAGCGGTGAGTTGAGGCGGTCCAGCCTGTGGCGAACCACGTCGAGCTCTCCCTTGTGCTCAACGCCTCACAATTAAGGATTGGTGGCGTGAGGAGGTTAAGCAAAGGGAGATTATAATCGGTTCGAGGAGACTTGTAGCTCCCCGCATGAGAACTGTCATCTGTACTTCAGGAGTGGGTGCGTCCTGACTGGTTGTGGGTTAATGATGATACCTCGGATCTGGTAGACAGAAGTTTATTGTAGTCCTTAGGCTCCTACGCTCGCCACCGTAAAGTCGTCGTCGGTGTGGTTGCTGTGTTTAGCGTCACTGTCAATATTGTGATGTGAAGCACGGAGGCAGTAGCACTGCGTAGTCGAATTGGATATATTTATCGTCTTCCCTATATATTACTCTTTGTGCTAACTCTCACTGGAGAGATTGTTAAATATTGCACTTTGTCTCTGTGCATGGCGCGGAAGTGTACTTCTTAGCCGGCGCCGAATATGCGTCCGTCTCACGTAGAACTCAGGACCGAAGTTTTCTTACTAGCAAAACCTCCTTTCCGCCATCACTTTGAATTACCCCCACTCTAGGTATTTCTCGGAGTTTGCAAAATCACATGAACAAATATCAATTTTCTATTGGCTGGTAACTATCCCCACTTGAGACCAGTGTTCAGAATTTCCAGTTTCGGACCTAACATCAGAGACGCTTTCTCAAACGGTCTGTTGCAAAAATTTATGCGAAGGCATGTGCTCTGCGCGTCGGTCAAAATCTTATAGCCTGTTGTCAGAAGCACGCATGGGATTTTAACAATGAGTTGGTTTCCGACTGGAAGGCGCCAAATTTTCCTTGAGGGCAAAACAGATAATAGAGTAGGGTTGTTTGTTTACAGGGATTGCAAAGGGAGTTTACTGACCTTCGTAGAGTGGCCTTGTCACTATGACGGTCTCCGGAGTATATGCTAGCATTATGACATATGTCTATTCTGGTATACGTCATTTATTTATATTTATTAGTTTGTGTCAATATCTTTCTGATATCAGGTTATATGTCGTCTCAGTGTTCTTAGGTGACAGGGGCTGCGCCAGAGTGTAATTTTCATATAACTCTTTCTTAAATGTTCTCCTTCTCTGGGGTAACTTTTATAATTGTGTAACAATGATACTAAAACAATATGTCCTTGGCCCTTTTATTTTTATTGTACTGACTATTACTCTCAGCTGCCTGGATAATGTAGATAGGACATAGAATGTATGGAAGCTTAGGCATTCCAGGAAGGTCTACCTGGCTGAAAGCCCAAGAAATTTTGTTTACTTTGTGAAACCATGAAGTCTCCGTCTACTGTTTGAAGATATCTTAAGGCAGTTCTTACAAGAATTATTTCTCACTAAATAGAAAGGCCGTTGTGTTCTTACTTAAATAGGTGTAAGGACACATCTAGTTTTTATAGCCTGAGACTGTAGCAGTAGGTATTGTCATGAAATCATACAAAAATCACAGGAAAATCTTGCATATCTTCTAGATGAACTCGAGAATAAAGAACGGCAGAAATAGTACTGCTGAACCAAAGTGTAGAAATACCCTTTCAGTTTTACAAGTCCAGAATTTTTATTTGGACACTTATTTTTAAAAAATATTTCCATATTACATAAATGTTTTAAATGGTTTAATACTTCCTAGTAAAAATTATTTTTTTGGGCTTCTCACAATCCAGAAAACCACACTTCAGTGGAACGCTAAATCGTCATGGCAATACCTGAATGTAATTTTTAACCAAATATGTCATCTTATAACAATAAAAATAAGTAAGAGTGACGTTTATGGTCATCGATTTATGACGTTGCTCTGAATTAAGTATAGGATTAAATATCTATGGCCCAGAAGGCTAAAGTCAGACTTCTGTTCCCCCAGGTTGTACTCGTACTTTCGTGAGCTGAAGAAACTGCTGTCGTTATTTATATTAATCACCTGTTGTTTTTCACAGTAGCAGCGCTGGTGAACGAATACATGCTCCTAAACTGTATGAAAGAACAAAGTGTACTGATATAATAATTAAAAAAAATTCTGATGCGTACAATATACTCCTTTACAAACTATTTTTAAAAATTCATATTTTTCTATCTTTTTTCTAAAAATTGAGATGATATGAAAGGGTAGAGCCAGCCTGAAAAATTCAATGCCATAACCGGGATTTGGGATCTTCTGGTTTCCGTCCAGCAGCTCTAACCATTTGAGCTACTATGGCCAACGTGCCAACATGACATTAAATTCTCCAACTGACTTGTGACTCACTATAACTATAACTGACTATAACTGACAGGTAATTATATCTGTCGGCAAGTCTTTTATTTCCGGCGCTATGTTCATCTGCTTATGTAAGCTCTTTACCTCCATGAAACACTATCCGTCTGTTAATTATTTGCACTATTTTTATTAGCCGGCTACTTGTTTAAACACTGCCCGCCTATCAGTTCCTTTGTGTAAACAAGCCGCACGATCGTAGATAACGGGATCGCGACAATATTTTAGGTCTTCCAGTACGTGGCAAATCTTTAGTGTTTTCATCTCCAATGTGGAGATCTCCATCGCTCTGCCACACGCCTGCCAACGACACCTTTTCCTTCCACTTCACATATTCTTCGAGAACCAGCTTTGTAATCTTTTTTCCAGTAGTGCTTTAGAACGACTCCAAGTACAAACTTTGTTATGTCCATTTTGTGATTGTTTATTAACAGCTGAAGACTGATACGAGGGCTGTTCAATAAAGAATGATCACAATTTTTTTGACAACGTACCTTTACTCATCCTCATAATTTTGATGGCCCTTCTCAAGATACTCTCCCTTGAATGCGATGCACTTGTCCCAATGTTTCTGCCAGTCTTCAAAGACATGCTGGAAACCATTTTTTGAGAGATCCTTCAAAATCGCCTCCACTGTCTTCATCACTGCTTCTGATGATGGATAATGCCTCCTACGAAGGCGTTTCTTCAAGTTAGGGAATAGAAAAATGTCACATGGGGTAATTCCAGACTAAAGGGAGGTTGAGGGATGCACTTCACGTTGATTTTTGCAAGATATTCAGCAACAACTGTGGCAATATGCGGCCACGCATTATCGTAATGCAGCATCCAGCCTGCTTCCCAGAATTGCGGTCTTTTGCGCCTTATATGGACTTCAAATGTGTTCAGGACATCCCTGTAGTATTTTCTAGCTACTGATGTATGTGCAGGTACAAAATGCTGATAAACCATTCCATGAATATCAAAGAATGAGATGAAGATAACTTTCACAGCAGAAGCAAACACTTTTGCTTTTTAGAGGGTTGGTGATGAAGTAGATTTCCACACGGAGCTTTGCTGTTTGCTCTCAGGATCAAAATGATGTAGCCAAGTTACATCAGCAGTGATTACGTTTGAAAGAAACTCCGGATCTTCCTCTAACATCAACTTTAACTGCATGTTACCCCATTGCAGAGGTAGGCGATACTGAACATGTCTGAACTTATCTGGTTCTCACAGGCGGGAACCAGGAGTACCAACAATGAAACTACTATGGCGTGTTTGTTTCACCTTAAGCTATCAGAATATAATAAGATTGAAAATCAGTACGAAAAATTATGACCGTAAGAAAATTATGATAATTCTTTATTGAACAACCCTCGTATATACTCCCAATGTACGCAACACTAGCCATAACACCCTGTAAATAGCACTGCCAAACCAAAGACACTCAATAAATGATTATTATACATGAGACAAATTAATGTAAACAAAATAGCCAACGGATTCCCCGTTGTATCAATAAAGGTCAATACACTCCTTCACGTAGTAACAAGTTACACATTTTTGTTTAGTAAGATCTTTTCCATTCTTACTGTTCCCAATTATGAAAAGTTATCCAAAATAAATAGGACTTCAGTTAGTGTATCCAGAAAATTAAAGAATTGCACAATGGATGCCGAGCTAGTTACTGCCGCTCAAGTATTAGCGCTACCAATCCGCCAGATAGCCAGCTCCTGCTGTTAAGGATTACCATGGTCGAAAAATAGTCCAGAAGAAACGAATCTATTCACAATGAAATAATTAGTATTACATAAACACTGTAAAATGTGATGGATAATGAGATAAATTGAGGTGTTACATATCAATTCTTTTATAATTATTTTGTGATGTTATAAATTAACGAACACAAATCTAATGCAGAAACAAAACTGAAATACCCAGTTTGAGTGCAAGTGCACTTTAGCCAGAGAAGATCAGGATAAGTGTTTGTTCTCCCAGCTTACAGACACAGAATTTGTATAGAAAAAACACTATTACTGCAAAAAGAAGAAGTAGGTTGGCGCGTTTCTGCTGTAACTCTTTAAACAGAAGAGCGATATCAGTTTCTAACCTATAGCATTTCTGGCTCTTCACCAATTCAAATTCTTTTCTTGTTCTCTCCTAAAATCATTTGATGTCTTTATCTTGAAGCTAGCCACTGGAATCTTTTCAAATGACCTTTAACCCTACACTATAATTTCTCTGGTAGACATGTGAGGAAGTGTAAACTACCTTTAGTGATAGTTATAACTGCTTGTACAGAACAAAATAATCCTATTTCTGCGTTTGGCAGTTTAGAACTGGAAGTCTGTTGAAATATGTTAAAGATGCTATTAGTTAAAAAAAATATTAATTAACTGGAATGTTGTGGGCTATTTCATAGTTCAGAATTAGAGCTTAAGTGATATAACACAATAAGAATGAAATGTGAAACCTCAAGTATCTGTTGTCGGTCTGGGTGTCTTGGTTAGACGCTGGACTACTAATACCTAGGTCATAGGATAAGCCCAAACTGGTGGTTTTTAAGCTTGCTTAAAGCAAAACCCCCCATTTCAACCCCCATGACGCGTATAGGTATTCATTTGCGACAACTTCCGGCACACCATCAAAGCACAAAGTTCTCCTTTCTGGAGAGCCTTACGTTTTGCCATGAAACGGTATTTTATTCTTATTTATTTGTTTATTTATTTATTTATTTTTGTTTCGTAATTTACGTCCTCCAACGAATGATTTGGGTGAAATGATGCTCAAATGAGTCCAGGGTCCATGGAGCTTAGAGTTACCCGACATTCGTCTTTCAGAATAAGGGAAAACCCCGGAAAAACCTTATCCAGGTAACTCACCCTGACCGAGATTCGAACTCGGGACCTCTTGAATGTGAGGCAGACACGCTGCCATCTACGCTACCGAGGCGGGAAACGGTATTTTATGGCTGATTATTTGTAATGAATTTGGGCCTCACAAGGGAAAGGAATAACTAAGAATTTTGTAAGATTTTTATGTGATGTTTATTGAACATTATGATCATATTTGTGACAGTGTTAAAACGTTTATGTAATAGATAAATGAGAGTGTTTGAGCAGTGTATGGAAAAGAAAAGAAGATAAAATATATAGTAAGCAATGCAGACTTTAAATGCAATGAAATAGCTGGTGGTCAAGGGAAACAGTGAAAAAATATCAATAGTTCCTAGAGGGGATGAAATTAGTAGATGCTTGGAACTGATTGAAGTGAGATGCCTAGATAGAAATATGGAAAAGGACGTTAAGTCACTCTGCATTTACGAGTAGATTCCGAGCAGTACGGACGTGTGTGACATCATCTGCAGGTTTGCAGAAACATTACGGTGCATGATATAATGTAAAAGCATCTTTCAAAGTTGCAACGTTGATGACTGTATTTATCTGTTCAATGTTAAAAAGAATGTTTTAAAAATAATTTATCTATTAATGAAATAACAGTTTTAAGAGGAAAAGAGAATTGTCGTGGTTTTTTATTTGCGTATCATCTTGTATCCTTTTTCCTTTGTGACTACACCCTGGAGATCTTCATCTTCTTCTTCACTCCATGGTTTGGACATATCGCCCGTTCCGGCTTCATAGATCTCTCCAGCGTTTCCTGAGTCGTCCTCTGTCTCTTCTTCCTTTTGGATTATAGTTTAGTACTGCATTTGGACATCTTCCATCCTCCATTCTTAATATATGTTCATGCCATTGTTGCCTTCGTTCTGATATTTTGTCATGGATTGGTTCGATTTCTAATTCCTTTCTAATATCCTAATTTATTATTTTGTCCAACATTGTACAACCTTTAACACTTCTTAAAAATGTCACTTCCTGCAGTCTGTATTTTTTTTAAATCCTTTTGTGTTGGCACCCAGGTTTCGCTTCCATATAGTAAAGTTGGAATAGCCATTACCTTATACATTTTCATTTTTGTATCCCTTCTCACTCTGTTTTTAAGAGTTCTTTGGATTGTCCCACATATTGCTCGGAATTTGTTTACATTTTTTTCTATATCAGCATTGTTTCTAAATCTTATGTGACATCCTAAATGTTTAAAACTCGATAATTGATCTAAAATCCTATTTTCTAAAGCATTTTTTGATCTTACATTATAATTTCCTTTAAAAGCCATAATTTTTGTGTTTTCTTCTGATATTTTAAAATTATACTTTTGTGCTATATTATTTAGAATATACATTGATTTTTGCAGTTGATTTTCATTCCGATGAATCAATATATGGTCATCCGCAAACAGCAGGTTATTGATATAAATATTTTCTTTTTTTTATTCCTGGGTCTAATAAAATCTTCCATTCATTTATAATATCGTCCATATATGCTAAAAAGAGTAGGTGATAAGCTAAACCCTTGTCTTAGTCCAGTATTGGTAGAAATTTGTTCTGTTAACCTATTCCCAGTATCAATTCCTATAGTTGTATTTGTGTGTATGCCTTTTATTGCATTAATAATATGTGGTGGGTAACCCTTACTTTCTAACACCCTGTAGATAATAATCTTAGTCACTGAGCAGCCGAGGAATTCCGAAGAAATCTAACAGAATTCTTCAAGATCATCATCAAATGTGAGAGTACATAATCATTTGCCATCCCTTGCGCCTTTTGCGTAGAAGTCCTGCTACAGCCATATGATGTATACAATTTACCCCCTCGCTTCCCTGAAATTTGTGGTTAGAGGGTTCTCACTTCCACTAAAGTTATTCTACAGCCTTTTCTGCCGGTTTTGAGCAACAAGATAAGTAACAAAAGAAGTATAAGGTTTAGGGTTTCCCCCTACCTTTGCTGCCCAAAGGACACTTAGCAATAGAATATTTTTACTGGTTTCATTGGTGCAAGAGGCACAAATAGCAATGATCTAAACATCAAATACGAGTGGTCAATTGAGGTTATTTAATTGCATATAACCTTGCATATAATTTTATAGACATTAATGCACGGTTTACCTCCGCATGTTACTATATCCATTAATGTTTGGTGACTGTGCAAGAGAAATAGGCTGCCTCTAGCGTTAAAATGATTAGCCTTTGCAATATTTATGTCAGAATGTTTGTTCCATAGTAAACATGGATACGTAGTCTAAAATTATTGGTGAAATGAAATGTGAATATTTTTACTTCATCATTCATATCATTCATAATGTTGTACATACCTAGTGTAAAGCAAGAGGGAAGATAAAGCTGCTTATTTTGTTAAATTTTTACCAAATTTAATGTCTGATTCGTATCGGATCGGTGGTCGCCTTTTTGTACACACAGTACAGTCTGATTTTTAAAAGAAGATGCGTGAAGGTCATCAAGCAAGGGACGCGAAGGATAAGAAGGGAAGGTGGTATACTATGCGTAGATAAACAATAATATGCGAAATATTTTGGGAAAAATTCAACACGCCCTCGCAAACCACTGTTAGGTGATAGAGAGAAAAGAACTTCAGCTTCGAAGTCAGCACATGCTAATTAACTAAAACCACATATTTTCATTTCTGCAAGTGACAAAAGGTTCGAATCATTAGTACATATTAACATGCTTTTAAATATTTAGGTTTATTAGTTTGTTTGAAAATACACGACCGTGCAAAACAGAAAAAAATTACGATAGGCAGTTGGAAATAAAATTTACATACCTTTTACACTCACTATTAAAAGCTATTTCTCATTTCTGTAAATCTGTCTTCCAAATCTTGCATAATAAGTGTAATATTATCCCTCTGTTTATTACCAGTAAACCATATCCTATAACATTATTCCTTTCTTACCACCCTATATAAAATATTTTTGTAATGAAGGAAACTCATTAGACACAGTTAAACAAAAATATGGTAGGTCAGAAATAAGTATGTCTCTCTACTGAAGATTTTATGTAACCAGAAGAAGCCTTGGAATAAGTAAAGATTAGGAAATATGTCTCAGAGAATCGGTTTCAACCAACAATGCCTCAGTGCCACAAGTAAAATCAAACGTAGAAGAAGAGCGTGTAAACTTCATGCACTCAATATTTTATGCATTTCAGTAACATGGAAGTTTGTGTCGTGAAAATAAGTAGGTTATAATATAATCACCATGTGACATTGTTGTGCTGTTGCCATAAGCCGGAGCCGGGTGCGTGGGCATGAGAGAAACACAGAGAGGCTCCAGAGCGTTCTATGTCCACATCGGTAGCATAGATGGTAGCATGTTTGCCTCACGTTCAAGAGGTCACCATTTCGATACTCGGCCAGGGTGAGTTACCTGGATAAGGTTTTTTTTTCGGGGGTTTCCCTTATCCTGAAAAACGAATGTCGGGTAACTCTAAGCTCCAGGGGCCCCGGACGCATTGAGCATCATTTCACCCATTTCATTTATCGTCCGATATGACTAAATGTTGGAGGACGTAAATTACATACAAAAAAAAGTGTTCTGTCCATTGTTGTTGCCGGGAAAATTCTTGGAAGCTCTGCGGATTTCTAGAAACTATGGCTGAGAAGCTATAAATACTGGCTAAGTGTTAGAGGCGGCAGTTGTTTGTTGGTTATTGCGACAGTCGACGATTGAAGTGTACCGCAGTGGATTCTTTCATTTGTTTTCGTGCAGCAAAACACCAAGTCAGCCTTGAAGACAGCTGATTGTCAATTTTTCACGTCATTTTACTACAGCAAAAGTTGTTCTAAGCTCCTGCAAACCAGATTTCCGAATCTACGTAACCCTGGCAGTTACAATATACTCTTTTTCCTTAAATAAGTATTTTGGTAGTTTGTATTATGAAAACCAATAATAAGATGTTCCGCTTAACACAAAAGAAAACAAAAACTAAAATTTAGTCGTTTATAATTATGTGTTTTATTTATTTATCGTGTCCAAGTTACAAATAGGCAATCGAAAATGAAATGTGTAGTGTTTAACGCCCGCTTTTACTACATACGGCACCGCAGGTGAAATAGGCAATTGACATCATTGGACAATGTTCAATTGTGTGTTTATAAGTATACAAGGGTTTCCTAAGCTCTTTGATGTGCTATGTAAATTGTTGAGCATTGATATACCGGTAAAATTGTGACTTTGTGGGTTCGTAGAATTAAAAGTCCGGTTTGCCGAAATTCTAAATGTTCTTTATTTCCGTGGAGATACATTGTTCAATTCTCACGTAACAACATTACATCACCTATACAACACAATCTTCCAAGGTCGATGGCAATCACAAACAGTGTTCAGTTTACAACATCACTCTCAGCTGTTCTCTGCTTACCTCTCACGACTCACTCTGCAACTCGCTTCTTGGCCAATCTCGCCTCTTTAAATACTTCACTGATAATTTCTAGATTATTCCAAAATAAACCAGAACCCGAACAGTCTCTATCAGTCAAGAAGTAACTAGAAATTTCCATTTATCTCAATTTGTTTGTTCCGGCAGAACTTTATCTGCATGTTATCTTCGTCTGCCGGCTCTTGGTTTTCACACTGATCGCCTATCACTTCTTTTTGTGTAAACTAGCCGCGCGATCGTAGATACGGGTTCGCAACAATATAATGATAATTACCCGTAACATATATAGTGCAAAGCGTCAATTTATACTAGAAATAAGGAGCAAAGACGTTTATAAATATTAGCAAAGAAACCTTGCTTAAAAGTTGAATAACTAAAGGGAAATTAGGCGTTTATATCGTTTTCACTTTTTGCTGCTGTTTTTGAAATCGCATTAATCAATGTTTACTTTAAACATCATTGAAATGACAAGAACTATCTTAATGTTTAATTGACAGGCTTTTCCTTGGTGGGAAGTGGCAGAATCATTACTTGGCACTAAGCCGTTAGGTAGCGTTTGCCAGAATTTACTTCAATTTGCCAAACGTCTGCATGTTCTTATTAATGATGAAAATTTTAGGAATTTATAGCTATTTTACGTTTCAAGTGAAAAATAAAACAATATAACAGACATTTCCAAGATACAATCAATTTCTCTATAGATTTTCCTGTCAGTTTAGTTTCTATATAACTGTGTGAAATAGGAAATGTAAACATTGCAACATAGGTTCAATAATATAAAACGTACGTTTTCCAAGGTATATAAATTTCCCTGTGAAAATGAGGGTTCTTTGTAAAACATAATGGGTGATAAAAAAACTGAAGCTATATCGAAACAAATGAACCGCATCACCACACAAAAAACAAAAGACTACACAAAGCTTGATTCGCTTTGCCGCCTTGCTGAACTTGCTTTCATCTAAATTGGATCGCCCATCTTGTAACGCGAATTTAATTTTAGAAATACGGAATGAAGAAAGAACCGTAGGAGCCCGTGACATACTGCCTTTTGTTTCCCTAACGAGCAGTTTTGTTAATTAATTTGTTTATCTCTCTGGATTTATGCGGGGCAAAAAAAAAAAAGTACCAACATCAAGGAATCCTGTCTGTGCTTTGCACAGAATACCGTCTTTATTTTTATGGTTATTTTTATAGAAACCTATTTAGGTTTATTTTGATTTCGGAAAACTTGACATGACATTGCGTCATTTATGGAAAATCGTGTATGACACATATAAATACTTGGAGGATGATCTAATTGGGAGTACACTACTTCTCTGAAGTAATTATCGACATTATACCTCTGGGTAGAGTCTTTCTGTCTGTTAATAACAAATTACATTATACTTCATAAAGCGTATTTGTCGTTCTTTGACAAAATATAATATGAAATCTTCCTCTGGTGTAAGGGTAAGGATATTCTCATGTTGACATCCTGACTGAATTAAGATCCTTATCTTTTAAATTAACTGCATTCGCTCTTATCTATATTTGTAGTTAATTTGTAAATAGCAAAGGCTTTCAAGTATACACTCCAGTATTACAAAATTGATGTAGCTTGTACAAATTATTCTTACAAATACTCATTATTCTGTCATCTTCATATTAATCTAAGTATACATTTGTAGAAATCGTCTTATTACACTCTTCCATTGTAGGTACAATGGAAATACAGTAGTTTTAAGTGATAGTCAAATATTTTAAGAACTGATCGCTAACTGATGACATAAAAATTTCATCTTATTGAGAACCAGGAAGGGAAAACTCCAATAACCACTTCTCAGTTGAGAAATGGCTAAATATTCGAAAATTAAAAGGCAAGGAATGTATAAAAAATTACTCCACAAAAGGTTATCAGAAATTTTGTGCTCGTAGCAAGATTTTGTCATATCTTGAATGGGTGACCGCAATAGTAATTCAGAATCAAAAGGTATTCAGTAGCTATTCCTAGGAAATGAAAGACGTTGAAGAAATAAAAGAGTTAATTTGTCATGAAAGTATGTTAAATACCCGAAATTAAATCAACATAGCAGATAAGCATTTGAGAAAATCAAAATGTTATATTTAAAAGTTATTTTCGCAATAGTTTAGTTTTTGAAATCTTCTTGCCGCATCCTTGTTATATGCTGAACTAAAATACCAGGTTCCGATTTAATCGAGTTTTGTTTATTGATTTATGTTGTACATGGACGGACAGATCGAAGAGATAGACAGATACACATACAGACAGACAGATAGACAGAGGCATGCACTCACTTAAACACATGCACGCACATAAATATACACAGACAGATAAACAAAAAGACACACACACACACACACACACACACACACACACACACACACACACACACACACACACACACACACACACACACACACACACACACACACACACACACACACACGTTTTTTCTAAATAGGTATATATTTTTTACTTTCCCAATACTTATAGTAAGTGGGGAAATGCTGCATTTGAATAAAAAATTGATAGCAAAAACTTTGTGAAAATATGCGTTTTGAGACAATTAGGGTAAGTAAAAGGGTTTGGTAAAGGCAAAAAAGTAGTAGGACAGTTTACAGTTAAGGAGTACAAATAATGTTGACATATAGGGAAGTAGAAAGCGAGTAAATAATAAGCATGCTAAAGGACAAGTGCAAGACAGTGTGACTCCGATAGTACGAGATTAAAATGCCAAGTAACCGCCCTGCTTTTGTTCTTTCTATGGTTGTATTCCTACATTGGTAGGACTCTGAATTCATTAAACAAACATTTTCTTTGAATCCCAAAAGGATATGAAGTGAATGGAACGACAAGATGCAAGAAAAACAAATCAGTGAAGGCTGATCTGCTAATGACATTTTTAAGTTTCGGTATTCAATCATGAGCTTGGCAAATGCATACCACGATCTCTTCTGCTCGAACTATTCATTTCGGTACTGGGATCAAATAAAACGTCAATGAGACGTCGATATTGATGCACTTTCTTATGAAAAAGCTTTATGTTCTCTAAGGACTGTACTAAACCGCTGCAACCTCTGTCTACACTCCCCACAAAGCAGAGGGCAACACCTGCGTGCATTGTGGTAGGTACAGTCTGTAAGCTTAAAGTACTTAAAATGATATTTACCAGTATTCATGTAACAAAATCATTCTACAAAACTAACCTAATTCTTTTCAACAGTCCGACACAATTAACTCTGGAATAATAATGACCAGACATCGGATCACATACACCTTAGCAATCAATGTACGCACACAGGCCAAGCGAGACATCAACAAACTCAGATGTCAACAAGTATACCGATGTGCTGTGTGTGTACACTCCGGTACGGATAAAACACGTAAGCTACGTTACAATATGCCATCTTCCTTATTGCATTCGATGTGAGAATTACAGTGAACAACCATGTATATTCGTAAATAGCGTCTCTCGCTAAAACAATATAACATATTGAGAGAAAGCTCGTTCAACGTCACATGACGTTAATGGTGCATATGAATAGTACAAATAATTTTCATGTGTTTGTCCGAGACTTATTTCTTATATTACGCAGTACTGAACATCCAGTATTTTTGTGTAGCATACTGGACAATTTATTTATTATCTATCTATCTATCTATCTATCTATCTATCTATCTATCTATCTATCTATCTATCTATCTATCTATCTATCTATCTATCTATCTATCTATCTATCTATCTATCTATCTATCTATCTATCTATCTATCTATCTATCTATCTATCTATCTATCTATCTATCTATCTATCTATCTATCTATCTATCTATCTATCTATCTATCTATCTATCTATCTATCTATCTATCTATCTATCTATCTATCTATCTATCTATCTATCTATCTATCTATCTATCTATCTATCTATCTATCTATCTATCTATCTATCTATCTATCTATCTATCTATCTATCTATCTATCTATCTATCTATCTATCTATCTATCTATCTATCTATCTATCTATCTATCTATCTATCTATCTATCTATCTATCTATCTATCTATCTATCTATCTATCTATCTATCTATCTATCTATCTATCTATCTATCTATCTATCTATCTATCTATCTATCTATCTATCTATCTATCTATCTATCTATCTATCTATCTATCTATCTATCTGTCTGTCTGTCTGTCTGTCTGTCTGTCTGTCTGTCTGTCTGTCTGTCTGTCTGTCTGTCTGTCTGTCTGTCTGTCTGTCTGTCTGTCTGTCTGTCTGTCTGTCTGTCTGTCTGTCTGTCTGTCTGTCTGTCTGTCTGTCTGTCTGTCTGTCTGTCTGTCTGTCTGTCTGTCTGTCTGTCTGTCTGTCTGTCTGTCTGTCTGTCTGTCTGTCTGTCTGTCTGTCTGTCTGTCTGTCTGTCTGTCTGTCTGTCTGTCTGTCTGTCTGTCTGTCTGTCTGTCTGTCTGTCTGTCTGTCTGTCTGTCTGTCTGTCTGTCTGTCTGTCTGTCTGTCTGTCTGTCTGTCTGTCTGTCTGTCTGTCTGTCTGTCTGTCTGTCTGTCTGTCTGTCTGTCTGTCTGTCTGTCTGTCTGTCTGTCTGTCTGTCTGTCTGTCTGTCTGTCTGTCTGTCTGTCTGTCTGTCTGTCTGTCTGTCTGTCTGTCTGTCTGTCTGTCTGTCTGTCTGTCTGTCTGTCTGTCTGTCTGTCTGTCTGTCTGTCTGTCTGTCTGTCTGTCTGTCTGTCTGTCTGTCTGTCTGTCTGTCTGTCTGTCTGTCTGTCTGTCTGTCTGTCTGTCTGTCTGTCTGTCTGTCTGTCTGTCTGTCTGTCTGTCTGTCTGTCTGTCTGTCTGTCTGTCTGTCTGTCTGTCTGTCTGTCTGTCTGTCTGTCTGTCTGTCTGTCTGTCTGTCTGTCTGTCTGTCTGTCTGTCTGTCTGTCTGTCTGTCTGTCTGTCTGTCTGTCTGTCTGTCTGTCTGTCTGTCTGTCTGTCTGTCTGTCTGTCTGTCTGTCTGTCTGTCTGTCTGTCTGTCTGTCTGTCTGTCTGTCTGTCTGTCTGTCTGTCTGTCTGTCTGTCTGTCTGTCTGTCTGTCTGTCTGTCTGTCTGTCTGTCTGTCTGTCTGTCTGTCTGTCTGTCTGTCTGTCTGTCTGTCTGTCTGTCTGTCTGTCTGTCTGTCTGTCTGTCTGTCTGTCTGTCTGTCTGTCTGTCTGTCTGTCTGTCTGTCTGTCTGTCTGTCTGTCTGTCTGTCTGTCTGTCTGTCTGTCTGTCTGTCTGTCTGTCTGTCTGTCTGTCTGTCTGTCTGTCTGTCTGTCTGTCTGTCTGTCTGTCTGTCTGTCTGTCTGTCTGTCTGTCTGTCTGTCTGTCTGTCTGTCTGTCTGTCTGTCTGTCTGTCTGTCTGTCTGTCTGTCTGTCTGTCTGTCTGTCTGTCTGTCTGTCTGTCTGTCTGTCTGTCTGTCTGTCTGTCTGTCTGTCTGTCTGTCTGTCTGTCTGTCTGTCTGTCTGTCTGTCTGTCTGTCTGTCTGTCTGTCTGTCTGTCTGTCTGTCTGTCTGTCTGTCTGTCTGTCTGTCTGTCTGTCTGTCTGTCTGTCTGTCTGTCTGTCTGTCTGTCTGTCTGTCTGTCTGTCTGTCTGTCTGTCTGTCTGTCTGTCTGTCTGTCTGTCTGTCTGTCTGTCTGTCTGTCTGTCTGTCTGTCTGTCTGTCTGTCTGTCTGTCTGTCTGTCTGTCTGTCTGTCTGTCTGTCTGTCTGTCTGTCTGTCTGTCTGTCTGTCTGTCTGTCTGTCTGTCTGTCTGTCTGTCTGTCTGTCTGTCTGTCTGTCTGTCTGTCTGTCTGTCTGTCTGTCTGTCTGTCTGTCTGTCTGTCTGTCTGTCTGTCTGTCTGTCTGTCTGTCTGTCTGTCTGTCTGTCTGTCTGTCTGTCTGTCTGTCTGTCTGTCTGTCTGTCTGTCTGTCTGTCTGTCTGTCTGTCTGTCTGTCTGTCTGTCTGTCTGTCTGTCTGTCTGTCTGTCTGTCTGTCTGTCTGTCTGTCTGTCTGTCTATCTATCTATCTATCTATCTATCTATCTATCTATCTATCTATCTATCTATCTATCTATCTATCTATCTATCTATCTATCTATCTATCTATCTATCTATCTATCTATCTATCTATCTATCTATCTATCTATCTATCTATCTATCTATCTATCTATCTATCTATCTATCTATCTATCTATCTATCTATCTATCTATCTATCTATCTATCTATCTATCTATCTATCTATCTATCTATCTATCTATCTATCTATCTATCTATCTATCTATCTATCTATCTATCTATCTATCTATCTATCTATCTATCTATCTATCTATCTATCTATCTATCTATCTATCTATCTATCTATCTATCTATCTATCTATCTATCTATCTATCTATCTATCTATCTATCTATCTATCTATCTATCTATCTATCTATCTATCTATCTATCTATCTATCTATCTATCTATCTATCTATCTATCTATCTATCTATCTATCTATCTATCTATCTATCTATCTATCTATCTATCTATCTATCTATCTATCTATCTATCTATCTATCTATCTATCTATCTATCTATCTATCTATCTATCTATCTATCTATCTATCTATCTATCTATCTATCTATCTATCTATCTATCTATCTATCTATCTATCTATCTATCTATCTATCTATCTATCTATCTATCTATCTATCTATCTATCTATCTATCTATCTATCTATCTATCTATCTATCTATCTATCTATCTATCTATCTATCTATCTATCTATCTATCTATCTATCTATCTATCTATCTATCTATCTATCTATCTATCTATCTATCTATCTATCTATCTATCTATCTATCTATCTATCTATCTATCTATCTATCTATCTATCTATCTATCTATCTATCTATCTATCTATCTATCTATCTATCTATCTATCTATCTATCTATCTATCTATCTATCTATCTATCTATCTATCTATCTATCTATCTATCTATCTATCTATCTATCTATCTATCTATCTATCTATCTATCTATCTATCTATCTATCTATCTATCTATCTATCTATCTATCTATCTATCTATCTATCTATCTATCTATCTATCTATCTATCTATCTATCTATCTATCTATCTATCTATCTATCTATCTATCTATCTATCTATCTATCTATCTATCTATCTATCTATCTATCTATCTATCTATCTATCTATCTATCTATCTATCTATCTATCTATCTATCTATCTATCTATCTATCTATCTATCTATCTATCTATCTATCTATCTATCTATCTATCTATCTATCTATCTATCTATCTATCTATCTATCTATCTATCTATCTATCTATCTATCTATCTATCTATCTATCTATCTATCTATCTATCTATCTATCTATCTATCTATCTATCTATCTATCTATCTATCTATCTATCTATCTATCTATTTATTTATTTATTTATTTATTTATTTATTTATTTATTTATTTACTTACTTAAATTGTTTTTTTGGTAGATGGTGCATTCTGTAAATCGTTAATTTTTGCAGACACCTCCTCGACTGCTTTTCGACAGCTTGCAATTAAATTCTTCAAGCTGATAATACCCGACACTTTTGATTTATAAAATGAAGATGGCCCAATAATTTTTGTGAAAGTATTACTATTAACACAATATGTCAAACACCATGCACTCCCTGGAAGACAGATCTACCTGCGTGGCGAGCAGTAGTTCTAATCAAACTAAAGCCACTCGTGTTGTCCCCGGGACTGACGTCAGCAGTTACATACAGCGAGACTCCTAATCTTCATGTCCCTTTAGAGGTATATGGGATCCGATGTCTGATAATGACGTACATATTTTTATATTTTTTTTATGAGCTTTAGCATTGTAAAATGAAACAATTGCACGAAAATAACCAATGCAATCACGCTATGCTTTCAGGTGTTTTACTGGAACTAAGTGAAGTTTCACAGGCCGAAATTTACTCCATGTATTTCTCTTTCAATTAGTTGAACAAACTCGTTCATTGGTTCCATGCTGCAGCATGTTTATAGAGCATTATTGCCTGCTACTGTGTGATTAACATTAACATTCAGTAACCAGGGCGTGCCTGACTATTGTTAATATTAAAATAGGAAGATAAATTGGTTTATGTGTGCTAGAGTTTTGCTCTGAATTGATATAAAGCACATTTATGGGTTATTTCTGTGGGTAGCTCTAGACATTAGATTAATATAAGGTTCACAAGTTTTGCTATGCAAGACTGTTTTAGCGACTAATTAAGCTCAGTGAAGGTAGAGTTGTTAGACAGTAATAAATAAACAAGGTAGTAGCACTCGGGATGAAATACTTTCATGTTAACACAACTAAAATATGGCAAGATGGAACATCATAAGAGGATTGAATTATACCTACTCTTGGTGGAAGACAACGGCAAGGCCTGGGAGATGGTCAAACAGATGACCCTCCTCAGAGACAAATCATTATGTATATAAACCCCACAGAAGTGTTTAATTTGGAGATATTGTTTTAGAAAACGTTCTAGCATATTATATTGAACCAACACATCTTTTATAAAATTAAATTGTATGAAATTTTCTCATTTCCGGATGGGAAAACAATATTGATTGCAATTTATAAGTTAATTATTTTCAAGGTCGTTGCATGGTATTTAGGTTTCTATACCACGTTTATAATAAATAAAATATTGAATTGCACTCAAAAATTATATATCAAGGGTTCATAGAAGTACATTTTTTGAGGTTTCGTGTATTAAAAAAAGATATGAAAAATCAATGTTTATATCTGCCTCTTTGTCTTTAAACAGATAACCTAGAAACTGAAATTTGGTTAAATACCAAAGTTGGCATTTTCCAAGGATATTCATGTGGTTTAAATTTTAAAATATTTGTGGTTTTCTAAAATGGAAAGTCATTTCGCCTCCTCCTCCTTCTGGTCATTCAAAGAGTAGAATTTTAAAGCTAATGCTTGTCGATCAGCAAGGACAGTTACTTTACACATTCCCAATACAAAATAAAAAACTTCTTAATCACCTCTTAAAACTATGCTGTGTTGTTCTGACTATATGCACAACGAATGTGCAAATGTATAGTGCAAGTTTATTTCAGCTAACAAGAAGCAAATAGAAAACTAAGTTTGTATGAGAACAGTTTGTGGTCTAAATGTAAGTTTAACCAACTCTTAAATTAACAAAGAAGTGTAATATATAATGTAATAACATTTTTTTCATATACAGACGTGTGCAAATTATTAGACTCATTCATGTTTACTTTACTTCATTTTAACATTCAATTTGTCGTAATTCTTTTCCTTGCTATAATATGAAGCATATTCAATGAAATTTCTCTCTTAATAATGGCTGGGGGATTTTTATTTTACTTATAGTAATATGGTTGTAGCTCTGAATTAAGAGCAGCCATTTTCTTCATGTCTGTTTATCCAACTGTTTGGTGATATTGCTTTCATTTGGTGAATGTAGTAACTGAAGTTTGTTAATATTTGCCTTTATTGCGTTTTATGGCTAAAATATCCTCAGTATTCATTATTAATTGATCTCAAGCCAGGTAAGATCGTATATCTTATCCTTAGCATTCACATTGATTCAAAAGTGAGGTTATGGATAAAACTGCTGAATTATCCCCAAGGAAAGTAGCTGTAACTGAGAGTCTTTTGAAGGAAACAACGTGAAACAGCTAAGAAATTGTGTATTTCACAAAAATCTGTTAGTCGCATTAACCAAGCTATAACATTCGGTGAGACGTTGACCTCACAAATGGATGGAAAATGAAGGAGGAAAAGAAAGCTATCACCTAGGATGCAAAGAAAACTTGTGCAGGTGGCAGAACAAAATAGAAGAGCAACCAGCATTGATCTCAGTAATCAAGTAAAGCAGTACGGTACAGAAATATCAGCCTCAGTAGTTCGCAGAAGATGATGTGAAGCAGGTTTACCAGCACGCAGGCCTCGTTAAAAAGCTAAACTGGCACCTGCAATGGCAAAAAAACGTTTAGAATGGGCCAAAGAGATGCAGAAACATCCAGTGGAATTTTGAAGAAAGGTAAATAGTATAAAAATTGTATATAGCATAAAATTAAAATATCTACATGTAAATTTTAAGGAAATAAAATAAACAGCATAAACTTTGTTTCTCTCATTGCTGGTTTTGTTATACTATCTTTGAGCAATTTTAAAACTTTTAACATTAATAGAGGTTTTTATTGTTTCAGGTAATTTTCTCAGATGAATCCATGTTTGAAGTATGTGAAGAGAGCAGCCAATATGTGAGAAGGACAGGTAAAGAAGCATTTTCCCCTCAGTGTGTCGATCAAAGAGTAAAGCACCCAACATAAAAATGGTCTCGAGCTGTATATCTGACCATGGACCTGGAAGATTATACATAGTTGTGGGATCTATGGAGCAGAAACAGTATAAAAGTGTATTAGAAACAAGACTATTTCCGCAAAGTAAAGAATGCTTTCCAAATGGTGATTTTGTGTTCATGCATGACAGTGCTCCCTGCCATAGAACAAAATCTGTAACACAGTTTCTTAAAGAAAACAATGTAAAAGTACTACCATGGCCGGGGACTAGTCCTGATTTAAATCCAATAGAGAATCTGTGGGTTATTGTTAAACAGAGACTCAAAAAATTGAAAATAACAACAAAAGTGCAGCTTATTGAGGGCCTGACAAGCATTTAGCACAGAGATGAAGAAATAAAGGAAAAGTGCTCCACCCTTGTAGAGAGCATGCCTAAACGCATCAAAATGGTAATAAAGGCTAAAGGAATGCATACAAAATACCAAGAGTTGAAAAAATATTTTGTAATATTATTTATGTTAAATATATAGAAAATAAACGGTATATGTTAAAGATTTCACAATTGAGTCTAATAATTGGCACATATCTGTAGCTACTATAATAATCACATATGAATAAAATCCAGTTAAAATGGCATTCCTCATAATGCAAAGTTTGATAATATAAAAAAAGCAATAGAGTATTAACGTGTTAATTTTTCCCGATGTGTGACTAACATATTTTTCTTGTGTCTTCAAAGAACATAATAAAAATAATAATGCCACATCGATTGCATGCTACCATCGGTAGGTTTAAATACTCTATCTTTGTGAAAGTCGGATCACTTGCCAGGTTCGCTGGAACAGAGCTCGAAAGAAAAAAAAGAAGCGTGCAGGAAAAGTGATGGATGAGGGGTGTAACTCAAACAGAAGCGTAGGAAATCGCTACATAGTTTTAGAAGTTGGCACACTTCCCTTCAAATATTCATACACTACTGACTCTTAGAGGAACTGCAGTGTTACATCATTAATGAACTTAGCACAACAGAACATTTATAACTTCTTTGAATTAAAACTTTCAAAAATAACAAGAATAAACATTATAGGCAATAAAACAAACGAGCATTGCAACCCTTGTAAACAGTGAAACAGAAACTCTTGGGAAACCTTTCCACCTTAAGGCCAAGTTAAAATTGCTAAGCCCAAAATATTAAATTGGCAAACTGTCACTAGTACATCTCCGCTTATGATATTCCCTCAAATTTTTCGGAATATAATTGCTCTTATAAAAATACACTGAAAAAATATTATATAATGTTTGAACTTAGTACAGAAAGTTTAGTACTAAATTTGCACTTTTCCTTTTTTGTTTCTTTAACACTTTATCTACTTAAGGTTAAAGTTGGATTACAAAATTTCACCGCCAAATCAAACTTTCAGTCTTTAGTTTAATAAAATGGCATGTCTGCGAATGAGTGGGGGAGTGAGAGAGGGAAATAAAGAATATATTCAAAATAAGAAGTTGGATAAATGCCTAACGTACTGCCTAACTTCTTCCAAAGAGTGACATCCAGACTACCTCGAAATCTCTTTATTTGAAAAAGCTCTTGGAATTCTTTTATTTTCTTCAAAATGTTTTCTTATATTTTTGACTAAAATAACAATTTAGAATAATACAAAGTACATAATATACATTTCGTATTTTCTGTAAATAGCCTTTGAAGATACCCTTCACTCTGATGCCAGATTTCACCAACAGATGTTAAGACTTAACACGGGTTTAACAATAGTTATAACAAAAATTGCATTTCACCAACAAGTGTTAGCTTAACACTCGTGTTAAATCTCTTGTTAAACTAACAGGTTAAATTTCTGTTGCTAAGTGCTTAACAATTGTAAATAGTCAAGATGGCGAGCATGAACCTAGCTGTTGATGTTGATTTGCTATATTTAAGGCTGTCTAAATGAAATTCTTAATAGAGTACGGTCTATGAGGAGAAATTATTTTGAGGAACTATCAGAAGAAAATTTTCTACAGTTATATAGACTGTCGAAACAAGTTGTTATGAAGGTTACTGCGCAAGTACAAGAGAGGTTAGAACATGCATCGAAAGGAATATGGCGATCTCGCCTTTGCTTCAAGTATTAATAACTTTGCTATTTTATAATTCACTGAATTATGTGGATAACATATTGTCCACCTCCCGTCTTGAAACGTTCAAGTCACTCGTCCTTCGCTCCTCGTTTTAAATTTACGTAATACTGTGTCAGAACATGCATCGAAAGGAATATGCCGATCTCGTCTTTACTTCAAGTATTAATAACTTTGCGATTCTATAATTCACTGAATTATGTGGATAATACACTGTCAATCTTCCGTCTTGAAATGTTCAAGTCACTCGTCACCTGTACTTCTTCGCACCTCGTTTTAAATTTACGTAATACGTTTCATCTTTCTAGTAATAACACATGCATTTGAATTAAATCCGTTTCCAATTGTTTCCCACGTGTCATCTTTCTCTTTGACATTCACCCCATCCGTCTTATTTTCCACGGTATCCTTACACTTCGTCACCAATTCAATTAACAATCCTTTCTCCATCGATGAGAAATTTGTTTCACGGCTTTTGTTTACAATTTTGTTTATCCGCCATTTTGATCAGTGTGCAGACTGCGGTGCAGACGAAAATGAAAACAAAAGCGCATCGCAGTACGTTAAGCAAATAATACGACTCATCCATAGCCTTCTATAGCTGTAATACTTTCAAGTTTCTTGGCGTTAACATGTATTTGTTAACATTTTCAGAAAACAGGTTGGTGAAATGCAAGAAATTTAACATTAGTGCTAGCGCTGTGACAATTGTTACGTTACATTTGTTAACGTCGATTTTAACATCTGTTGGTGAAATCGGGCATGAATGTACTTAATCTAGTATAGTTTGGAAATAGGGAAGCACACAAAATTCTACTGGAGTAAAAATATGCTTCTTCAAATATTCAAATTGTAACAAACATGCCTTTGTGCGAAATGCTGAAGAATTATATGTATTATTGTTAGTTAATGAGTATATTAGACCGAATCTTACGTGCTATGTATGTAAGGTTTGTTTCACCTTTACTACATCAAATGGAAACTTTCTTTTTTGTATTTAAAGTCGTGTTCTCTCTTAATAATACAATTAATTATAACTAGGACATGAATCTAAAAGTACGTTTTGTCCGATCACCATGCAGGATACATTTAGTGATATAGAGTATATGCCCTTAAGGGAAGAATGTAATAGTAAATATAAAGAAAGAAGAACGAAATTTGGTCAATAAGACCTTAACATATTTTACAAGTATTTATCATGTATTTTACATCTATTTAACAATAGTTTGATTTATTTCCTACTTTTTATTGTATTTTAACTTGGATTTATGACGTTAGTAAGATTTAAGCTAAAGAAATTGGAGAGAATACTTTGTACACAATTTAAATTGCATTATAATATATATCTGCTGGTCTTATACTGGATGTGATAAGCCTTGGAAATTAAAAATGAATATTAACTGATAAAATATTTCTGGGTATGCTAAACTTTCAAATACTATATCATGATTTTATAAAAGCATATGTGGTTATTTGTGGCATTACATTTCATAAACCACTTGTCCACTATTAGAATTTAACGGTATCCGAATAATAAAGATTAAAATAACTTATTGTTCTTCAATGTTCGGCATATATTTTAACAGTGTGTTTCACAAATACGAAACAACATGTCTGTATTTTAATTCCGATAAAAGTTGCAGTGTTAGTCGTTTTCTTCCAGGCAATTCTTTCACACCATAGCTTTGTAAGCTTGGGATGAGCTGGATAAATCAATTACGAGGATGGGTCAAAAAGTAATGTCTCCTATTTTTTTATCTTTTAATTGCCAAGAAAATTGAATCCAAATTACATAGCTTGAAAACTACAAATTTGACAGTTAATTTTTCACTATTCAATATAATCTCCGCCCTTTTCCACAGTTTTGGTCCACCTTTTAACTAGAGCATGTATTCCAGTGTGGTAAAACACGCGGTCTTGCTTCCTAAGCCATTGACGCACGGACGTTTTCACAGCCTCCTCATCTTCAAAATGAATCCCATGATGAGCTTCCTTTAGTGTTCCGAACAGATGGAAGTCTGATGGTGCCAGGTCAGGGCTGAATGGGGGGTGAGGTAAGACTTGCCATCCCAATTTCTCAATATCTGCAGTGGTGTAACGGCTGGTGTGTGGTGTTGAATTGTCATGCAAAAGAAGAACATTGCCATAGTTTTTGTTGGGCAAACTCGGCGAAGACCTGCTTTCAGCTTTTTGAGAGCTCTGACATATTCAACAGAATTTACTGTGCATCTCTGCTCCAAAAAATCAATCATAAGCACACCCTCTGTATCCCAAAACACTGTCGCCGTAACTTTCCCTGCCGACCGCTGAGTTTTGAATTTTTTTTTTTCCTTCGGTGACGCTTTGTGATGCCATTCTATTGACTGACTCTTTGATTCTGGTTCAAAAAATGAACCCACGTTTAGTCTCCAGTAACATTTTTTCCAGAAACTCCTCTCCCTCCAAATTGAAGTGCTGCAAGTGTTCGGAGGCTATTGTTTTCCTTGTTTCTTTGTTTTGCGTGGTTAACGTTCTTGGTACTCAACGTGAACAAACTTTTGAGTAACCCAGTTATTGAATAATCGTCATCACACTGCCTTTACTGAGGGAGGTAATGCGACACAATTCACCTGTTGTTACCCGGCGATCACCACGAATGATGACCGACTCCCTGAATGTTGCATGGAGTCACTGCAGTCACCGCCGCTTCGCTTTTCGTCTGTCAATGGTGTTTGCCCTTCAGCTTCGTTACAGCGACGAACCCATCGTCTAACAGTGCTGACATCCACCGTTGCACCACCATACACATTTTTTAGCCTTTCGTGAATGCGAATTGGCGTTTCACCTTCCGCAGTCAAAAATTCCATCGCAGAACGCTGTCTAATACGAATGTGGATGTCAGCCATTTTGCAAGAGGATGCAGTGCTGCCACCTGTTGACTTAGGAAGTTATTACTGCAGGGGATTGGAGAAGAAGGTTTGAGGAATTGCGCCAAATTCAAAGTTTTCGCATAACTTACGTAGTTAAGGGGAAAAATAGGAGGCATTACTTTTTGACCCACCCTCGTACAAAATTAATTATCACCAGCATTAGCTTATGATGTTACTTCATGAGGTATTTGTTTCTAGAAGTTATGAGAAGTGCACCCTTTCTTTTGCTCTATGTAAACAACAGCTCACTTTTAAATTCACATTGCGTGGATAACTTGTTTGCCTATTATTCCATAGATTCGAACTGAATTCAATTAGGAATGAGCCAAAGATATTGTTATTCATAATAATTGGATAAAAGCATACGTATCGCTTGAACGTATCTTGCAAGAACGAGGCTTAAAATGAATTCTGTAATGACATGAAAGGGACAGTTATCCCACTACTTGTAAAACCCTTTTTTCCGCGACCATTTGGTAAAGGCTCTTCAGTTTATCAAAGTTCATGATACATTCGTTCATTTATAAACAACAGTTTCACCATTCAGTATAAACATTCTGATATTTATTAAATAGTCATTCCGTGTAAACAAAAGTGTAGTCAGTAAAGAAAACATTAATGCAAGATATTTATTTGTTTACGATAACAGTAGAATGTTAAATATTATAATATAAAATGACCTAATTATGAACGCGTAGTACAGAATAAGCTATCTCTTCAGATACTAAAGTAGCAGCTTCCACTGTTGCATTCGTTTTGAATGTTGTGCTTGATAAGTAATAATTACGAGAAAGAATATGACAACGAAGTTCACTAATGTGCCACAGAACTTGCTCAGTCTATGTTGTTCCAAGTTGCACCGCAATTTAGATTACGTGCTCCACTTTTATGTGATGCTAGTTGCGTATGGAGTAAGGCACAAGCTGCCCTGTCATAGCCGAACATTTCAGTTAGTGGTTTTCCTGAAGGTGTAACTATACTTATATAACCAGCACCTGAATGGACCTTAAAGGAATAAAATATCTGATGTACTGAATTCTCATAGTCTTCTCGTCTCACTCTTTAGCAGAAAGCTTAGTAATTTTGTTAGTTAGCTATAGAGCAGTTCATTTTTTATCTCCACTTTGTTAATTTAAATAAGTTTTCTTAGACAATACCCTTCGCTACGTTGTAGATAGTGAAACAATGAAGACTACGTTTGTGGTTTCTCAATCTACAGATGGTAGACTGAATTTTCCACTGGGGAGGAGAAATTCTCTTTAATTTGTATTTTTTCTTAATCCCTGAAGACACGTGGCAGTGCAAGGGCATTTAATCTTAACAATGGTTGAAACCCAGCATTAAATAATCAGACCCACAAGTTGTTTATTACATCAATGGACCCATGAGGACACGAGTTGCAGTAGTGTATATAAATTCTACAACAAAGAGGACTGCGGTAAGATCTAAGGAGCTCAAATTTTCGAAATGATCAACTTAAACTTTCGGTTCCTTGCATAATAAAAAGGAAACAATAAGGACTACTTACGACTTACAAAGTTATACCTCAAAATTAAAACTAGGGAAAAGAAAATCCTTCCGATGTGACTAATGCCGTAACAAATTACTTCTCAGATATGCTATTACCGTTATGAGTTGTGAGATTTTCTCTGTCTCAAATGGTTTGCCGCTTACAGAGATGCAACTCTGAATAAGTATTTCCACGGCTATTTCGAAAAAATTGAAGATATAATTTGCAGTAGGTGGGCCTTATTAATAATTATCAATATAGCAGTGTTGCTTACTTGAAAAAAGTTGAACGTAAGCATCAAGTTTCGTACTTAACCGCAGAGTAAGGACATTATGGATGAAATTTTGTAAAAGACTTGCTGAATCGTTCATAGTTTGTTCTAAATGTAAATTTTGTATCATCTGATACATATATTTAATAACTTCACGTGAGAAGTTTCACATAAAGAATAAATATTTTGTGTAATATATACCAATTTAAAGAATATTTTTCCTACAACATATGTTTAAGAAAATAGTGAGAACTTAAGAATAGTTTGTATCAAAGTTTTCTAAAAATCTACGAGGGCTGTTCAATAAAGAATGATCACAAGTTTTCCTGACAACGTACCTTTACTCATCCTCATAATTTTGATGGTCTTTCTCAAAATAGTCTCCCCTGAATGAACTTGTCCCAGTGATTCTGCCAGTCTTCAGAGACATGCTGGAAACCATTTTTGAGAGATCCTTCAAAATCGCCTCCGCAGCCTTCACCACTGCTTATGATAATGGATAATGCCTCCCACGAAGGCGTTTCTTCAAGTTAAGGAATAGAAAAAGTCACGTGGGGCTAAATCCGGACTATAGGGAGGGTGAGGGATACACTTCACGTTGATTTTTGCAAGATATTCAGCAACAACATTGGCAATATGCGGCCGCACATTATCGTGGTGCAGCATCCAGCCTGCTTCACGGAAATGTGGTGTTTTGCGCCTGATATGGACTTGCAATGTCTTCAGGACATCCCTGTAGTATTTTCCAGTAACTGATGTGTGTGCAGGTACAACATGCTGATAAACCATGCCATAAATATTAAAGAATGAGATGACCATAACTTTCCCAGCAGAAGCATTCAATTCTGCTGTTTTGGGGGGGTTGGTGATGAAGGAGATTCCCACACTGAGCTTTGCTGTTTGCTCTCAGAATCAAAATGATGTAGCAAAGTTTCATCAGAAGTGATTACGTTTGAAAGAAACTCCGGATCTTCCTATAACATCAACTTTAACTGCATGTAGTACTGCATGCGAATGTCCTTTTGTTCGGGAATCTTGGAACCCATCGCGCACAAACACGTCTCATGTGTAATGTTTCTGTCACCAATGTGTGTCACGCAATGAGATGTTCAGTATTTCAGAAAGTGATCTTAAGGTAATTCGTCGATCCTCGCTCACAAAGGAAGCAGCAGTGTTGATGTTTTCTTCCATAAGAGCAGTAACTGGAGCACCGGGTCCAACCTCTTTTGAAATTGAATGTCTCCCCTCTTTAAACATTTTAAACCACTTTCGAACTGTGCTGTAGGGAAGAACAGACTCTCCATATGCCTCCAGTAACATTATATAGGCTTCACTGAAGATTTGTTAAGACGAAAGCAGAATTTCAAAGCAGCATATTGTCCCTCGCGTGTAACCTCCATTGCAGCGGTAGCGATACTGAACATGTCTGATCTTGCCTGGTTCTCACAGGCGCGAACCAGGAGTACAAACAATATATATATATATATATATATAGAGAGAGAGAGAGAGAGAGAGAGAGAGAGAGAGAGAGAGAGAGAGAGAGAGAGAGAGAGAGAGAGAGAGAGAGAGAGAGAGAGAGAGAGAGAGTGTGTGTGTGTACCTGTAAAGTGTGTACAAGATAATTATATGATATAAGTTAGGTCATATTTACAATATGAAGTATCCCTGTGAAGCAATTGTTAATGGGTGAATTCTCTCTAAAACCGAAAATGTCAAAATTAGTTTTAAGACACGCGTTGTAATAATTCTTTTCACTGATATTCCTCATTTTCGTCACAGAAAGCACCAAAATGTAATGCCTTGGGCACATACCATTACAAATATTGCAATATATTGAGAATGTATTTGGCTAAGTTCGCATGCAAACGTTTCAAATTTGCGTCCAGTTACTTTGAAGGTGGAGAAAATCATTCTTGATTGTAATATTGTGTACTTTATTTCAAAGTTTTTTTTTTTTTTCAGAAAACATTTTAACAGAAAAAAATATTTCTTGATTACTGTAGTACAAAGTTTGTTGCAAAGTTTCATAAGAATAACCAGGATATGTACCTCAATATTGGCAATCTGTATTATTTCTGCCTCCCCCCCCCCCAACTCATGGCTTGTAGAGCCGTTGTTAGAAACTGGGCAAGAGTATTGCACCGTCACCTGTTTTATAGCAGATCATTATTTATCTGCACCACAGAGAAATAAAACTACTACGGTAGATGAATTTAACAGCCTTTGTACTCAGTTCCCTTAGTGAGCCTGCCATCGTTTGCCAGAAGAAATAATCTTCCGTGCAATCTCTCGGGAGTTAGAGAATTCCAAAGCAGCAAACACTTTATAAAAAAGGTTATGTAATATTTAATGCTTCTGTGGTTACAAACAGTAAATATACAGGGTGTGTATAAAGCGCGATCACTTTGGATTCATGGGATGAAGTTATCTTCTGTAATGATACTCCAAAGATAATAGTCAAGAGGCACAAGACCAAGTGACCATGATGGCTATGAGTCGGGTAACTATTAGAGTTCTGTTTGTGCAGCTACATGAGCTGTAGTGATGCCACTTTAAGTAGCATTAGATAAAATTTTGATGTCCCTCAGCGTTCAAACCAATTTATGTCCTAACGTGAATTATGCCTTGAAAAATGTTCAGTTCAATCTCCCGTAGATCATGCTAAGCACTGTCAGCGTTTTCTTTTTCTGTATACATTGTGCATTCGTAATAGATGTCCCGAACACAGATTTAAATATGAAACTTGCCAAATACGGAAAGATAGAGTCAGACTGAAAAATTCAATGTCATAGCCTGGATTTGAACCACGGATCTTCTGGTCTCCGTCCAGCCGCTCTAACCACTGAGCTACTATGGCCAACGTGCCGATGTGACATTAAATTCTCCAACTGACTCGTGTTTTTTCCGGTAAACCACTAGGTGTTCTCATAAACACATGAGACAACTACTTTAATGGCGACTCACAGCGTGTCATTATTTTAAGGCCCGGGCTTTATGGTTAACCAATATTAGGTCAATTAATGGAAAATACGAGTCAGTTGGAGAATTTAATGTCATATCGGCACGTTGGCCATAGTAGTTTAATGGTTAGAGCGGCTGGACGGAGACCAGAGGATTCGTGGTGCAAATCTAGGCTATGGCATTGAATTTTTCAGTCTGACTCTATCTTTCCATACTTAACACTACACACGGCCAGTGTGAAACAACAATTAATTTTATACCTCTCAGATAACGCACTGATTACTCCACGTGGAGTAAACAAATATCTGTCATTTGTGATTCCTGCGAATTCCATTGGTTGAAGTGATGCATTCATTGGTGCTTAGCACACGAACGAGGGGCGCATCAGTGCCCTCTCACTCTTACAAGAATAATCAGTGCGTTATCTGAGAGGTTTGTATTACCGAAGATAAATCCATGGTAACCGTTCCAGCAGCGCGACTATACGTCGCCTTGCTGCCTAAGGGTGCACAGAAGGGTCTTTCTACGGAAATAAATAGCATTTTGAATGTCTGCAAACTTGACTTTTAATTTTACGAACCCAAAATGTCACAATATATTTTAAACTAATCAACCATGCTAATAATACGAAATAGTTTAATTTAGCTTTCATCAGAAAGAAACCACGTGAATAGAGTACACAGAAACTGCTATGCTCAAAGAGTATGTACCAATTGTTACAGCGAAGTGTCCTCTAGCTGAGTAAGCTATTCACTTTTACTCCAATGTGTGTAGGAGTTTCATTTTTTCTGCGATGAGATGCAGAGCTCACAGTACACAATGACAAATATAATGCTACTTTTAAAAACATGTGTAAAGTATAAGTATTGTACGACGGTGGGTCAAAAGGTAATGCCTCTTATTTTTTTCTCTATTAACTGCCAAGGAAATTGAATCCAATTTACTTAGTTTGAAAACTACAACATTGACGATTAATTTGTCACTATTCAATATAATCTCCGTCATTTTCCACGGTTTTGGTCCACCTTTTAACTAGGGCATGTATTCCAGTGTGGTAAAACACATGGTCTTGCTTCCTAAGCCATTGAGGCACGGACGTTTTCACAGCCTCCTCATCTTCAAAATGAATCCCAGAATGAGCTTCCTTTAGTGGCCCGAACAGATGGAAATCTGATAGTGCCAAGTCAGAGCTGTATGGGGGGTGAGGTAAGACTTGACATCCCAATTTCTCAATTTCTGCAGTGGTGTAACGGCTGGTGTGTGGTCTTGCACTGTCATGCAAAAGAAGAAAATCAGCAATAGTTTTTGTTGGGCGAACTCGGCGAAGATTTCCTTTCAGCATTTTGAGAGTTCTGATTTATTGGACAGGATTTATTTTGCATCCCTGCTCCAAAACATCTATCATAAGCACACCCTCTGCAGCCCAAAACACTCTCGCCATAGCTTTCCCTGCCGACCGCTGAGTTTTGAAATTTCTTTCTTTGATGACGTGTGATGCCATTCCATTCACTGCCTCTTTGATTCAGGTTCAAAATAATGAACCCAAGTTTCGTCTCCAGTAACAATTGTTTCCAGAAGCTGCTCTCCCTCCAAATTGAAGCGCTGCACGTGTTCGGAGGCTATTGTTTTCCTTGTTTCTTTGTTTTGGGCGGTTAATATTCATGGTACCCAACGTGAACAAACTTTTGAGTAACCCAGTTGTTGAATAATCGTCTTCACACTGCCCCTATTGAGGGAGGTAATGTGACACAATCCACCTGTTGTTACCCGGCGATCACCACGAATGATGTCATCGACTCACTGAATGTTACATGGAGTAACTGCAGTCAACGGCCTGCCGCTTCGCTTTTCATCTGCCAATGGTGTTTGCCCTTCAGCTTCGTTATAGCGACGAACCCATCGTCTAACAGTACTGACATCCACCGTTGCATCAACATACACATTTTTTAGCCTTTCGTGAATACGAATTGGCGTTTCACCTTCCGCAGTCAGAAATTCAATCACAGAACGCTGTCTAATACGAAGGTCGATGTCAGCCATTTTGCAAGAGGATGCAGTGCTGCCACCTGTTGACTTAGAAAGTTACTACTGCAGGGGATTGGAGAAGAAGGTTTGAGGAATTGAGCCAAATTCAAAGTTTTCACATAACTTAATTATTTATGGAAAAAAAGGAGGCATTACTTTTTGACCCACCCTCGTATAACCACAACTTCACATATGAAATGAAGAGTGCTAAAACGAAAACTGTAACTTTTTGGAAATTTTAGTCGTCTATTTAGAAGATTCATACGTTTTGCTGGTGGATTACAATATATAAAAGTACAGTACAATATACAGTATTGTATTTACTTTACTCCATCAGATAAAATTAACTTTGTGCTAGTTCAAATGCTTGTCAGTTAAGTGTAACCGATCAGGTAATTTCAGAGAGTGAGCGAATTTAATGTCCTTATCAGTCAATTTTATTCTCTCGTTAAGAGAAAAAGTTATATGGATAAGTTATTTCAATATAGATTTTAATTTTATATATGAGGCACTTACATTTTATATATCAATTCTGTGAACATATATCAAAGCATTTTATTTATAACTTTTTCCATAAAAAAATTCGATATCGAGATTATCCTATAAATAGGCAATTTGGAATCTTCTGAGGCCCTCTCAAAAATGTTTACACAAAAATTAATGCCGAAGGCCGTTTGCGTCCACCCAATAGCGTGTTTGTGAGGATGTATGTCTGTGTACACAGCTCAAAAGTTACTTCATAAACCAAGCTGAATACGTACAGCATCTTCCAAGCGTTCCACACGAAGATTTCTAGAAAGTTCTTGCGGTGTAAACTATCATTTATAGAAAGCAAGCATCCCAGATTCGATAAGCAACTTGCAGCTCGTGGTTAGTCAATTACTTTTTTCAATATTAAAAAAAAACATACATATAAAGCAATTATAAATCAAAATTTATTTTCATATTTTATTGGAAATTATGAAAAAATAGTGTATTAAAATGTAAACAAATGAAAACCTACATTTAAATCATATAAGCAAAGCCTTTTTATCCACTCCTTTAATGAACACGTGTCTTGGTTATTACGTTATTTATGTAGACAAACTGAATCTTTCGATTTTTGATTATTTGTATAAAGCAGTAAGATTTTATAAAAATGAGGGACTTTATTGTTAAAGATGTACTAAAGAAATCAAAAGAATTAAACCGCTCTTTAATTTAACATGTCCAATTTGCATATTTAACAAGAGGGCTGTTCAATAAGGAATGATCACAACTATTTTTTTGACAACGTACCTTTACTCATCCTCATAATTTTGATGGTCCTTCTCAAAATAGTCTCCGCTGAATGCGATGCACTTGTCCCAGCTTTTCTGCCAGTCTTCAAACACATGATGGAAACCATTTTAAGTGATCCTTCAAAATCGCCTCCGCAGCCTTCACCACTGCTTCTGATGGATAATGCCTCCCATGAAGGCGTTTCTTCAAGTTAGGGAATAGAAAGAAATCCCTTGGTGCTAAATCCAGACTATAGGGAGCGTGAGGGATGCGCTTCACTTTGACTTTGGCAAGATATTCAGCAACAACATTGGCAATATGCGGCCGCGCATTATCGTGGTGCAGCATCCAGCCTGCTTCACGGAAATGTGTTCTTTTGCGCCTGATATGGACTTGCAATGTTTACAGGACATCCCTGCAGTATTGTCCAGTTACTGATGTGTGTGCAGCTGATAAACCATTCCATGAATATCAAAGAATGAGATGACCATAACTTTCCCAGCAGAAGCAAGCACTTCTGCTGTTTTAGGGGGTTGGTGATGAAGGAGATGTCCACACTGAGCTTTGCTGTTTGCTCTCAGGATCAAAATGATGTAACAAGTTTCATCAGCAGGGATTAAGTTAGAAAGAGACTCCGGATCTTCCTCTAACATCAACTTTAACTGCATGTTACCTCCATTGCAGCGGTAGGCGATACTGAACATGTCTGAATTTGCGTGGTTCTCACAGGCGAGAACCACGAGTACCGACAATGAAACTACTACTCCGCGTTTGTTTCACATTAAGCTAACAGAATATAATAAGGTTGATTTTCAGTGCGAAAATTTATGACCGTAAAAAATATTCAGCATTCTTTATTGAACGGTCCTTGTACTTTAATCAATAAATAATTCATGCAGTTTCATATTTTGATACATCAATAACTAATTTTAGGTAACTGTGCTCTTGGCTATTACGTAACTTTCTAATGGTACCGTAATTATTGATTATTAGTAAAACTATAACCGTAAGTATTAATGTTCTCTTTCATTTTGTAGCCATGTCAATTGACAAATGAACTGCAAATTTAGCTTACACAACCGAAAACGTGTTAACAATGATTGATTTACAAATTAAGTATCGCAAAAAAGGTACATATTTTATATTCTCTTTTATTTATTTTATTTTACTGAGTTCTGGAAAAGTTTACAAAAGAAAAGTATTTGAAAACATACATAGAGCCTTACTCCAATCAAAAAACAAGTCTCACTAAAATCAGTTTATGCCAAATAATTCCTTGTTCTGTTAGCCGCTTCCTAAATATTTCAAGTTGGAAGTTTCATAATCCCTTTTGATGTACTTCAGCTGGTATTTGAAACTATCTCATTGGTCGACGCTTCCCATATCAATTTAGGCGTCTGAAATTAATGCTTGTTTTCCCGCGAGAATTTTTTTATTTGTTTTATCACCATTGCTTTCGAAAGTTAACCTTTATTGTCTTCAATAGATGCGACAGCTCCTATTTCTGATTAGAGTACACAGACAATTGATCTATCTTTGGACTTCCCTTATATGACTATGCTTTCAGATGTCTAAATCCTATTGTACAATTTTATTAAATTGAAAAGTGAGATTTCCAGCTTCAAATACATGATGCTCTTGACTGAATACATCTTAATTATATCGATTTCCCGAGTAAAATAAAATTAACACTCCTGTACAATATTTGAAAATATTAAAGTTGACAGAACTACACGTAACAAAAGCCAGGATGCTACCACGGGGCTTATATATCCTTTTTCTACGATACTACAGCACCCATGAGACTCATTAGAATCATGACCCGTTATTAAATCAGTGCTCTAACACATTAATTGATTTAATGTTTCAGTAATTTGTAATTTACTTCTCATCTTTCACTTTACATCATCAAATGGAAATACAAAATCAAGATTACAATTATAAAATGCATACTGAAAATACCATATATTCCTAAATCCTCAAAATCCTACCATGTTGCTTGCCATTGAATAGTAATTCGGTCCCCATACTCCTAACTCTAGGTTTTTGTGTATTGGAGGCCCTCTACTCCTTTTTACACTTTGGCCATTTCACCTATCCTACTCGACATTTTTCTCTTAATTGTTCTTAGCCATCTCCCTTTAACTTTCCCTAAATAATTCCCTATATTTCTCCTCTTAATTTCCCCTTTTCTTGACAAAATTTGTCTAATTACTGCTTCACCCCCCAAATTGTCCCATTTAGTAGCCAGGCCTGCTCTCTCCATATGTTTGACTAAAATATAAAATACAATGGAAAACTTTTCAGTATGATTTAAAAAGCCTACTTACACGTGCATTTATTTTATTATAATTATCGACGAAGATACCTCCATGTTCTACAGAATTAACACTTACAACATGTACTAATAAATTTAATTTACATTGTGAGGATTCCGAAAGATATATTCGGATGACAATTTGCGGCTAAAAGGACCTTGAACTCTTAACAAAATGCCTGTTAGTATATACAAGCAACGTTATTCAGCGAAACACCTTGAATGATGTTGGACTAATTTGAAGCATTTCTTGAATTTATTTGTAGGTATATGCAGAATTCGACCGATTAACTTTTCTTTTAGAAGGATGCTAGTGGAAAATTGGAGAAAGGGCATTTATGGTCCCAGAGTACGTGATTTTATGCAATAAATCAAAATAAATTTGAGCTAACACTCCCCTAATACCGCCTGAATGGTATGTACAAGCACAATAAAGTAGGGAGTTCCCTAACATTTGAGCTTTTTTGTTGAAAAAAAAAATCAACATTTTAGAGAGAGAGAGAGAGAGAGAGAGAGAGAGAGAGAGAGAGAGAGAGAGAGAGAGAGAGAGAGAGAGAGAGAGAGAGAGAGAGAGAGAGAGAGAGAGAGAGAGAGAGAGAGAGAGAGAGAGAGAGAGAGAGAGAGAGAGAGAGAAGATGGACCATGCAAGTGACAGCTTGGTAATCTTTTTCAGCGGCCTTGAAATACCTTGAACTTAAATACTAAATTTGACTTTTAACTAATTTTACAGTTTTGAGTTATGCAGGTCAATATAAACATATACAGGCGAACAGGGCTCATGTACAGTACGCGCAAGATAAGAAGAGCGCTGGATTTACGGGCTAGTGTGGGTAGAGGGAAAGTTGCGAGAGCTAACGCTCTTTTGTTTCTGCAGTGTGGTCAACCTTGAAAAACACAGTTCAGCAAAATAGTGTGTAAGAAAAGCGAAGATATGCGCTGCAAGTGTGACATCTGTGGACAAACATTAAATTGAACTCTATCCTATAAGCTGTATATTGATATACTTACTATTTATGAAACACATAAAAACAGTAAACAAATATTATGACAGCCATAAATACTCATTCGCTTTGTGATTCTTCGATTTCTGAGTCCACTGCATCAGATTCATCGCTTGTATCCTCTGATCTGTTGATAATTTCATCAATCGTATTTTCAATTACACCATTATTTCTCCAATATTTCATTTCCAGTTCTTACAGTATCCTTCCTAATCCGTCGCAGTTACAAAAGAGAATTCTTCTATAGCAAGTTTCTGCAGATTTGGAGCCGACATAGTGACGTCGTGTCCTCTGAAAACGTTCTTTATTTTCGCCCACGCCAGTTCAATTGCATTTAGATCACAGTTATACGGAGGCAAACGAAAAATAGTGTGTCCCCTTTCGAGAACCATAACATCCACAACATACGTAAGTCTTGCTCCTAGGTTTGTTGGCCTCGATTATATATCGGTGTAGCTTTGGTAATGGAGTGAAATAGAAAGCTATGTAGAAATATAAAAAGGGCACAGAGCAAGAGAAAAAGAAAGATATAAGAAAAAGGAGGAAGCAAAAAAGGAAAAGATTGAAGGGAAAAGAAGAAAGAAAGAAAACATCACTATTAGTCATTACCATACACAGATCACAGCCTTACCTGCTTTTTCCTGGTGATTTTGGAGATTCACTGGGATGAGATGTACAAAACGATTTAATACGCCTGACAGTGCTGACGATTTTTCCTGTGTAAGCAGCAGCTCTTTCTATTCATTTGCTGAGTGGGAACATTAATTGGTTGTTATCCTTTTCTATATCGCAACTTTCTGCAACTTTTGCTATTATTTTACGGCCATCACTATGCACGAATGTACGTGCATGTTTCCGAGTCGGAGTTCGTTGCTTGGAAGGTACATATGATGATGAGTTTGGTGTGCCCTCAGCCTTAATTACAAACTGGTTAAGCTATAGTAATTAACCTCAAACTTGCACAAAACGAATGCACACAGAAAACAAAGAGCGGGCGTAAAAGCTTAGCATATTAGTCACTAGATGTCAAGTGTACTAGTTTAGTGTTCTAGTATAGCGCATTTCCTGTTACTAAGTTGTCATATGTGTTTACGGAGTTAGCCGAAACCTACCGATTGAGGATACTGTACAATTCACCCGCAAAACTTCCTTCTAAAAATGAATCTTTTAGACGGTAGGAGGGGTGACTTCAGAACATATATTTCTGGTAAATTCTCGACATTGAATTTTGCACGATACGTGCTTGCTGCAGCGCAGCAGCAGTGACCGCCAGCAATGAGGGCTACACACATCACCTCAGCCCGATGTCCGACACCACTCGTCCGGGTGGAGCTAGCCAGCCACGCGGAACTGGAAGCTGCTTTATCTAACGGCCTACCCTTATTAGGGCGGGTGCTGCGCACTGAAGTCAGCCGACAGGACCGTCAAGCTCCATGCCGCCGCTGCTGCGCCTACGGGCATGCAGACGAGCCTAAGTGCCACTACTGCGGTGCTTCCACCTCCGCCGACGTCACCGCTACTGTGCCTCCTGCGGCGGGCACAGCCACTTCACCGGGCAGGCGCTATGCCCTCTGTATCCCTGTAGGAAGGCAATGCCGTCCCTCCTGCGCTGCCAACCACTCAGCAGCAGTTGAGTGGTCAACCTCACCAAATTCACCAACAGCCGGCAACACCAAACTACACCACCAGTCAGGAGCTGCTCAGGGAGCAAGTCCGGGGCCTAGGGGAGGCCCTTCAGGTCCTCCATTCGAAGTCCCTGGTCGTAATGGCCAAACTGACCAACTTGGAGGAACTTCTTACAGAGCTCAGGACTTCATCTGCGCAGCAAGCTACAACACACACAAATCTCAGCTCAGAGCTTGCAGAATTACGAGAAGACATAGAGGAGAAGCGCCAATTCTCAATCAAACAACGCGACACACACACACACACACACACACACACACACACACACACACACACACACACACACACACACACACACACATTCATGCTCCGAAGACTCGTCAAGGAGAAAGTGGCAGTCCTCCAAACAATGTTCGACGGACCCAACACCAGAGGTCGACACCAACCGCCGCAGAAATCCTACACTCATCAATAACCTTAATTGCTCATTCACTTCCAAACAAGATTGCTCCTAATAAGCAAGGGCGTAAGCAGGACCTTGGTCATGCTTACGTCCTGCCACCTTCCACACCTTGACCTGGTCTCGATCGGGCCAATATATCCCTTCCTTGAATCCGCAGGTGCTTATAGCGGTACTGCCACAGCACCACTCCTGAATACTCACCGGTGGAGGTTTTTTAGTGGGTAGGGCTGGCGGTTCGATTCCCCCAGAGGAGTCCCACACTCCAATCCCAGGGTAAGTGCGTAACATGCATTTTTCCTCCACTCGAAAAAAAACATTGAATTATTGTGTGCTTCACATACATACTATACACAGTAGCAAAGATAAATTGTCTGTTACGGAGGTTTCATTTTCTATAAATATATGCTGAATAATTCAGATTATATCTTATCGCATCACTGTGTTACAATTTGTGCGACAACCATTATGGGCACTTTTGAAAGTTAAATGTCCGTTAGAATATATATGTTGTATCTATGGATATATGAGAGCCAAAGAACTGACAGTTATTCTTCATTATAGCCAAAACATAGACAACCAATACAGGTTTTCCAAAATAGCAGTTACAATGCTTATTGGTTCCTGGGAGACAGACATTAGACGGAGAGAAAATAGGTCACAATCATTTCCAATACACTGAATGTTTCATGAAGCTTGCGCTTGCTATTGCACTGGGGCGTGTTTTCGAAATGAACCTACAACAGTACTCAAAGGGCGCTGTTCATTGTCCTTACGCTTTGTACTTGTCGTCATTTGCATCGTATGTGTGTGGTATGACAGAGAAAGAGAGAGAGGGAGAGAGAGAGAAGTTTACGCAATCTGTAGAAGAATGACAGCATATACCAGTTTATTAACATATGTGTTCCCAAAATATGTTAAAAAGGACGCTAAATTAAAGCTGAAACAGCCAGATAAAGACATCTTCAATATACGCACTATAATCTATCTCAACCTAGTTTAATCCTGTTGTAAACATCTGGGTGGGAAAAGACACAGAGATAGAGATATTGGGACAGAAAACGGGTAAGCTGTTGATTGGCTTAGCGAAGTTAATTTGATTTTCTTTTATTTGCATGCGTACGATAAACTCCTCCTTTAAGTATAGTACTGTAAGTAGTTTTCTGATCACTGCTCTGTGCGAGCTGATTTCGGAGAGAGAAAAGTATGCAAATGTTTTGATCCTTATAAGTGTAAAACCTGCGTTTTATTTAACAATTACTAAAGGACACTCCAGTTTATATATTATTTTTGCATTACTGTACCAGGCAGCTCCTTCCCAACGAGGTCTGTATCGAGTTGAATGCTAATTAAGATGTTATTGTTTATTGTGTGGAGTTGCTTCTGATATTTAACACTGTATTAATACATCTCGTGTATAGTCTCGCTGCTGGAACGGTTACCATGGATTTATCTTTGTTAACAGAAACCTCTCAAATAACTCACCGATTATTCATGTATAGTGGCCGCGCTTAAAGCATCCCCAACCGGCTCTCTTTGTAGGGAAAAACTGTTCTTCCCCCTAACCACAATGTCATAAACATCTTAGGATACACCAACCGGTGTCAGAGGTGAAGAATGTTAGGCACGTGTTTACAGCTGAGAATACCCAGGGTTGTCGTTGTTTAAAATAACGTTTAGAGGAAAAATATAAATAAATAAAGCAGAATTCACTGTAAGATACAGTCACTGATTTTTTTAAATTAATTTTAAATGATTAATGTTTCCTATAATAATACATAATGTTACAACTCTTTATAACATAACTGAAAAGAGATATATTACTTATGCTGTTATGGTATTAGTACTTATATTACGTACAAGAACTAAATGCGTATTATTAGCATAATATCTAAGGAACGTTTAGTAAAACGTCATTACAATTTTAAAAGGGTTAAATTGCATCAGTGTGCAGGAATTTGCGAGGGATATTTACTTGCAAAATAAAGAAGCACTTTGGATATTCTGGTAGTTAATAATAATTTAAAGTAAAAAATAAAATAAAAAAAGAACCAAGGAATTAAAGAAAAACTAGCAAGGAAACTTTATTATTCTTTTTAAATGCTGGAAGCTTTTTACAATGATGTCTGCTAATTTTACAAGTTTGAATAAAGTTAAGCAGTGTATTTTTTTTGGGGGGGGGGCGCTTTTGTTAAACACAATTGAAATTAATAATTACGTACATTCCGCATAATAATTAAATGTCATAACTTTAGAACTCGAGAAAGGTTAGAAATACTGTTAGGTATATATTACAAGTATGAATGGAAATCCATGTTAGCATATCCATGGTAGGTTCGATACCCACGGTCTCCACACCTTAATTAAATTACACAAGTGCTAAACGCCAATAAGTATTAAACACTAATAAACGTATAAAACTACACTAGCTACACCAAGTAAAATACTATTTAACATCTATAAATATAAGATTAATTAACACACATAGGAAACACGTTTGCACAGTCCAAGCTAATTTCTGAGGACACATGAAAAATATTGCAACAGCGCTCTAACTTGGTGAACATATTGTGACTTTGTGGGTTCGTGAAATTAAAAGTCCAATTGCAAAAACTCAAAGTGTTCTTTATTTCCACCGAATTACAGTTGGAACACTTGCCGATTACATAGAATTACTTAGCGCACACAATTACAATTCACCAGTTCGTCTGTCACAGGTCCATTGCACGCTCACAGTTACGTACAACTCCTCTAATACACGTACACCATCTTCCAGTCCGTTCACTCACCCGGCACTCCTCACGGCTGCTCGCCAAGAACTGAGCTGACTCGCCAACTACAGGCCTTATATAGGGAAGATCGCCGTTTCTGGAAGGTTCGCGGCGCCCACAATTATCCTGAGGTTTCCAGACGTCTGGTGGGAGGAAAAGAGACGGTACAGGGCGTGCCGCTCTCCTAATCATCCCTTCAGTTAGTGACACGAAATAAATGGGTAGGCGTGGCCTGAATACTTCCCGTCTGGCTCTACTGTCGGCCGGTTCTATCGGGAGTTCCGACGTTCGGGTGACAGTATTAAGAAGGACCATCCCATATGTTTAATGGTGGAAGACCCTCATAATTGCTTACGTGTGAGGAGATGTGGTCAGAAGGGAAAGCTTTGATGTCGCTTGGGATAGAATGGACGCGGCTACTATAAGAAAGAGAGAAGTACTGACGTGCCTCCCGTTCGTGCGCTTAGCACCAATGAACGCATTACTTCAGCCAATGGAATTCGCAGGAATGACAATTGACAGGTAGATGTTCACTCCACGTGGAGTAATCAGTGCGTTATCTGAGAGGTATCTATTACCAGAGATAAATCCGTGATAACCGTTCGAACAGGGCGACTATACCTCACACGCTCAAGGACACTTAATTTAAAATCAATTTAAATTTTAAATGCAATTTAAATGTTATTTAAATGCAATTTAAAATCAGTAAGCTTTTCATCATGGAGCAGGCCGATGCTTCAGCCAAAATTATACACAATCGAGGCATACGTTTAAAATGTGGCCAGAGGTGAATGATCGCGCATTGTTTTGCGGGGCTTAAAGAAAGAAACCCGGAATCGTTTATTAAAACATTGAGAAAGAAACTAATGATCTCCTTTGTGTTTTTCCATTTTCAAATGTTAGAATGGAACAGCAAGCATCCAGAACACTAACAACATCAGGAAAATTACATAAATGCAAACACCGTGTGGAGAAATACGACGATTTTACGGAAAGTCCTATACGCAGTAAAGTTCATGATTATTTTTTTTTTTTTTTCAGAAATTAACCAATTCATAGATTTAATAATTTAGCGTGTAACCCTACTCTATTTATTTATTGTCTAGAAGTTAGCGTTGTTATGTATACTGCTAGTGTTGCAAAACTTATGCGCGTGCATGTAGCGTCTAACACGTGGCGGGTCGAGTCAGTTCCGCATTGTTGTTTACAGCAGGATTAAACTAGCGTGAGATATAGTATAGAAATTGTATACAATAAAGTAATTCTTAAATACAAATAGTTATTTATTACACTTGCGAAGTATGTTGATGTTTATCAACGAATGTAAAGATTTAACGCTGGCAGTGATAGCACCGAAGCCTTAAATTTCAAGAGCATGATAAACATCAAATCTTGCTAGACCCACACGTAATTTTATCAGTTACCTAAGACATAATCGAGTTGCACAGTATAATATTCATTATAGAATGAAAGTAGAATAATAAAATACATTTCTGTACATTGTAGATGTCGTATGTTTCCTTCTTGTTTTTCAGATAACTAAAGAAAAATTGAACATCGAACTAAGCCACCTACGGGTTAATCGATAGTCAAAGAGATTATAGTACAGGATGTTTCAAAACAACACCGAACGATTATAGCCGTTGCGTAGTTTATTACTTAAGTAGTCCGAATTTCGGTGTCGCAGTTTCGAAGTTCTGTTAGGTATAATTTTATGCGGCATTAAATATTACATGATTTTGTGATTAGGCAGCGCAGGAACCACTGGTGTGCGAACCTCAAAAGTTGTTATTGGGACGCACCGGCCACGAAGACAAAAACATTACTCCTTGTTCTTTGTCAGCGGCCCTAGTCTACCTTTTAGGTAATGGGGCAAAAGACAGTTACAAGGTTGCTCTTCAGTGTATAACTACATATTCCGTCCTAAAAGGGAGGATTTTGTGCGTACTTAGATAGCAAATCCAAATAATATGGAGCGCTATACGAACGCTGAAATGATGGATATGGTTTTGATGGATAGAACAGCTGAAGAGACTTCAACGAACGCACGATCAATTTAGTTTCATTAAAAATATGAATTGTAAAAATAGTTACATCAATGACAATATTTATTTGTTTAACTTCAGAGCACTTTTCTATGATCTTAATTGTACAATACTTTCAACGATTTACTGTAAATATCAACAACTTCCTCTTCAGTTACAAATGCTTTATTTAGTATTATCAAACACGTGTAATAAAATGTTCGTCTCGTTATAACCAGCTAGTTTTGGTTAATTTGTCTACAATTCTTTGATGCTGTTTTCTGTTTATTATTTAATGCTTCCTTCCTCAATCTCACTAACATTAACTTCCCTCTGAAAGGTATAAGTTGCATATGTCCACCAGCTTATTTGCCATCATGGAGTGCTATAACGGAATTTTGAAACACGTTAAACACTCATAAGCTATAATTAAGCAATAGCTTCTTTATTGCGGTGTCATAAGCCAAAGATATTCTTAATAGTAGCAAGCTATTGAGGAGATGCTGGTATGTTTACAAATAGTTACAGCACGCGGGACGGCGTGTGACCTATACGTGTGGCACGCGTCTATCTATATGTGTCAATAAAAGCTGAGCAGCAACTTTTATATGTTCGTTCTGTGTCATTTTGAAACACCCTGTGTAAGGTCCTCGACAATATTTTAGAGTAAGCATGAGTAACGTTAGTAATATGGTTTTGTCTCGCAAATTTTAAGTTTATTGAGTCCGGTAAGGATAATTCGATTCTTTGCAGAGACCATTCATGTCTAGCAGTAAAAGGCAGTCTTTGTGATTGAAGTTTAATGTTCGGAGTGTTTATTATATATAATTAGTGATACAGTCATTTTAAAGGGTGTTAACTATTAAAATGTACACACTGTAACTTCAGCACAATTATAAGAATAGAATCCGGTGAGTGGATAAACGTAATAAGTATTAATCAAGCAATATTTGATGGTATTAACCTTAACCTAAAAATGGCTGCAGCTGATAGCTGCTAGCTAAACAAGACCAATGGTTATAATACAGCTAATGATACATCTAGAAATGTATCATATTCTAGAAGTTTACACCCAAACAGAGAGCAAGCTTTAGTAATTGAAGCCCATAATGATATATCAATAAAAGAATATGTCCTAGCAATAGGCCAACTAACCAATCACTCAAACGTAGGTTTTGTTTCAAGAATATCAAACAACAGAATATATATATATATATATATATATTTAACAAGTAAATATATTGTAAATGAATTAACCACAAGACACTCTATATTGATAATAAACAATGTTTCGCTTCAAATGAGGCCCCTAATACCTACCTATTCCACACGAAGATGTTATAAGCCATATCAAAAAGGACATAATTCAGGAATGGAAACATCATTGGCTAGAAACCAATGTACATAGTAAACTCCGACAAGTGAAACTAAACACATTTTCTACTCAGAGTCTTTATAAACATACAAGTCGAAAACAGCAAATATTACTCTCCAGACTTAGAATTGGATATAAAAAGCTTACACATGATTACCTATTTTCCAGAGAGAAGCCTCCACACTATAAACCATGCAACCAACCATTATCAGTAAATCATTACAAATGAATGTTCTCGCTACTCAACCCATAGGACTCTTCATAAAATTCCTACAGATCTTCATGCCCTACTAGATGAACAGAAGAATCTACAATCACTGTATTTATTTCTACAAGACTGTAAATTAACTTCTTCAATATGAAAATCTATTCAGTGTTACCTGGTTTCAGTGAATTCTGTTAAGTGAGAATAACTATAATGAATAAGTAATGCATAAAAAGTATGAGCATATCGATTCTTCAGTTGAATGTATAGTTTGTGTGAACTTGTGTGTTTATATTGTACAGTAACCTGATAGTTCCTAAAATGTTAATTGTTCTGACCAACTGTATACAAAATTTGTTATACCATCTTACAGTTGTCGTTATAAGACCATAGTTGTTAGGTGACATTAAATAAATTTATCATAGAAAAGGGCAGTATTTTCAGTAAGAAAAGTATGGCGTAATAATGTGTTTTTTTTTCTTATGGTGGCTAATAAAGAATATTAAACTTACGTTAATCCCATTTTTTCTCTCTTCTCTATTTTACGTATTTATTCATTATTTGCAGTAAGCGAGCAAGTGTGGTATTATGTAAAAATATTTGACAGTGATATTTAATATATATAATGTGTTGATAAACGGAATAAACTAAAGTCAGTTATACATGAAACTTGGTATCTAAGATCAGAAGCTTACAAAATTCAATATGAAGATGTTGAAGAATTTTGCTATTACAAAATAATATTTACATGAAAACCTTTATCATAATTTTTATTCTATAAAAAACCTCAAAAAGTTGATTTAGCAAGCATGGGTTCTAAGTATTTTAATGCTAATTATGCTTATTTGAATAAATTTTCTTTAATTGATAAACTGTAAGCGTTAGATTAAATCTTATCACTTTTTTGTAATTTGCGTCCTCCAACATTTAGTAATATCGGACGATGAATGGAATGGGTGAAATTATGCTAAATGAGTCCGGGGTCCAATGGAGCTTAGAGTTACCCGACATTCGTCTTTCAGAATAAGGGAAAATCCCGGATAAAATTTTTCCAGGTAACACATCCTGAACGAGATTCGAACTTGGGACCTCTTGAACGTGAGGCAGACTCGCTACTATCTACGCTACAAAATGGGTAAAGAAATTAAAATGTAGGTTTCATTTAGATACGCAATTTATACAAAAAACATTTTTGTGAAGCAGTTTCTGAGAATTTTTCGTCATTGCTATGAATTCTCACAACTTTTATCAACTACAACTGACCAATTTCAAAGGGTTAATTAAATACAGAAAATCAGAAGTCCAAAATCATCACATAGTGATCGAATTTGAAAAGATATGACCATAGCAGCGTACTGTATTCTTATTATATCTACAAAGATATGTGTAACAGGATCTGAGGATTGATCTGTATTGGCAAGAAGTACCTACATAAATGAATAAGCTTTCATAAGAGCTCTGTAGAAGAGTGGATAGCAAAAGTCATGTGAGTGTAGTAGATAGGATTTATGTTTTAAAATGAACCTCACAACGGGGGAAAAGAAAGAATGATGTGTATGTGTGCTGCATTTCCTTGCTTCAACGCAGCAAGAAGCCAAATCCTATGCATTTTTTCATTTGTTTTTTTTTTCTAGAAGACTTGCAATAAATGGTTGTGTCTCATTTGTACAAAGCGGCAATAAGCAAAATAACGAGGGCCTTGTAATGTCACTTGGCCTCCGAAGATCGTCCTCCCGATTATAAAATGAGAAGTATTCTTAGTCCTTCTCCATTTTGGAGTGCTGCCAACTTGTCGGCCACGTTACATACAGGCTTTATTTTCCGTGCCAGAGCATTTTCTGAAGGTGGTATCTTCAACATCGCCGTGTGTTCCTCTTCTTTGTCAGTACTTCCTACCAAGTTGATATAAGCCGTCTCGAGAGGTTCGAGAACAGTTGAGTGTTTTATGTACATTTCCAGGTACTGCATAAAATAAACCAAGGAGGGAAATATGTTTTATTAATGAACTCTCTTATATATGAAAAAAAAATTGTATCATAATTTAACACAGCAGCTAAGAGAAATAATGTTCTACATCAAAATATTTTGCTCACATCAGCAACTAATAGGGCTTCCAGAAAAGATAAAATTATCCATTACACACCTTCAATTCGAAAATAATTAAAAAAAATACTTCAATAAATACGAGATTATTATTTACAATACATTTGATAATTGGTGTATATCATGAAATATTTAGCATATTAGACATGTGAAGATACAAATATAAAGAAAGGAAAGCAATTAAACTTGAGTAAAGGGTCATTACAAAGCTGTATTTGATATACAGTGTAGGTATTTTAAAGAGATTTACGATTTTGAGTACTACAACCATTTCTGTCTTATGATTTACAAGTTACACAAAATTATAAAAATTATCTTTCGAATAAGAGGACTTCACAAGCTAGGCACCAGAATTCCATTAGACTATACGAGTTTGTAAGCAATTTAACAATTAAAAAATATACCTGAAGGGTAGCTTGGAAATAGGAAAATTTCAAAATCTTCTGTAGTCATTAGAGGAACCTTTGGTATTTATCTTTTATTTATCATGCTTTTGAATTACATTGCTGGCACACACCACGCCCCCAAAACGTTTGACTAAAGGTGCCTTCTTACTTATTTGCAGATGTGAACAAGCGTAGTTTGAAGAAATTTAAAATTTGACATTTTGATTACAATACAAACTTCCTCCACTTTTCAGTTTGTGCAGACGAAAATGAAAACAAAAGAGCATCGCAGTGCGTTCAGAAAATAATACGACTCTTTCATAGCCTTCTATAGCTTTGATATTTACAAGTTTTTTGGCATTAACGCAGGTTTGTTAACATTTTCAGAAAACAGGTTATTGAAGTGCAAGAAATTTAACATTAGTGTTAGCGCTGTGACAATTGTTACGTTACGTTTGTTAACGCCAATTTTAACATCTATTGGTGAAATCTGGCATGAATATGACTGATTAGCCTCATTATTTGTAAAAGAACTTCTCTATAATAACTCACCATGAAGATTATATCATTGAAACTCGGTTTCATTGTGTCTCATTTAAAAAGTACTTAAAAACTAGCATTCTAATTGCTACACATATATAGACATTAGGACTGTGAACTCCAGGTAATCAGACCTTCTGAGCAATAACCTTTCAGGATATCCTCAACTCCTCTTTGCGCCAGTTTCAATGAACATATTGGGAATTTTAAGAACAAATGGCCTACTCAGGTTTTATCTATACTCACAGCTTAAAAGTGAAAATTTCCTCTACAATGTTACTAATAAAGTATAAAAATTTTATTTACTGAGTTACTTCCATTAAATGTCACTATTTTTGTTTTGCTGAGCGTATGAAAATCTGGTTATTCACACCGTTAGCTAGCTTTCAGCAATTTCCAAATGTCATCTTTTAAAGTATTTCATAATTTATGAACTTCAGTTTAATAAATTGTACTGTTTATGTTCAACTTAAGATAAAGCTTCTTGTCAGCAATGGCTCTCTCAGATTGTACTAGGTGCTCTAACCGCAGTATCAGGCAGCGATTAGGAGGCGGCGAATTAATCGAAATCAGATAATTAAAAAAAAAGATAAATTAATAAAAATGCTTTGATAAAATAATATAAAATCTTGTTATAATAATAGGAAATTAGAATGGATAGAGCAATGATTAAAATAGCGGTTGACTTAAAGAATAAGAAGGGAAGAATATAATTTAATATAACATATATACTAGCATCCAGGCAAGGAAAATAAAATATTCTTGTAAAAATCTGTACACGTAGGAGAGACAGAAAGGAAGGACCATTACCTTCTTTGTGTTAGAAAAAGTACAATGTCTGAGAACTATAGAATACTTCCAGCCAGGAATGTGTTGGGACAAAAAGGGTTTCAAAATATAGTTGAGCATGAACGCTAAAGAGATTTACTTCGCTGATTTCATAACGATGTATACCGCTACCAACAACTCAGGGTAGGCGTTCCCCAACTCAGGGTGGGTGGAACGTTAATGAGTTAGATGAGTTTTGCAAACCAATGCGAAAATTCGAAATAAATGAGAAACCAATAATAATGTAACATTTGAGAAGGGTGAGCTAGTTTGCTCATGTGATAAAAATTTAGGTAGGGGGTCAGAAGAAGGTGCGAACTGAATCGTGAACTAAGAAAAATTTTATTTAAAAGGTGATACTACGACAGGAAGGACGTGTTCATGCGCAGAGAAGAGAAGCGAAGATTTATAAGTCTCAAATGTAGGGAAGTTAAGAATAGCGCAACCAGCGTAAGTGGAAGCAGCATTAGAAGTTTATTAGAGCAAAGTAGTCGCCGTATAAAGAAGAAATAGAAACCGCGCGGAAGTAACTTTAAACAAGTAATCCAGGGTTTCAAGTAAAGTTGAATTTATGATAGTAATTTTATTAACTGATGGAAGTTGATAAGCAAACTTAGTAGGAATTAAACCAAATAATTCTGCAACAAACAAAGTGTTATTAATACGACTGAGTAGCCAACAACCACCAAAATCCATTTCCTACAACCATTCACCTGAGGATAAGAGAACTCATAGCTCCAATTAGAACCCAATCAATTTAACACTAGTATGCGGGTTTGCCGCAGCCTCTCTAAGTTTCTTGTCAAATGTTGAGAGGAATAATTTTAAGAGATATAGATATGGCACACTTGGGTATACGTATTCTAAGTCCGGGTATAGCACCGGTGCCCATTCAGCATTGTGAGAAAATGGAGGAACTACGATAGGTAGCGAAGCCTGGTCTAGAAAGCCAATTTTCTGGCTGGTGGTGGCGAGATACTGACCACATCTCCTCTTCAGTTAGGATCATTTAATACTTATTAATTTAGTATGTGTATACACTAACTTAAGAAATTATTGTACGCATCCCAAAATTTCACATCCAAATAATTTTGTGTTATACGAGAAGCTCCCTTGCCAAAATCAGCATCTCTTGCGAAATCGTAATTATTAATTCGTAATGTGTGAATACCAGATTATTCGTTCCAATAAGTTTAAGTTATTCTCCGAAGTGTATCATAAGGTTCCAATTTTACAAAAATGATATTTTTCTTCGTCAATGAGTCGAACTGTGAACTCGAGACAATACTTAACGGACACTGAGCTTAGAGGTGTGCTCCTTCAGCTACTAAGGAGTTAGATATCATCCATCCGTGCCTATTTAACGGCTACGTTTTGTTTATTTTTCAAAAACTCCTAATGTGATGACCTAGCTGGACCGACATCTACAGCACAGCGCTACATTAATTACCTTCGTCCATATAGGACCCCCGTAGGGGAGGGGATCCGTCCACTTCAGCTGCCGTGGTGCGGGCGTTGCGGACCCCTAGCACTCGTGGTACCTCTGACGTTACTAGAGGAACCTCGGGCCGAACAATCGAGCCCCTCCCTGATAGGGTTGTTCGGATTGGGTTGGACTCGAGGGGGCTGTTGTTCCCGATACCTTGGGAGATCGCGTACGTCTCCGGACGGGGTTGAGGGAAGCCATTAATATTCCCGCGTACTAGCCAGCATAGCTAGTAGAAGGTGTGCTAGATCATCAGGCGACCCCACCGAGGTCATATCGGTAGCCTTCCCACTTTGGAGTTGCCGCGCGTAAGTGGCGTATCCACTTCCATCCCATCTTGAGTCCACAGGACCAAATGGGGGGCTTGTTAGTCTCTAGGTCTTGCCCTATGGAAAGCCCCACGGAGGTGCCGGGTGCCCTTTCGGGACAGCTTGGTAACTCTCTGGTCGAAGGAGGCCTTGGTCCTACGGCTCCAGGACTAATGGGAGTAGAACCTCTGGCATTAACTGTCCTTATAGGACATCATGTGCAAATTTCAGAAATGGGTGACTGGTGAGTGATCCAGCTGCTTTGATACGATTTCCCCCTTTTGATCCATGAAGTAGCTCTACAATTTGTCGTCAAGGACCTTAGCACTCTGAATTCACTTTGTACCAACGCTTCAGCAAAGTAAAACTTCATGCGCCTCTGTGAAGTGCGGGTAACTTGTCCCGAACTCGGTTATCGGTCTGGATGAGTTATCTGGACAAAATAAAGACAGATAAGATGAATGTCGGGTACCTCTAAATCTCTATGGACTCTGGGAACATTTGATCATCATTTCATCCATTTCTTTCATCGTCCCATATGATCTAGGTTGGAGGACGTTAAACCAAACAAAAACAAAGCAAATAGAGAAAGAGGGTAAAAGTTTCCATTTACGTGCCAAGAAATGACCAGAAGATAACGTGCATTGCAGGAAACAAGGCAGTTTGGCCACATTCACCATTGATGTGTACAGGAATAGTATAACTGGACAGGAATCTTGTGCTATGAATCTTTTGATAAAGCTTGATAAAACATGATAGTAAGGTAGTGGATCACACAGGACACTACATGTTGCTCGTTCATTCCCTTTCTCGAATTAGCCTTTAACCGCAAAATACACAAATAAAAGGGTTGCTTTATTCATGGCTATACCGGAGATGCTATTCCGGGGAAGAAAATGATACAAAACGTCGCCAATTCCTATTAATTATTATGAGTTTATAATATGTATCAGTCCCAACCAGGAAACATTTCTCTGTGGGGTGTAAAGATTGCATTTAATTTGGTTTAGACACACGGCAGTATAGGACGTGAAATGCCAAAACATTCTGACACGCAGTCATGTAAATCACCGATGAATTAGTGAGACGGAGGCATGCGTATATTCGGCTCAAAGCATTTTATTATTTTCTCATGCCAAGCTTGCATTCTGACTTGCCACTGACTCTTTAGGATTTCTCCATTTATTAATCAAATTCATGCGTATATGTTTACAACCTTCGAGGCCTGATCAACAAAAACTGAGACTTATTTTTTTTCCACAGTTGTTTATTACTGCAATTCAATGTTTACATGATCTTTTTCAAAGTACTTCCCTCCTACTTCAATGCACTTCTTATAGCGTCTGTGCCAGTCTTTGAACACGTGCTGCAGACCATTCTTTGTCAGGTCCTTGAGAATCGCCTCACTTTTCTTGAGCACTACTTCAGAATTCTCAAATCGAATACCCCTAGTAATAGGAATAAAAAAAGGTCATATGCTGCAAGATCGGGGCTATAAGGTGGATGTGGTACACAGGTATTGTTGAATCGAGCCAGAAACTGCATGACTTGATTTGCGGCGTGAGGCCATGCATTGTCATGATGAAGTTGCCACCCAGTCTGAGAAAGCTCTGGTCGCTTCTTTGCAATGTGCTTTCTCAGTGTAACTAGTACTGACGTGTAGTATGCTGCTGTAACAGTAGTGTGAGGGGGAACTGAATGGTGGTAACTTATTCCATTACAGTCAAAAAATGTGATCACCATCAATTTTCCTGCAGATGGAAAAACTTTTGTCCTTTTTGGTGTTGAAGAACCTGGCGATTTCCACACTGTGCTGGCTTGTTTTCCTTCAGGATCATAATGATACAGCCATGACTCATCACCGCTGATAATCGATAACAGAATTAGATTGCGCTGTACTGTTCCTCTCGCGTCACCTCCACTGTCTGGTATGCGAAATGCAGGTAAGGTCTACAAAATAAAGCATTACTACCAACCTATCTATACGAGTGTGCTGCCACCTAATGACATTATACATAAAAACCCACACTTTCCAAATATCACGGAAGCTACAGGAAAAAGTCATTCTCAGTCTTTGTTGATCAACCCTCGTAGACTTAGTTTATTCATTACAGATGATTGGTATATAGCCAGTTATCTCGCTCTTTCTTGTACTCTGCTATCTCTGGGCGCTGCAGTGAAGCACACGCGCTATTTGAATTGAACTATTCAGTGACATACTGGATGTTTAAAAAAAAACTTTTTATAAACATTAAATCAATTAGGCTGGGTTGGATAATTCCACTGTTAGCATTGAAATTAACTTTACGGCAGCTAAATCTGCTACGTTGTGCTATATTCCGCTTACAGTGCACTTACATCGATGCCAGAAAAGTATCAGCTACTTTCATGCCATGAGATTATATGAACACTAGCGAGACAACTACTTTGGAGATCTTGGTTATTAGACATGCGTGCTTTCATAGAGAACCATTGTGTAAAAGAATGGAAAATAGTATTCAGTTGTAGTAAAAGAGCATGAAGCGTTCAATAGCAATTATTCTTCTTTTTTATTTATTCTTTTATTTTTATTGTTATCTGAAAAGGTTCCCAGAGCCGTAGCTCATCGTTGGCCATGGTAGCTCAATGGGTAAGAGCGACTGGACGAAAACCAGGAGATCCGTGGTTCAAATCCCGGCCATGGCATTGAATTTTTCATGTTGACTCTATTAAGAACATCTTTCTAAAATAAGGTGAATAATTTATTTAACTTTAAACTTTCAAAACGCCTACCGAGTTTTCTAAGAGTGAAACACACTGTCTCTCACTTGCTGCCTCTAAGTCTCTCTCTCTCTCTCTCTCTCTCTCTCTCTCTCTCTCTCTCTCTCTCTCTCTCTCTCTCTCTCTCTCTCTCTCTCTCTCTCTCTCTCTCTCTCTCTCTCTCTCTCTCTCTCTAAGGAATCTGCAGACTATTAGTTTACAAATTAGGGCCAGAAATTAGATTATTGGCTTAGAAGCAGAAAACAGTGGAATGTTTGTTGAACAAGAAGGATATCATTGGCAGTGATTCCTGCGCATTCTTTGTTGTTACAACAGCGAGATATTGGTAGCAAACAGAAATCCACTATGTTTTGGATTGATTACCGTGAAACACTCGATTAGTAAAGTGGGTTGAGAGATGTGACCTCCCTTTTTATCTGGATCACATATATCCTTCTCTTCCCCTCATTAAACCTCACACTGTAATGAAGACATCAGCGTAATGGATAACATCAGTCAAAATCTAAAAGTAGTCGACTTTCACTCATGGCTTACATTAGCTCTTTTCAAGAATGTAAACATTTTTTATTTTTTTTTTCAAACATACCTTATTTAAAATGATAGTACATGAAAGAGAACCTCTGAATTAAATTTTATAGTTAAATATCAGAGGGAACTTAACGTGAGAATTTTTTAGATTTTAAATGATACCTTAAAAATTATAAAATGTGCTTACACACTGTCATCGTTCTTTTGTATTACTACTTCCCTTATCTTCTGAAGTTATCACAAGTTATAACATAAGTTCTGATATCGCAATTTGCAGCGTCTGTAGTTATAAGCGAGTAATTCAAAATGATACTAATTTCACAGTTCGACGTTAGCGAAACTTATTTTTTGAGCCTTTTAAGTTCAATGGCATTGCAAAAGAACAGCACAGAACGCAGATGTTTATTTTGCCATGTAACACATACTTTCTATTACGGAAACAAATATCTCACATAACACTAAAACATTTGAGTTCGATTTATGAGTCATTATGTTTACACTCAAACTTCACTTGTATAATTGAAACGTTCTCACCCTCAGCTGTTTGGTGACTAAATGAACCTTCCTCTTCTTCCACTACTACGGAGCTCCGATCACTCTGCCATCTGGTGTTAGGGGCACTAAGTTTTAATACTTCATTTAATGCCGAGATTTCCTTATCTTACTGGCAATTTGTCTATATGTATGTAGCTTGCTTTCCCTGTAACGACTTTTAGGGGTTCGTTTAGCTACTGAATGTTACTTCCATTCATCAGTTGTCTTTTGCTTTTTAGGATAAGTGCCAAATATTAAAATTAAACATTTTTATAATACAATTACATCAATTCAAACTTTAAATAGACTTTCATATTTGATGCTATAAATGATTACATGTAATCATATTACGAGGTGTGCTCAAATTTTAAGCCTTCTTTGTCTCAGAATTGTGTAAAATATTTCCCATGCCTTTCATATGACGCGACTTTTATTAATTCATTTTAAATTCATCTTCGACCCAAAAGTAAATTAAGTGGAATTTCCTTGTGATATTTTAAAATAGCGTTCCAATTTCCAGAAATAAAGTACTTTCGAAAAGAAAGAATTTTGAGGAATGGAAACACTAATGGGTTTTCTACAACAATTAACATGAACGGTTAAAATACAGAATCTAAAATAATATATTTTTGTTAATTCAAAGCTGAATTGTTTATGTAAATATGTTCTTAGAAAGATCGTAGTAATATAAAAACATATTAATGTCTTACAGTTTTTTTCTATATATATATATATATATATATATATATATATATATATATATATCACAAGACTATGACAACAAAGTTACAAGCATTGTTCCATACTTTTTACTAAACCCGTATACAATGTAAGACCAGAAATGATTTTAAAGATATACTTCGGCTGGTAAATCTCATAGGTTTCTAAGTGCTATGTGGCTGATGAATTATCTTTATTAATAGGCGTATGGATTAGAATTATTAAATTGTATTTAAATTTGTTATGCAAACATTCATGTATGGGCATTTATATTCATGCACATTCAGAATTCCTATTAGTTCTGAATGAAAGAAAGTGGAATATTATGAAATGCTTCTAATTAACTGAATAATTTGTTTTGACTTCACCTATTTAGACTACAAGTTGCCCTGCTTTGCCAATTTCTACAGGCAGCGAGGTCACAATAGCCCATATCCTACTTACTGGACTTAATCTATTTCGGAGTTTAATTTTCGGTGTTTCTTTTACTGATCATTTTCGCTGCATTATGTACCCAGCCTTCATTTATACTACAAAGTGGCCGATTATTCTGACGAACAGTCATTTTCTGTGTCCTCCAGCATCCCACTCTCATCTATATGATTCCAAACATTTTATTTCCTAGGTAAACATGCGTATATGTATTTTTATAAATATGAGGTTCTATATTTATTATGATTTTCTTGTTTATATCAAGTAAGTGTCTTAAAGTTGAAGTGGTTATATAGGTGAAGGCAGATTTATGCCACACGATACGGCGACATATTTGAAGTAGGATTCGTTGTCGTGAGGTGCACGCCCCACAAGCGCGAACGGTTTTGCGTTTCCCTCGATGTAGCGACGCGTGGAGAAGCCAAACCTTAGCTCGATGTAGAAGCTATGAAATCTCCTGTCTCGACGCCGTGAAGATGATGGTCTCGAAGATATCTGTAAATTTTCCTTCCGGTAGCTGCGGCGAGCGATGAGATGTGGTATCGATTCAAAAGAGATTTTGCGTTTGGGCAACTATGAAATAAAATTATGAACACCGTTTCACTTTGCATGAATTTATTTCTCGACATCTTTTTCTTCACATACGACTTTTTCACTGGTATAGCACTTTACTAACTTTTAATTTTCTCCTTCGCTTTGTGAATGATGCAACGGTTTGGCACTTACGTTATTTCTTGTCTCGTCGCGTATACAGCGTATATTTTAATCGTTTATTACACGTTAATGAACGGTGAACTCCACTAACTTCCTGTAGTTTTCAAGAGCCTTTACCCAAAAACACATCTACACGCTTCGAGATTAGAAGCAAGAAGAAGAATAAAGAAACTTAAGTATAAAATTATTGGTTCTTTTCTCTGTTTCGTTGCTAGGTTACCGAAATACTAAATTTTGATTGGTCCGACGTCACAATTTGTGTATATTTAGTTTCCGGAATTTTCTGAATTTGGGATTTTAATAAACCTAAGCATTCATGGCCTGCTTGGTTATTGATTTATATTGAATTTCAGATGGCCATGTTTACTTTATATGTCCGTATATGGAATTTTAAAATGTATTTACAGAACAATATGCAATAACAGCTTTAAAGTACACATGTCAATTTTTCTCGAAGCTATTTCCAGCTCAGCTGTTCAAAACTTGACTGTCAGTATGTCACTTTCAGACTATTTTAGAAATGCACGTCTTCATGAATGGAGTTCCAAATAAAATTTCTGTTTCATGTTACTGAATTAATCCCATGCCTTGTATACGCGACCTGCACCATATGAAGGAAGCTCTTCAGCGATGCGATCAAAACTAATAAGATGGAAAGACTGCTAAAGATAGAAGACCGCTGGAAATGGACCGAGAATCCGGTGGTGTATATCAAAAGAGACAAGAGGAGAGACGGATTGTTTCTGAAATAGCAAACTTAGGATAAACCCTTTGTAATATCGAGGAACCAATGATTGCTTCACATATGAACGGTAGGCGTGTGCCAAAAATCAAAGGAGTAACAAAAATCCGAATATATTAATCTTTAATCTTATAGTAGAGATAGACGATTTGAGAGGCGATATGCCTAGCAAGTAGGTAATTTAATAAAGATAGGCTTGTGTTGTTAGGCTTTCAGCTGAAGATGAACAGATGTATAGATGCTAATTAGATAGCAAGGATTATTCTTTGTCATGAGTAAAGTGCTTTGTGAAGTTCTGCAGCAGACGCCTAGCCTTGACATGTTCAGAAATCCATTACAATGTTCCTCAAACGGAAGTACCCCCCAAGCTCTACAACCCCTTCTGAGTATCAGATCCTAATGTCTGTTTTTTTTTTTATCCTGCGGTCATTTAACTCATACAGCATTCTTGCACTGATTAACACATATTTCTGAAAAGGTTTCTGTCAGAGCAATACTTTATATAAAGGAAATTGCAAGTACAGTTCTTTTCGCCGATGACACTAGTGTCCTGGTGACCAGTACAAATTTAAACGAGTGTATAATTAAAATGAATTATGTGTTGAACTGTATGTCATGCTGGTTTAAAGCGAACAAATTATCTGTGAATCTAGACAAAATAAAAGTGGTCAAAGTTATAACCTGTCGTACGTCACATACTCAAATAGAAATTGGGATTAATGATATGTTATTAGAAGAAATTGACAGCATAAAATTTCTGGGCCTTCAAGTGGACAGATGTTTAGATTGGAAGGTCACATAAATTATATCTTACCTAAACTCAGCTCTGCCTGTTATGCTATCCGAGAACTGGTTAATGTGAGTTCTATTGACACACTTAAATTAGTATATTATACATACTTAAACTCTATTATGGAATACGGAATATTATTTTGGGGCAACTCAGTAGAAAGTAAAAATCTTATGCAAAAGAAGGTTATAAGAATCATTACTAACACCCACAGCAGATGCTCCTGTAAAGATCTTTTTACAAGATTGAAGATATTAACGCTTCCTTGCATGTATATATTCTTGAACCTAAAATTCTTTGTATGCAATCGTGCCTTATTTGCAACAAATAATGTAATTCACAGAATAAACACTAGACAAAAGTATAATATCCATTATCCCAGTGCTAAACTTTCTTGCTTCCTAAAGGGTGTGTATTATGAAACTATCAAAATATTTGGCACACTTCCTAATGTTCTTAAAGAAAAAATTGATAATTTCTGTGCTTTTAAAAATGCTGTTAGAGAGTACCTTTGCTCAAAATCATTTTACTCTGTACAAGATTATCTGAATGACAAATTATCCTGATATTGCTTCTGTAGCTCTGTAAGTAGTATCTAACTGTTCCAATGACAAATCATTACCAATAAATCTTTGATGCATGTTGAATGTTTATTTATAATGTATATGTAGTTAATAAATAACAAGAATGGTATCCATTGCAAAAAGGTTGAGACGTACTGGCATAAGACAAGTGAAGGCTGAATTAAAAAGTGTTTGATTTTGTGTCATATATAATTATCCATGCTTTGTTTTCCATATTGTTGTTCATATTGCCTGTATACTACAATATGTGTCTTATGTTAACTTTTGTACATATATATGCTATTAAACTTTATACCTCTGGACATGTTCATGCTCACAGCCTTTTCTGGCTACAAGTGAACCTACTCAACGCAGATGAATCTAATCTAATCTAATGATCTGCCCCGATCTTTGCCATTGTTATTAGGAGCATGTTGATATTCCATTCTAATGATGATTTCATGGGGTTTACTATAGTGACGTAGAGCGAAGATGGCGTTTTGTTCCTCTCTTGCGGTAGCAGTAGTGCAAACAAGGATGAAACCAAACCAATATTTCCCCATATTGAATACCAATACTGATTTAGGCTTTCAGCTGAAGATGGACAGATGTATAGATGCTAATTAGATAGCAAGGATTATTCTTTGTCATGAATAAAGTGCTTTGTGAAGTTCTGCAGCAGACGCCTAGCCTTGACATGTTCAGAAATCCATTACAATGTTCTCAAACGGAAGTACCCCACCAAGCTTTACAACCCCTTCTGAGTATCAGATCCTAGTGTCTGCTTTTTTTTATCCTGCGGTCATCTAACTCATACAGCATTCTTGCAGTCATTAACACATGCTTCTGAAAAGGCCTCTGTCAGAGCAATGATCTGCCCTGATCTTTGCCATTGTTATTAGGAGCAGGTTGATATTCCATTCTGATGATGCTTTCATGCGGCCTACTCTAGTGACGTAGAGCGAAGATGGCGCTTTTCTTCCTCTCTTGCGGTAGCAGTAGAGTACTAACAAGGATGGTACCAAACCAATATTTCCCCATATTGAATACCAATGCTGATTTTAAAGCACCTATACTCGACACTCATGTATAAAAGTTTGCAAAGGTGATAACATGAGCATGTATTATATCCTTTTTTGTAATTTTCAGTATATAGAGGTAGGTTTTGATCTTCATTTTTCGGCCGCACTGTGGCTCAGTGGTTAGACCTCCTGGCTCTCACCAAGGCGGCCCGGGTTCGATCCCAGGCGACCGCAAGGTGAGATTTGTGGTGGACAACACGACGCTTGGGTGTGTTTTCTCCGGAACCTCCGGTGTCCCCCGCCATCTCATTCTACCGGTGCTCCATCTTCATCTCATGTATCATCAGTGTCATCGCCTGGGGTGCCGTATGTAGTAAAAGCGGGCGTTACACACACACACACACACACACACACACACACACACACACACACACACACACACACACACACACACACTTCATTTTAAGATGTCACATTACCTTTTTCAATAGAGGTATCATAAACTTCACTCGGTAAGATGTTCCTGTAAATGTCTTCTATTTTGTGGCCTTTCACTCAGAGAATCATTATTTAGCATATCAATTACTTTATTTAATGGAACACACAATTAATAGTATATTATGCAACGAAAATATAATGGTAGTAATTAAAACGCGAGTATTATTATTAATAGAGCTTCGCTTCGCTCCCTCGGTTAATAATTATGACAGAAGCGTTTTAATTACCATTACAATCCAGTTTCATGCGACTGTTTATGCTCCATCATGTATCTAAACTAAAGGTTTCATTTAAAAATATTCATTTCTGGTTTCAGTAATTTTTTTAGTTTATTGAAAACGTTCTATACCTATATTAAGTATTTTTAGTTTAGATAACAAAGATAAAATTATTCAAAAGAATAGTAAACGTGTATTGAAGTTACAGTCCAGTGACCGTCCTCATTTAAACTGATTTGAGATCATTTCAGATTAGTAGATCTGTGTGTCGTTTTCGCTTCAGTCTTCTCCGTGTTCGTTCTTGTGGCATATGCTGAGGGACCTGTCTCAGAATTTCATTTTAATGTATACCAAAGGAAGTGAAGAGGTGTTTGTAGCAGGACTGAAGAGTATCATCTATTGTTGGAGTAAGTGGATCTTTGTGTAATGTTGAATTGCGAATGTACCAATGTGCATTCGCTATTGAGCGCAAAACCCGATTTTGTAAAGTCTGTACTCTGTTGATTTGCGTTTTGGATGCTAAACTCAAAATTGAACAACCATATACCCAAATAGGTCTCATTGTTACTGCTTTGTTTCAAAGTGAGACGTAGTAGTAGCCGCAGAAGTATTTATTACTCTCCTATAAACAGCTGAACAGCTGTTAACGTGTGACACAGTTTAACCTAAAAGTATTTAAGCAAAACATTGGTACCTGGCGCCATAGCTGAGTGGGTAGAGCACCTGCCTGCCATGCTAGGGGTCTCGGGTTCGATTCTCGGCGGTGAGGGTGGGGATTTTTCTCCCATCAAGATAATTCCTCATCTTCAGACTCCCAGAGTCTGGAGGTATGAATGAGGGTGCGAATGTGTGCATGATATAATGATTAAAACCCAACGAATACGAGTTAAAGGCAGGGTATAAATGAAAAAAAAAATCATTAGTAACATTAAAAAAGAAAATTTATTTGTATCATGAGGTATTAAACATCAGCTGCTTCTTTTATAGGTAAAGGTTTTCAACTCATCAGGTGTAAATATTTTGGCTTTTATTCTCTTTATATCCTTCTGATTTGCGATTTAGTAAGCTGTTCAGTTTTGAGTACTTAGATAAGTCAATTTGGTGCCTAAAGTTGAGTGTTGATTTCATATTTTGAGACGATTCCTGGAAATACAGTAGGAATACATTTTCTGATAATGCATTTATACCTTCTGATATTCTCCAATCCATGAATTGTGAATAGAATTTCTCGTAGATCCTTTTTAAATGTTGTGGCAACAAGTTATTGATAACATTGAGTGCTTTTGCTGTAATTTATGGGGGTGTAAGTTCAATGTCACTGTCACTAATGTCATATATTTTGACTTTTTTCTAAACTGGCACTAGTGCTGTTGTCGATCAGAACGAGAATAATTGTTACTTGCACATTCACAATGTCACGTGGCTATTTCTGATTTGTCGAATACCAATACTTTAATGAATAGATACTTTAATGAGGTCCATTAAAGTACTGCTATCCCTTTGGCATGGTCGAGCATAAAATAGTAAATAATGGAAATATATGGCTTACTGAGATTTGTGAAGTATATCTGATTACCTAAATGTTTTATGATAAGTTTTAGATTGTTTATAAAATTTCAATTGTTTACTTTGGAGTTGTACAATTACTGTATTATATCAATAAGTTGATACCAGATTCTTCATAACTTAGGATATTTCATAATAATTTTAGCTAACTTAGAATAACGTAAGTTGCAAAGCTTTATCAGCAGTAGGCATTAAGTGTAAGCTAGAGTAATATTGATATCATTCCTGCCTTTTTTAATTTATATAAACGAAATAACGAATATTTACCAGCTTAGCCGTTTTTAAAATATAATATCGGTTTCCAAAACACCATAGGAGCATACATGTTGCAGAGGGGAAAAAAATAAAAGAAAAAGAATATACTGAAAACAGTTTTCTGTTAGTCGAGAATAATTATTAGTCAGTGCTTGTCCTGTTCTGATAAAAACATTCCGAGTGGACAATGTTGGCGACGAAAAACATTCATATTAGTAATTTCTGCAGCAACTGAATAATCTTGAAATGTATGATATGAGTGCCACCATCGTGACAATTTTCACGAGTGTTATTTAAATTCGGTATCTAATATTTTATTTATATCACATTAATTTTTTACATTTTTTATTTTATTTTTATTTATAAAAGCTTGGCATTAAAGCTTCTTTCCGTGTATTTTCTTTGGCTTGGGTGTTGAACTGATAAAGCAGTACATACTTGCATACATTCCTTCTCTTGGAGAGAAGTGAGCACATTTTATGGACTGTGATGTAGCAGCGCATGTTAAGTCACTGTAAATTTTTATTTTAAGTTTATTATTTTTAATAATGTACAGAGGTTTTTTTCATCTTCATGCTCAACGACAAAAAAAAAAAAAAAAAAAAAGTTAAAACTCACAAAGTGGCTTCAGTTTCTCTCTGTGACCTACTTTAACTTGAATGCGTATCATGTCCTTACTATGGATTGTAAAGTGCAGGCTCGTAGAATGTAGAAATTTGTTTTAATGATTTCAGAGGCTCTGGGAGAATGATAAAATGTTTGGAGTATGGTGCGCGGTGTCAGCTTCCAGGAACTTGGTCCCATTTTCTTTGATGCGGCTGTAGGCACTGAAGTTCATATGGATATCTTCAAGACATTTGTGGAGCCGCAGGATGATATCGAATTGAGAGGTTATTTCCAGCAAGATGGAGCAACGTGTCATACATCTAATGACGCCATAAAACTTCTAACCAGTTTCTTTGATAATAATCGAATAATATCAAAAGGTCTGAGGAACCCTGATCCCCTGATCTAACCGCACCGGATTGTTTTCTTGTGGGGGTATCTAAAAAGTAGAGTGCACAAGAATATGTCACGGACAATTGACGTTCTCAAGGAATCCATTCGAAAATAAATAACATTGGCGAGGATACTCTTCGTAAAACTTCAGAGAATATGGTGAGACGAGTGCAAACATGTATAGATGCTGGTGGAGGACACTTCCAGCATTTTCTCTGAGATAAAAATAGTGTAATGTAATCTCCCAATTGTGTATTATATTCTCCCAAAGTTACTCGTGTGTCCGATTGTTGGTTCAAAAGTTATGGCGTATTGAAATGGTTCAGGTTTATGTGGATCACACTTACATCATTTGCATTATTGCCACACTGTCATTATAAGCAAACTATACGCGAAGTTGAATAAAATAACGGCATATTTAAATAATAGGATTGCATAAATAATTGTGAATCATACATATATGAATTGGTGTAGGTGGTAGCTTGTCTGCTCCACGTTTAAGAGATCCGGAGTTGGAATCTCGGTCAGGATGAGTTATCTGGATAAGGTGTTTTCATGGGTTTCCCTTTATCCAGAAAGATAAGCTCTGGTCATTGTAAGCTCTATGGACGCTTGACTCATTTGAGCACAATTTTCTCCATTTTATTCATCGTTCAATATGGTGTAAAATAGGAGGACAAAAACTAAAAATAAAATAAATTAACTATTAATATTTGAAAGTGCCATGTAAAACATGGTTCCTCTTTGACCAACATCCTAAACACATTTGAACCACCACAATTAAGTGAAATTGCATACTATCAGTACAAAAAGCTAAACGTTCCTGGTGGTCCTGAGTTGGTATACCTAGCATTTTCTTGCAAAGGAAGCACCGAAGTAATAGAACGTGAAGAATTGCCGCAGTCCAAAAGACTCGTCCTGTGTAATGATGTTAGTTCAGCATGGTTGGCTCGCTACTTTGTCGAAAATAAACACGCAACATGAAAACAGAAACAGACGTATTAAAAACGGGACGGAGATGTACGGAAATAACTTTCTTGAAATGAATGGCCGATTCATGCCTCCGATTTAGTGCTTTATTTCTTTCATTTGTTTTAAATGTCAAAAGAATCTAGAACGTCACTGAGAAATGTAACCTCTTCTTTAAACATGATTCGAAAGAAAATGCAAGCAAATGAATGAATGAATCATGGAGTCAGTTTTTATGCTTGTTTTCTAAAAACCTAACAGTGCTTGAATAAACTACGGGACATTTATTCATTTAAGAGACACATGGCGACTATCTTGTTCTTTTTTCCTCCTTGAACCTTTCACTACTTTTATGTAAATATCGAAAAATATTTATTTTATAATTCAAATTATTACAATCGTATAGCTGTGGCACTACTAAAAGTGTTATAAAACATTAAGGACACTTTCAAAATAAATCCTTTAGTGTTACCACCACTTGTTGATTATATTAAAAATGTTGTATTTCTTCTATTCTTTACATACTGTTTACTGAAGGACATACCATTTCTTGCTTAATAGGAAGGCACTGATGAGGATTAACTCACTTGTGCTTTATTTTTCAAAATAAATGCCATAATGTTACTTTCATTTGTTGATTATATTAAAAATGTTTTATTTCTGTTTTACTTTACATTCTGTTTCTTGAAGTGCATACCATTTCTTGGTTCGTAAGGTACTAAGGAGCATTAACCCATTTAAGTTTTATTTTGAAATATTTTTCTTAAACCAAAACTAATAAATTTAAAAATTATTCTTTGTTGTTCTATGTTAGGACAGTTATCAGTGTGCTGTGTCTTTTCCTTTTCTTTCTCTTTTTATTTTTTGCATTTATTTTTTATTTCTTTCTTAGCTGGTAATACATGGAGACAATGGATAATTTGTCATATAATGATAGTTGTTTTGACTAAAATAATTTCAAGACCAACTTCACCTTTATACGATATAAATTGTACTTTGTGATTTAAAAAATCTCTGTGAGGGAAGAGGTACAAATTTGTGGATTTTTATATGTCAATATGCAATATTGACAGATAATAAAAATATTTTGTCACTTAAAAATAAACATTCAAATGACATTCTCCACTTTTATCATGTATTATTAGTTAGTGTAATATTATTGTCATGAAAGCTTATTCTTTGATATACTTTATTTGTGAGAAGGTACTGTTTATCTCCATAATACTACTTCCATGTTTTTTTGGGTGCACATTGTTAAGAAATCATTATTGATATGCACATTAAAATTTTCAGGCATGTTCGAAAAACCTTTATTTTTAATACTACCTATTATTATTTGAAAATGTTGATAATTTATTATAATTTTTTATTTTACTGTGTAAAAAAGCACTGAAATTTCAGATAATTTTATTTTTAAACAATTATTGTGTGTTAATCTCAGACAAAATCCCTTCCTATTATTATTCTTATAATTCTGCTTAATACACTCAATAATTTCAAATTTTGTGGTTGATTACTTTTTTAAAAAAGTGTACAGGAACATAAAAAATGTGAAACAGAAAAACAGCTTTAAAGTTTATATATTGATTACTGACTTCTCACATGAGTCAGAAAATTCCTGCTGCATAGTCTTGACCCTCTGTATTCTCACTTGTTCTTTTCAAGTTCCTCTTCATTTGTCTTGCCTTCTTGGCCAGTTCTTCAAACACTGTATCTGCTTTCAGGACTCGCAGCTCATCAGTTTCTGTATATGACTACTATCATGATGAGCACATGTATTGTGTGAAATAGGCTTACTAACCTCAATATTTCAAGTGGCTTCATTGTCTATTGTATTAGTATTTTCCACATTTACTGTTCTGTTATTAGTAAAACAATTGCTTGTAAACTTTCTCTTTACAAATGTTTTTGGCCTACCCATATCGTATATTCACCAATAACTAGTACACAATATTATTCAGAAGAAATAACTGTTCAAATACACAGCGAAAAACAAAATACAAAACTATCATCGTTGGAGTTACTGAGGTACCAGCAGAAACCTTGAAAGATCTCTTACAAAACAAGGCTTAGTTCAGAAATATCTGTTCAATATTACAAAAGTTATGATCGATTTTCTGAAAGTTTACGAAAAGGGGCGTGGCAACAACTTAACACCCACTAATATAATAAGCAAATTAGGTATAAAACATTGCTCCAATGAAGTTTTAAACTATATAATTGTAATCTAGAGGAATGACATAATAAAATGTAATTTAATGAGTGACCTAACGGTTAAATGAGTAATGCATAGTTAAGGCTATACTGTAACTGTATGGAAGAATGGATAATCACTATTAGTACTTAGTAATAATCTTGAATCTGTGTCATTAGGATCGTAATTGAACTGTAACAATCTCTTAATGAACCGCTAATCAATTATTGCTAAGGAATGAGATCATCACCAATTCCTGTGCAGAATTTCATACAAATTGCTTGTAAGAAAATATCAGCATTCAGTCATCGTGTCAAGCCTGCAAATATTCAGATGCGAGAACACTCTTATTAAAGGAATTTTAAGAAATAAAATGTCCTTTATACTGGCATATATATATATATATATATATATATATATATATATATATATATATATATATATTTAATTTACGTCCTCCAACGTGAAGTCATATCAGACGATAAATTAAATGGATGCAATGATGCTCAAATGAACCCAGGGTACTTGGAGCTTAAGGTTATCCGACATTAATCATTCAGGAAATGGGTAAACCCCGGAAAAGCCTTTTCCAGATCACTCACCCTGACCGAAATTAGAATTCGGGACATAAAATAAGTGCCTATGTTTTACTTTAATACTAAATTAGTACCTATTAACCTTACTCAAAAACCTTCAAATAACAAGAGACAAATTATATAATACAATTAAATAAGCATTCTTAGCATTTTTAAGTATTATCGATTTACTGCTTCTAGTGCTACATCTTGAGTTCTACCGAATAAACTGCTGTATCAGTAATGACGCAGAATCATAAACAAAAATAAAATAGAAATTAATTGTTCTTTTACACTAGCCGTGTGTAGGACGCACTATAAAAGGGTAGAGCGAGACTGAAAAATTCAATGCCATAGCCGGGATTTGAACCCTGGATCTTCTGGATTCTGTCCAGCCGCTCTAAACCATTCAGGACTATGGCCAACATGTCAACACGAAATTAAATTCTCCAACTGACTCGTGTTTTTCCCGGTAAACCACTAAGGAGTTTTCGGACCTTAAAGTACTTACAGCATAGTAAGTCGCCATTAAGGTATTTTTTAATTTGTAATTTGTGATTTGTCATCTTTCCTTTTACATCATCAAGTGGAAATACAGAATCAATATTACAATTATAAAATCCATACTGAAATATGCCATATATTCCTAAATAATAAAAATCTTATCATCTTGCCCACCATTGAATAATAATAATTCGGTCCCCATACACCTAACCCTAGGTTTTTGTGTATTGGAGGCCCCCTACTCCTTTTTACAGATTTTGCCATTTCACCTATCCCAATCTATATTTTTCTCTTAATTGTTCTTAACCATCTCTTTAACTTTCCCTAAATAATTCCCTATATTTTTCTTGTTCTTTTCCCCTTTTACAGACAAAATTTTTCTAATTACTACTTCACCCCCCAAATTGTTCCATTTACGTAGCCAAGCCTGCTCTCTCCATATCTTTGTTTGACTACAATATAATATACAATGGAAATCTGCATTCTCTTCTCCAAACAATGGACATTTCTCTAGCTCCCTCTCACTCCTGTTTTCGCCCAAGCAAAACCTTCTCGCCCTAACTTACTACATATACCTATATATCCTTCTCTCCCCAAGGTTGCCATTAAGGTAGTTGTCTCATGTGTTTATGAGAACTCCTAGTGGTTTACCGGAAAAAACACGAGTCAGTTGGAAAATTTAATGTCATGTCGGCACGTTGGCCATAGTAGCTCAATGGTTTAGAGCGGCTGGACGGAAACCAGAAGATTCGTGGTTCAAATCCCGGCTATGACTTTGAATTTTTCAGTCTGGCTGTACCCTTTCAAAAATAAGAAACTTTTTTTGAATGCTTTGAAATGTCTAAACTCTGTTTGGTTAACTCGTGTGCACGTCGGCCTACACCTTTGACGAACCCTTATAATAGTTTTACAGCCCCCGACCCTCCTTCTCCCAGACCGTTCTGCAAGGTTGCCACCTTTCTCGATACGTCATGGGTATCATACGAGGTTTCGCCTAAATGATCTTAAGTCCATTACTGCAATAGTTTTGATATATATTGCCAAGCTACAATTCTACTGGATTCCATAATAACCCTTATCTTACTCAAAGTGCGCCATTTGAAACCCAGTTCCTTTAGGTTGCCGCGCAAAGTGCAGTGCCCATAAGGAAAATCATAAATTTCTTGCAAATGTGCAACCAATTTGTCTAAGGTGGGCACTCACCCTTTTACACCCAATATATATTTCTCGGCAAATTAAATCGCATGTGAAATTATCTACTTTAGAGAAACGTTTCCTTTTGTTTTCACAATTGATCGGCGTCTTTGGTATTCCTTTCGTCACAATATTTCTTACTGTATTTCTGTGAATACCCAGAATTTATCATCAGGTTCATTGCACGACCCCTTACCAAGATTATTTGTCAGCACATATTTATATGTGTTCAAAACAAGCGCTTGAATTTGCTTAGAAACAGTTCCCGTTATAACTTTGTTTTTTGAGGCTTTTCCAGTAACATAACTCGGTCCAGTTATTCACACTATTGTCATCACTTTGATTATTTTCACTTTTCTGAAATTTATCTACTACTTCATTTGCATTCGCTACTACATTTTCCTCCCACGGTCTCCACATCGTGACACACAACGAATTTCTGCACGTAATGAAACAGATCAATTGGAAGTTGGAACTTTGGCAAATGAGACTCCACGTGGAGTAAACATGCGACTGTCACTTCGAGAAAATCAGGGTTGTATTGGTCCTCAACGACAGTGTCCCATTTCTGAAGTGTGGAGATAGATTTATGACGGTCATTAGTGGGCGGGAGGGTGAGGTTATTTGAATTCGAACTGCACACTCATTGACTAAACAGACGCAGTCACTTGCATGATTAACCATCTGGGGAAAAAAGTGAGCAGGTGTAACTGCCTATGTTGTAGCCCATCAGCACAGCATGCTAAGAAATAATAAATTCGGATTTTAATTATTTTACGTTCAATAATGTAGGTCAGATTTTGCAAATTCTTTGATCAAAGAAGAGATTATTGTAATATGATAGGCAATATCACAAATAATTTCATCTGCCCTCTGTAAAGTACGAAAATTTGGAAAATAGGCATTACTCCATTGTTACTCGTATATGAAATGTGTTATTCATATGATGTAATGGGTGATTTTGCACATCGTTAAATAAGTATAATTTGTTTATAACGGTAAAATTGTTTAAAAGCAACAACTAATTGAATAGTAAATACAAGGTTGTAATTCCTATTTCTTTCCAAGTTAATTTTACATGGAAGAATTTGTTGATAGTAGATGAGTCAAATAAAGATATTGGATGAATTCAAATGCCCTGTGAGATTTGTATTTTACCTACATTGTCCCTTGTCTCTATGATTAACAATTTTCTGTCATGTAAAATTCCTGTGTAGAAGAAATAAGGATCACAACGTTGCTCTATTCAACTGATAAGGTAGGAACTGGACTTGTATAAAAGATTGTGTATAATTTGAATTTAATTATTGTGGCACTTCTGGAAATAAATGTACTCTTGCTCTAAATCTTCATTCGTTACCATAGACCTTATGATTGTGTACGTATAATATAAATAACAATTGAAGTTCGACTGTACCTCGACATAAACATAACAAATAGAAAGTTTGAAAGTTTGACAAAATGTTTGTTGGTGTTACTGTTTTATATAACGCCAGTTTTGGTTTCCACCCAAAAACCTGTTACGGTGTTGCTTTTTCATTTCATCGTTAATATGTTCCAGTGCAAGAATGGAAATGGAAAGATGCGTGTTCTCATTAGCCGCCAGGACCCTAACCGCAATGAAGCAGAAACACTTCTCTGACGTGATTAATGATACTCTGTTGGATGCTGGAGATTGCCTCGTCAAGCTCAAACTCGCACAAAATAATGCAGAGTGAGGTTCAAGTCTTCTTTTTGCCTTCGTATCGTACAACTTCTTGTTTCGTATTCAAAATAACGTTCTCATACGCAGTATTGCCATTTAAATTGTATCAGGCAGTACCTGATGGCTTGGCAATTGGAGAATACTTATTGAACGAGACCCCAGTTGCTGCTAAACACACTGTTGTTCTCACTTGAAACACTGTTGCGCACTCACACGAAACAAAACACTACTGATACGTTGAATCGTATCAGCCCATGGAGTTTAGAGCTACCCAACATTCGTCTTTCAGGATAAGGGAAAACCCCGGAAAAAACCTTATCCAGATAAATCACCCTGACCGAGATTCGAACTCGGGACCTCTTGAACGTTAGGCTGACATGCTACCATCTACGCTACCGAGGCGGACTCCACTGAACTCATTTAAATGCTGCGCAACTTAACTGGTTACTAAACTGTCCTGAATTGAATTGATCACTCAGCTCAACTCTCAGTTTGGTCAACTTTCCGCCGGCCGCTGGTTAGTTCTTTATTCATCTTCTTCAACTACCTTCTTGTACCACTACGTGGTGTCAACCCTTATGTGAGTTGAGGGACGAAATCTCTGGATCAGTGAGAGAGAGACTCCAGGATGGGTGATCAGCCCAATGCCTGGTATGAGAGTGAGAGAAGAGACAGAATGAGGCCAAAATGAATTGAGAGAAAAGATGATGATGGAGCAATTGGTGCAATGTAGTTGGGGGATATTGGAGCACACGGGAAAACCCGTCCCAGCGCCGTATTCCACCACATTCTCACTTTGTGTTCGACTGGGTTCGAACCCTGGTCTCCTTGGTGAGAACCAAGTAGCCAGTTTCTTATTCAGATTCCCAAAACAATGAGGACGATTTAGAAAAGAAACTATTCGGAACGCCAAAATGAATCCTCTGGATTGGGTAGCCTGCACACATTGACTGGTGTTTTAAGGGATACTGACCATTAGCTGCACTTAGGCTCAGATAGCCGGGCAGATTAATGCTGAACCCGGTGACCGTTTGATTTTTTTATTGTATTTTACGTCCTCCAACGTTAAGTCATATCGGAAGGTGAATGAATTAGATGAAATGATACTCAAATGAGTCCAGGGTCCGTGTAGCTTAGAATTACCCGACATTCGTCTTGAAGGATAAAGGAATACCCCGGTAAAAACCTTATCCAGGTAACTCACCATGACCGAGATTCGAACTCGGGACCTCTTGAACGTGAGGCAGACATGCTACCATCTATGCTGCCGAGGCGGGCGACCGTTTGATGGCTTTCCGCTGTGGTGAAAATAACAATGATTATAAAGGTCCGTTTTCTCCACATAATACAAGTAGGTGGTGGATATTGATGCTGCAGACAATGAATTAAATCTGAGAAATAAATTTTGGAAAGGAACGTTGTGGTTACTTCCCCAGTATTTGCCAGTAATGAGAACTGGGGATAATTCGAGAAAAGACTAACAGAATAGTCCTGGCAGGTTTTGAACTACAGATCTCCTTAAGAATTTATAGAATGTTTATAAAATACAGAGCACAATTTTAAGCATTCATTATTCCTCATACGTAGACAATAACAAAAGTACAAATATAACTGAAAGAACTTGGTTTTGAATAAATGGACCTCAAAACAGTGATATTCAGCGGTACGTATTTCTTATCGCTTTCCAATTACCTCCAATAATGTTAATACGTTTTGTTCCTCTATTAATTTTAATCATTGTTTCCTTGTATCATTGATCCCATTTTTCTTCCTGGATAGGCTCCTTACAGTTCTTTACTGCATAAACATTTAATAAACAATGGAATATTCACTTTAACTACTTGCCATAATACAACTTTCATCAATATCTACACTAAAACAAATCAATGTTTATGGGATGTTATAATGGCTGAATTCTATGCATAGGTGAATATGTATATGAATCAGTATTAACATTCTGAGGAGGAAAAATAATACGAGATTTATAAGGTGCGACATCTGGAACGTAGAAACGTATTAATTGTCTTAGGTTATGATCATCAATCATTTTATGATGAAATTTGTAAAGAAAAAGCAATAACTGGCAATTTTTTCTATGTGATAGACTTCTAAAGTCAAATAAATGAAGCTATGAATAATATGATATGAACTTAGGAAAATAATGAAGTGTTTTAAGAAACACCTACCTTAGAAATTTGTATTGAATAACTTCTGTAAGTTTAATCAATTTGGCGGTATAAGGACACCGTACTAGTGAAGCATATTCGAGTCTGTATCTTGCAAATTACATAATACAACAGAAAGTCTAATATCCTTGAAGTTGGATGAGTTACGAATAATAAATCCCAGAGTTTCTGTATGGTACACTGAGTACTGTGCTGGTGCGTTTATTAAATGACATATCTTTACTGAAAATAACTCCTAAATCAGTTGTTGTTTGTAACATTTTGAAATTAACTCCATCTATTTTATAATCCACAACAATATATCATTTATAAACAAAAGAAATAATAGTGGACCTAAATCAGAACCCTGAGGCACACCGGAATAAACTTCAAAATTATAGGATGTTGAAGCTATAAAATGGGTGACGCACAGCTCCACGTTGACGCTACCGTTTGAAGCAAATAGTGTTTAGCTCAGGGTAAAGCAATGAGGTTTCTCCCAGGGTATGCGTGAGTATGTATGAGAAGGATAGTTTTAATGACACTGGAATGCCCATTTCAAACTGGTTTAAGGACTGCTTCTAGTTACCAGAGCGTCAAACTTGAAGTTTCCGACCAAGGGTTACCAATATCACTGTTTAAAGTTACTATATGTGAAATGCTTATTACTCGATAAAACTTAATTCGTTCTTCACGTATATATGAACCGAAAAATATCTTCTCTCATTGCTTCTGGTCTGCTCTGGACCAAGACAGAAGAAGAGGACTACCCTAATCGGCTCCAAGCCACGAACTTCATGTCCACAGCTGCGCGTGGATGTGTCTGACTTTCACTTTCTCGAAGCCCTTTATTCAACCAAAGATTCCCTTTGTGACTATTTTGTCATGCCATTATGAAGGGTCCGAAGAATACCCTATTCTAAAAAAGTCAAGTGCTACCCTTTAGAACTCTGCTACGGACGCTGTTGCTTACGTTTCTTTTGTTAAAACAACTATTCACCCCAACTGCTATTCGACACAAATGCACCTGCACGTATTATAACAAAGAACCAACATTCCTTTGAAATCCATCATGACTCTTTACTTATTTCAATCCTTTAATTTCGGTATCAATGTGCTACTTTTATATTTAACAAATTGAAATATCGACTTTAAATAGGACATCATTAGGGTATCATTCAGGGGCGGTTCCTGCATAAGGTTGCAGGTTTGCGCTACACCCACTGATTCTGAATATACAACAGGTGCATTTTGCACATTAAAGCTGTACTTGTTTGCATTGTTTTATATACAAACATATTTCAATTATGCTTATCGTCTGTAGCTGTCCATGACCGCAGAAGTTGAAATAAACAGTGATTAACTGTAGGAGCCGCAGGTTTGCAGCGAAGAGTTAACCTAAGTTTTCGCCCAAATGTAGGCTCTCTGAGGGGGTTGCGGGAAGGTGAAGAGATGGAAGGGGCTTCTTATACATTGCTTAAATGGAGGTTTATAAACCTAGCTCCTCCTACTCTTAGCAACGGCTATAGCGTGACCTTCAGGCTTAGCTTCTGTGTGCTCTGCTTTTCGAACACACGGAGAATTTAATTAAATACATCGAGGTTATTCAGAAGAGAGCTCTGTTAAACAACAACGCCACACCTGTTCAGGCTTCTGGGTTTATGGCCACTTTGAAAGATTATAATTTTGTATTCTGGCTGTCTTTCTTCTACAAGATCATGCCCCATGTGGACATATTGTACAATCAGCTGCAGAAACGAGACTGCAATGCAACGTTTGCCATCGCCCAGCTAAACGCATTTAAAAGGGAAGTGCAAAAGGTAAAAAATAGCGTGGATATCGAGGAACACGAAGAAACTGCAATTAAGAGGAAAAGAATAGAAGATCATGATGTGAAAAGAAGAGAAGCTATTGAAGTATGTAACATTCTTAGAGAAGCAAAGGACAGATATAGCTTCATGGGGCATCTGGTAGCCTCAACTTTGTTTCATCAAGAAAATTTCTAAGATATTTCCAGAGGATTCCCTTAGAGAAACAATAAGGTTCTATCCTTTCATCATTGGAACAAAAATTCGTAGAGAACTGACTGTAATTTACAGTCGAGAGGAATTTCGTGGAATGTCCGACGCTTTGTGCATGATGGACTTAAATAAGGAAAACAATTTATGTACTACATTCAGCGAATATGTCAAACTCCTCCGAGTACTGTTAACTATGCCAATGTCTACCGCTGAAGCAGTATGCTATTTCTCAACTTTAAAAAGAATAAAAACTTTCCTTAGGAACACAATGTCACAGAACCGATTGACAGCATTAGCAATGCTTTCAATTGAGAGAGATTTTGTTATGAAGATCAGCGACTTCAACACAAAAGTTATCGATAGATTCGCCAGGTCTAAGGAGAGTAGAGCAGAGCAGAGAATCTGTATAAATAGGTGAGTCATTACTACTCTGTATTTTATTTTTCATTTGTGCACCACCAATAATTTAACCCACCAGCCGCCACTGGTATCACTGAAGGCTTCTGAACATGTCAGTATTGATATTACAGCTTAAGAAATGACAATGTGCAAGAAACTTTTATTTCACATAAGATCTAGGTCTTAATAACTTCACTTTTTGGTGAAAATCTCTCGACGGGTCTCTTAATAACCTTGATCTACACAAATGCTGCTTTACTTTCCTAACCACTAAGTAATTTGATTCTGATAAGCTTCTTCTTCTAACAGTATTACACAAACATCAAAGTTTTAAGTATAAGGGCATATCACAACGCGCTTAGCTCTTGCTTTGGGACATTTGCATAAATAAACAAAGTGGAGTGCCAGTCTCTTCTTCTCCCTGGCATCGCTCTCAAGAAACAGACCAAAAAAATGTTTGTGCCTGAACGGCCTTTCTAAACCTAATATATGTGCCGACTCACAAATCAAAGCATCTTCTTTTTGTTTTTGATAATTTTCTCATCTCGCAGCAAATCTGGGTGCCCAAACGAGCGCCTGGCAACAAATCACGAGCAGGCCCGAGGATATGTCATGTACGTTATCGCCAATAATTTTTCACCGCTCACGCCCTTAAAATGTCCCTCGCCGACAGACTTAAACTGAACACGTTGCTACATGAAAGCCGCTCTAATAAAAATTAAGACTTAAGAGTGGAAGGGATGGCAGGGATAAGTTGCTAAATGCATTTGTTGTGTACTATATCAAATACATGGAATTTAAAAACATGCTTCTTTCATCTTCCATCTTCAATAAAACATCGCTCACGATATGCTGTTTACAAGATGCTACTTAGCGCAGAAAAGTATGGCCCGCTTCGATATGTGCACTAACAGAAGGTAGCCAGCAGGTGAAAGTTGGTGTTTGTAGTTCAGTGATGGTCTCGTTAATAACTTCCGCTACGCGCGAGTTGCTTTACACCTGAATTTACTGGACTATAGTCCACACATCCTTTGGGACATTTATGTTCTGCTAATTCGAAATAACTTTCAACATTAATTCCACAGTGACGTCACATTTCAGATGCTGTCAGATACAATGACCAACAAAGGTGCCGCCGCCTAGTTTCGGCCATGGCACGTTGCCCAATTAATGCCGCTACCATTAGATCTGAACTAAAAACCCGACAAACGCGTGTACTGTTTGGAAACCTTTAGCGTAGATCTGTAAAGTAGGGATATCAAATATTATGGAAAATACAGGTTAATGGTTAATAACAAAATTGAACTAAAAATATCAGCTCATTCGCTGAAATATGTAGATATGCCTTAATTCTATCACGTATGTAAGAATCAGCAATGGAAGAAGGAAAATACTTGTGGAGACGAATAATAAATAAATGTGTAAATGTATAACTAATTTCTTTTTCACACACTCATATACACACTAATAATACCTAATCTCTGCCTTAGAATTCCTTGCTTTATTTTGCAACAGCT